>JABXJD010000091.1:0-530000 GCA_013375575.1 Percina caprodes | reverse complement strand
CTAGGAGAGCTTTTGTAATTGTCTGGGCCCATGTGCAGTGGAAAGCCAGGGCAGGGGCCAGCGGCATCAAAGCCTGCCTGATCATTCCTCAGCCTCCCTCCACTGAAAGGGGGGACAGAGGAAAAGGAGGGGGGAAGAAACACAAATACAGATGGACAAACAAGCCAGGGGAAGTCAAAACTGAAGCAGATGTGGTGATAGCAGTAGATGGACAGATAAACGGACGGAGGGGAACAGAAGAACCTCAGCCGAATGGATTAGCTTCTCCTTCCACACCTGTTACTATTTAACAAACAATGGGGGTTGCACCAGCGGTAGGGATGAAAAAAATAGTAGGGAAGAAAAACAAAAAAGTGATGTTGAGGTGACATCATGGATTATTAAGGTGGGGGTGGGTCTAATAAGAGCCTGGCTTGGCCTGGTCGGTAAAGAGACCAGGAAACTGAGGCAGAAGCAATTTGAGAAGCTGAGGCCTCAGTCTGCAGCTGTGCACTCAGTTTCTCTCTCCCAGCTACACAGCTGCACGATTGACAATGCTGCATGTATTTACCCATGACCTCTCCTCTACTTCACAATCCAATGCATGTGTATTTAACACATATGTTGCAAAAGACTATACATAAGAATCTCTAATCAAGCTTATTGTCAGGGTTGAGAGACAAAAACATGTCACATATTGTCTACAGCCTTATGAAAGCTATGCTTGGCATCTTTTTTCCAGAACAGCAGAGTCAGTGGGGCAGCTTACTTTCTTATTCATGTCATGTGTTTTCCATGGAGCCATTATGACATGAGCAGCACTAACATGGAAAACACTGTCATTCCAGCAGATGTGGTCCAGAGCACACAGATTAGTAAAGACTACAGTAAAACAATGAGGTGAGGATTTATAAGACAGTGTTGAATGATGCTGCTGCACCACACACTGTGATCAGAGACACACAGACAAAGATATCTCTGCAGATTGTGATGCTCTACTTTTGAACTACTAACGTGTGTGTGTGTGTGTGTGGGTGCGTGGAGGCGTATGTGCAGTGTCGTGCCAAATGCAGAGACACAGAAAATTTATCTCTGGGATCTTTTTATTGGTTGTGTTTAAAGTTGCCAGATTGTGAGCAGCTTTCGCCTTTGAAAATATGTGCTGCTTGCAGTGTCACAGTGCTGCATTCATCTTCACAGACGCCTCAATTACAACCCACTGATGCCCTTAAAGTCGGAGAGGAGCACACGAATGCTCCGATGGGACAACTGCCAAGCATCACTACAAACACCATCAGCTCCTAGCACCCCTCAGAGAGAGAGAGAGAGAGAGAGAGAGAGAGAGAGAGAGAGAGAGATGAACACCAGTATGTTTGCAGACCAAACCAGGAGAGAGAGGAGGAGGAGGAGGAGGGGATAATATGTGGCACCACTCTGAGAGCTGAGCCCTCCGCCACAGCACTTCTGTTGCCAGATCACAACCAGATGTGCCAAGTGTGTCCAAACAGGAATGACTGTGTGAAGGCAATTTTCAGCAATTTGTCAGATTTTAGAGTTGCCCCCTCCTCTGCCCCATGCCTCCTGAAAGACAAATACAAATGTTAGAGGAGCACAACAAACATTTCAAACAGGCTCCCATAAACGCTCGCTATACTATTTGCCTCCAGCATAGTCATGTGATGAGAGATATACAGAGATATAACACAGAGGGGCAAGACAAGGCCTGTATTGAAAAATAACCACCCACCTTACTTTTATGCATCAGCATTACTGAATCTAACATCCAAAAAGTCAGCGTATTTATTTACTCTTTGCTTGTAGAGTCAAAATCCCTGACAACATTCACACACCCTAAATCCAACATCTTAAATCACTTTGGACAATACAACCAAAGCAAAGAGAAAGATAAATGGAAAAAAAGGTTGTAATCTTTCTTAAACCTCATAAATAACAACTTCACTCTTAAGGTTATGCAAGCAATTTGGATCAGCTTTTCTTACCATACTTATTTCCACCTTATCTACATACATATTATTAAGAAACAAATTAGCACTTAAAAAGGCCTTTTGTGTCTTCAGAGGGATCTGTGCGAAGTCTGATAAACTGCCTCAAGTGATGTCACTTGAGTCAGCACTGGGTGGGGCAGAAGACTACAAGTTTGAAAATCTGGAAATGTAGCATTAGAAAGATGTGAGCCTATAACAGACCACTTTTCTCTCTCCTCATCTCTGCATTAGCTGCTACTAGCATAAAACACCCAAATCTTAGATCAAAAACAGATATACATGCATACATGCATATGAATACAATATTAAACAATATTTTGGTATCTGAAGTGTTCTGGTTTCCGTTAAAGTAATATTGACCAATCACGTTTGAGTGGACAAACAGTCCGTGTGGCGAGCTAAAGAGGCAGAATGCATTAGCTGAAATGCAATCTTGGAACCTATCGACTATATTGTTTGACCACGATGTAGCTTTTTATTAGGTTTTTAAAAAATAGATCTGGATTCATATAGATCTGTTTATGGATATTTTATCTCAAGAATCTCAAGTTGCTAATCTGACCCAATGACCCAAGAAGAAGTCTTGGCTGGCTAACTGAACCCCTGAAATATTGGATGATGCCGCAAAAGGCTAAATCATCAGACTGATAGCCGATGGGTTCAGAGATTGCATTGTGGGTAAAGCAGGTGGTTTTGACAAGGAAGAATGCATGCATTAAGATTATTAATTAAGATTCTTTTTAAAAAACTGTCCAGTTTTGTTTGGTGGAATACTCTTTTAAGTCTTACAATAATTATCCCATTTTCCTAGACACTGAGAAGGAAAGTATGCTATGTTGCCTCCTTATTTAGGCCTCTTTCATAGGAAATTGAGGGCAGCGTCTTGTCTTCATAGCAGCCACGAAATGTGTCATCTTAAGGGATTGGAGAATTCAGTTAGAGGTGGGTGATGGGTGGTGGAAGGCTATGGTACAATGATGCACCTCACCCCTCTCCACTCTATTTAAAAAAGCTGCACTGACAACATGGTCCCTCTCATGGGCTAACCCTGTCCTGCTGTGTTATTTGGACCCTCTTTACATCTCCAGAACAATCTAAAGAAAAGTCTTTTGTGCCCTTGCATGCCATTGCATGTAAGCAGGCAATTCACCGACAGAGGTGACGAATAATGGTCTGATGGGACTCACCACTGCATTTTGACTAAGGGTGGTTGTCAAGAAGGCCTCATTGCAAACACACAAGCAAACTGGGACATTGGACGTGTGTGGATTCTGTTTAGTGCACTGCGAGAGGACACATGACAGCCTTGCCAATAAGCAAACACGTGGAGGGGGTTGACAGTTCTTACACAGCTACATCTTTGTTGTTAAGTTATATGTGAATTCCTAGTTGTTTTTTTATGGTGTTACATTTTTTTTGCTTACAGTTTTAAGGTTGAATCCCACCCACCGCGTCCTAACTCTCTCCCTTTCCTTGAGTCACACTTTTGGAAGTCAACAAGTCTGAATCCTGGGACCAATGAAAGGGACAATTGTGGGAGGGTTTGCATAACGTTGCTGTCAGTCATGTGTCCTGTTTCTCTGTAAGAGAGCTCAAATTCACCACTAATGCCTGTTTTAATTTGTTGCCTGATTGCTCTGGAATCCAGGATAAATTGTTCATCTGGGTAGTTTCGCTAGGAAAGTTAGTGAGTGTTTACCATATGTATTAGTTTGTTGTTCAGGTTTACATAACAGAGGGAATGTTGCTTCGGCTGAAAAAAAAAGGAATGTTAAACGGACTGCTCAACCACTCCATATTTCAAAATAATTACATTTGTAATTACACTCTATGGACAGTGTGCTGTCTTTCAGTGCTTGGAAAATGTATCTATATATAATTAAATCATAAAAGGGATTGTTCTTTAAGTCTGTATATGTGGGCTCGACTTTTGACCTAAAGTGAAACAGCCAGATAGAAAGACGTGGCGGCTGTTGCAGACAGTTATAACCCAGAAGTCAATTCTAGCCAGTAAATCTGTAAAGTTGCAGGTTTTCTGTCCTTGGGGTGTGTGTCTAGCATTTTAGCTAAAAGATGTACAGCAGCATTGGAGTTTACTTACAGGAATCTGTGTGGGTGTGAGAAGGGGTACAAATGAGCACACTGTTCACTTTTTTTCAACCAACCAACATTTTTGAGTTTGAGTGTGTGTATATGTGTATGTGTATGTGTATGTGTGTGTGTGTGTGTGTGTGTGTGTGTGTGTGTGTGTGTGTGTGTGCGATGCTTGTGGCTGATCTGACTTATGTGTGGTGTTTGCATATTTTTTTGCGTGTTTATACTATTGTGTCATGAGGGAATCGTTTTTTTTCTCTTTGGTTTTTGAGCGACAGGCAGACTTTGTGCTGGCATGTGTGCAGACCAGATGCGGGTAGAACATTTCAAGCATTAGCCTGGTGTATTGGTGTGTGTGTCTATAGTAAGCATCATTTGGCTCAATAGTGGATTAGGTTTGTGGAGGGAAAATGTGTGTCTGTTTGGCTGTATTGATTAGTATCTGTGGTTAAGAGTCTTCCTTTCGCACCTATATGTTGGCATCCACTTACAGTATACTGTATACATACAGTTTGATGGCATGTGTGTGTGATGGAGTCTGTTCGGAGAATGTGCATTAGTGCAGGCTGTGTGTGTTGTCTATACAAACCCATAGCAGCTGCTGGACACCACCTGTGGCCGAGCCCTCCCTAAGGCCTGTTGTGGCTCCAAATAGTCCCTCTGGGCTCACAGGGATTCAGGCTTTGGATGTCAGAGAGAGATGGCCAGGCACAGGCAGAGCCCTCCCAGGCTGGATGGATTGTTCCACCATGTCTGTCTTATAAACAGTCACTTTTTTGTCATCTAATGCAAAAGAAATTCACTTCAAGTTATTAAGTACTGTTTATTTTCTTTTTCTCTCTTCCTATCATTCCCTCTCTTCTCAGGCTGGCTGACAGATGTCTATCAGCTCCATCGTTTACCCCCACCCCAACACAGCTCCAGGCCGACAAAGAAACCTGGCAATAACTGCTCTATGAACCACAGCCCTATAAATGGACACGCAGAGTTCTGGCTGTCAAGATGTTTGTGATATTTTAAAAGCCCCTTTTTTCTGGCATATTTGTGACTGTAATTGTGATGATCTGAATACATAATACATTTAGTTACCCTAATCCTTCTATCAGCAGTTGGAAAATGATTTATTGTCACACTTTTTTTCACATGATTTCTATTTACTCTCCCCTCATTAAATTGTATTCAGTTCTCCAAACTATACAAGGTGGACAGAAACATTCCCAACATGAATCCATGTTATAATGACAACCCTGATTATGAAAAGTCCAAAGGCTCAGTTTTCATTCATTATCTCCCTAACACAATTTCCGGGTCGAGCGGCAGATAGTTACAGCCGGGTAACTTTTAGGTATGATTATCCACTAACCTGTAATTAGTTTCATGTTAGGAAGAGAAGAGAAGAAAGCTAAATAAAATAAAATAAAATAAGAGATGGAGGAATGTTACAAATAAATTAAATCCATCTGCATGCAGGAATGTTAAACTGAATTACAAACATTTGCTTCTCCAAAAGGACAATGCTATTTGTTTGCCTTATCTTTGTTTTCTGCGACAATAGCTTGTACTGCCTCCATTTGGTAAACAGATAAGAATTGTTTTCTCAAAGTAAAGCAAGCGCATCGTGATAAATAATTGTTAAATACCCCAAATTTGACTTGTGTTAGTGAATTATCCATTAGTGAGGTCATCATGGGCTATTGTTTGAGAGAGATAAGAAGGAAAAACAGGTGATGATGTCTTCTTTTAAACTGAAAATCAAAACCATTAAAATAAAAAAGTGTGATAATTTTCTCCATTACTTAGTGTGTAGGTTTAAAATCTACATGTGTCTTACTCGCCAGTTATTATGACATTACACATTCCCATTTCACGTCAACATTTGTCATTTTTCCAATGCTGAAATGGCAGACAGGTTTAAGAATGTATGTGTTAGTAATTTGGAAACTTAGTTTTGGGGGTTACTGGTGTCATATCCCACAATGCACCGCTGAATTCCTTTAACATGTGGTGAGTCAGGAAAGGGGTGGTTGACCTATGGCTTCCCATGAGCCCCTTGGGAACAGCTGTGCTCGGCTGCTCAAGAAATCTAGGATCACTGCACAAGCGGCTGCGCCAGTTGTGACTGGAATTGTAATCACCTTATTCTCCTTCGTCCCCTCTGAACTGAGCTCTCACTGTTCCATCTCATTTTCCTCTCTTTCCCTTCTTTTAACACCGTACAATTTCTTATTTGTGCCCCTTTCTTCTTTCTTGTGTCTGTTTTAGTCTGTTCATTATTCGGCACAACACCAACTCCGCACATGCAATCCATTATGCTCGGCTGAAGAGGGAGAAAGTACAGGAAGCTGAAGGTGAAACGTGTCGCTCTACTTTTCTCTGTTTCCTGTATGAACACATTTCTACTGTTTGTGCCTTCCTGAAGTCTAATATCATCGCCAAAGTGTTCAGTGGTTTCTTTAGATTCCTTTTTTAGGACCACCAGGCGAGTATATTGTTGTGGAACCTTACACCTAATTGTGTACTTTCCATAACAAATTGGTTGAGTACCAAGGACCCACACTGACATTTTAACAGTGGCAGAATGTAAGTCAGTACAGCTACTTAAGTACTTTACTTAAGCATACTTGTAGGGTACTTATACTTTACTTTTCTAACTTTCCGTTTGTGTTGATTCTGGTGGCTGCTTTGGACAAAATGAGTAGTTTTTATTACACCTGCTGTCGTAAAGGTATTTTATTTACAGTGCCGTATTTCCCACTGTATAGTCTTGCATTTCCAGACCTTCCTCCTCAGCGCTGCGGAGGAGGGTCTGGCTAGGCCAGATGGGAGAAAAACGTGCTCTGGTTTATGGGCATTTCTTTAAACCAATCATAATCGTCTCGGGCCGTGCTAAGCGCCGGACAGAGCTGCGGTGCCACTGAAAAATAGCCTTGGGAAGGAACTCGTGTACCTTCAAAAGTTAATCGTGCAACAGAAAACTCAGATTGGACAGACAGTCTAGCTACAGTTGTGGTCAAAAGTGTACATACACTTGTAGAAAATCACAATGTTATGGCTGTCTTGAGTCTTCAATAAGTTCTACAACTCTTATTTTTCTGTGATAGAGTGATCGGAACACATACATGTTTGTCACAAAAAACAGTCATAAAGTTTGGTTCTTTCATAAATTTATTATGGGTCTGCTGAAAATGTCACCAAATCTGCTGGGTCAAAAATATACATACAGCAACATTAGTATTTGGTTACATGTCCCTTGGCCATTTTCACGGCAACTAGGCGCTTTTGGTAGCCATCCACAAGGTCCTGGCAAGCTTCAGGTCGAATGTTTGACCACTCTTCTTGACAGAATTGGTGCAGTTCAGCTAAATTTGATGGTTTTCTTGCATGAACCTGTTTCTTTAGCACTGTCCACATGTTCTCAATGGGGTTTAAGTCAGGACTTTGGGAAGGCCATTCTAAAACCTTAATTCTAGCCTGGTTTAGCCATTCCTTTACCACTTTTGATGTGTGTTTTGGGTCATTGTCTTGTTGGAACACCCAACTGCGCCCAAGACCCAACCTTCGGGCTGATGGTTTTAAGTTTTCCTGCAGAATTTGGAGGTAATCCTCCTTCTTCATTATCCCATTTACTTTCTGCAAAGAACCAGTTCCACTGGCAGCAAAACATCCCCAGAGCATAATACTACCACCACCATGCTTGACAGTAGGCATGGTGTTCCTGGGATTAAAGGCCTCACCTTTTCTCCTCCAAACATATTGCTGGGTGCTGTGGCCAAACAGCTCAATTTTTGTTTCGTCTGACCAGAGAACTTTCCTCCAGAAGGTTTAATCTTTGTCCATGTGATCAGCAGCAAACTTCAGCCGAGTCTTAAGGTGCCTTTTCTGGAGCAAGGGCTTCTTTCTTGCACGGCAGCCTCTCAGTCCATGGCGATGTAAAACACGCTTGACTGTGGAGACTGACACCTGTGTTCCATCAGCTTCCAAATCCTTGCAGACCTGCTTCTTGGTGATTCTTGGTTGACTCTTGACCATCCTGACCAATCTCCTCTCGGCAGCATGTGATAGCTTGCGTTTTCTTCCTGATCGTGGCAGTGACACAACTGTTCCATGCACTTTATACTTGCGTATAAGTGTCTGCACAGTTGCTCTTGGGACCTGTAGCTGCTTTGAAATGGCTCCAAGTGACTTCCTGACTTGTTCAAGTCAATAATTCGCTTTTTCAGATCCACACTGAGTTCCTTTGACTTTCCCATTGTAGCTTTTGTAGCTGAGTCTAATCACTGGGTCAAATGAGCCCTATTTAAATGGGCTCATGAGAAGTCAACAGCTGTAGTCAATCAGAATCACTTAGAAGAAGTGAAGAGGCCATGACATGAAGCTAATTTGATTGACACAACTCGCTACATCACCAAAATTGACATATTTTGTTGCTGTATGTATATTTTTGACCCAGCAGATTTGGTGACATTTTCAGCAGACCCATAATAAATTTATGAAAGAACCAAACTTTATGACTGTTTTTTGTGACAAACATGTATGTGTTCCAATCACTCTATCACAGAAAAATAAGAGTTGTAGAACTTATTGAAGACTCAAGACAGCCATAACATTGTGATTTTCTACAAGTGTATGTACACTTTTGACCACAACTGTAGCTGTCTGGATTTAGAAATCTGCGGAGCAGTTAACAATAGCCCTCATAAATCCACTTGAGTTTAAAATTCCAACACAAAGAAAGCAGAAAGTAACGGACATCTGGCAGATTTTCCGGCAGCAACAGAGCAATCCCGGAAGTGGAACGTTGTGGACATAGACTACTCACTGTATTGTTAGTTTGTAACCTGGAAGTCATACATAGTTACGATGAATGTTTTGCTCAGACAGAAAATCATTAATTTACAATAAGAGTATACAATATGCTACAGAAGCCTGGTTGCATGCATGGTAAATTAGCCTACTTTTTGTCTTGTGAGCTAAACCGGGTAACGTTAATTACATTTATTGCATATTGTAAAGTTACTTTATGAATGAAATAGACATATTACATACCTTAGGGCCAATTCCGGGCCGGTTTTGAATAATTTACAATCCCATAATTGTCTCCATTAATGCCCGAACAAAATTGAGTTTGCCGTCTGTCACTTGCCCTTTCAATTTCAATTTTTTTAATGATGGCTCTGCTCTTAGTATCAGCCATAACTACAACATATAACTTAAATAACTAAAATAAAATGAAAATACAAGGCCTATATAAAGAAAACTCTTGCTACCCTTTACCTGGCTGTGTAGGCTTTTTGGTGTTACAAAGAAATCTGTGACCCGTCAGAATGTGTTACTGTAGAGCAGTTCTACCTGCTGTAAATCATTTAGAGTATAATATATAGTATAACAGGACCATTCTGCAGCACAATGAGGGATTTTACATTTGCTACTTTAATTAGCTGTTAATGCTTCTGTATTTTAGGTAATATTTTGAATGCAGAACTTTTACTTGTAGTGGAGATTCTTTGTTATTGTTGTACTGTATGAGTACTTTTACTTAGGAAAGGACCTTTGGACTTTTCCCCCACTGCATTTTAAGATATTTAAAGGTAATCTAAAGAATGGATGTCTAATACGAAATAAATATTAAATAAATAATACTCACAATAAGTATTATTCATTTACAATAAGTCCACAATAATAAATGGTTTGTTGATAAATTATTACTATACAATTGTTGTATTACATTGACTATAATATTATAAATAGTCAATGGTTAAACAATTATATAGTGCTTCTGGTGGCACAGTCTGGCTATTATAGAATAAATAAACGTAGAGCTGAGTTATGCATCACAGTCCAGATGCATTAATGAAGGCCAATGGATCCCTAATTAGTGGAACATCTTTTATCAAAGGGACTTGTAACAGTTTCAAAGGTCTCATGGATGTCACTGAGGCCTGGAGGCATAAGGAGTCTAGAGAGGGGCTCTGGGTCAGGGTCATGAGAGGCATGTGTCCCGATGGCTTTATTGTGGCAGTGAAAGGGGCTGTGTTTTGTGGACGAGGAACGGCTCAGTTCTGGTCCAATGGTGGTGGAGGGAGTTGGAGGGGACACAACTGGTAGGGGAGCAGAGATGGGAGAATGGGAAGTAGACAGCTGCGCAGGGGTGAATAGGAGGTCCCTTTGTGCCCTACCAAAAAAAAATCTGTGACCAATTATCTGCATCTGTCTCTCAAGGGGGAATTCTTGAACACTCTGGGTGGGTGGATGCGTAAGGGGCAGAGAGAGAGAGAGAGAGCTGGGGTGCACTGGTGGGTGATTGGGAACAGGGTGCTGAAACTGTCTTTTTCTTTGGCCTGGAACTTTTTGGAGGGATTGCAAGTGAACATATACCTTTTCTATTTGTGTTTTTAGGTGCTTAAAGAGCATACAAAAAGACACAACACAGTCAAGATACTGTGTTGCATTGAATCCAGTGCATGCAGCCGAAAGTAGACCCAGTAAGATATTATTTTGCATCTCCTGTGTGTCTATTTTAGGCACAGGAAAATAACAATTTGTCCCACAATTGCTGAATTACGCCTGCCTGAATCTCACCCCCACCCCACTGAGAGAGCTTCCTATTTGTGTGGTTAGAGTTCCAGCTATGTGAAAAGTGTGTCCTACAGAGAGAAGGGGAAAGTGGTTGAGAGAAGGGAAGTTGGGCCCATGGATGGCTTGTAAGCCATGTGTTAGACATTAAAGGGCTAATTACAGTTTTAAAAGCCCCGTGTTTACCGCTGAGAAAAGCCTTGTTAGGTATATTTTACTGTCTTCCCTGAAATTATTCATCCCTGACAAGCTCAATTGACATTATCATAATTACAAATGTGATTGCTGCATAATCGCTCCAACCGCTATTCCACCATTTTAAGTGTCTGCAGCGGAAGTCAATTGTTCCTTTCTGACCATTTATCAGAAAACAGGATGCAGGATACAAGATAGTTGTCTTCCTGTAATGGCAAGCTTGAAAGGAAAACTAACACAGTAGTTAACACAGGTACTTGAGTTGATGCCATTCAACATTTCTTGTTGACAAGAGAGAGGATTCAGCAAATAAATGGTGGTTCTCTTGGAGTTTTATGTGAAATTGTGCTGCAGTGTGTTTGCAGGAAGAGGATAAAGGCATGTTGTGAACTCTGCCCTAGCCCGGTGTGTTATTGTATAGGTATAGAATAACTCTGCTGCCGCTGACCCCATAGCCACCTCTACCCTCCAATCCCACATGGTTGCCAATAGCGATGACTCCAGTTGATCTTCACCTGTCAAAGCAAAGCTCTGACTAAAGACTTGCAGCTTGAGGAAAGGAAAGCAAAACACGAGGAGAAGAACAAACAAGCCAACAAGAGACTTTGTGTGTGACTCAGATGGGATTTTGTTATTACATTCAAAGAGTTTGAAATTAGTGCTTCAAATCATACTTTAAAAAAGTTAATTCACAATGATACTGCAGGGAATCTAGGATTTCTCCTGAATCATAACCAACCTTATGCAATTTCAACTCTGTTGAAGTCATAATCCTTTATATTTTCAGCTCTGGTTAATTTGTCAACACCAGTGGTTACCATGTTAACAGCAAGCGCAGTTAAAAACTACAGGAAACCCTTTTTAAACAGCTAGTTTGTCATACAGAGGAGCAGCAGCTGGTTTAGGATGTGGTCAAACAATCTCACATTGGTCCAATAAAGCAGTCAGTCAATAATGATTGCAACATCAATCTGATTTCATGCTGAATGTGGCATGAAATCAAAGTGCAGAGGGGGAGAGGGGCAAATCAGATTACCCTTGCTGACGGGTTGGAATATGTGCAGCCTGTTGCCTGCAACTCTTCAGCTTAACAGATCACAATGGCTAATCCCTTGCAAAAATTTAAAAGAAATTACTTACTGATTTTAAATGTCAAAGAAGACAGTTGTCTTGTTTTGTAAATGCTTTTGTGAACAACTAAATACATGCGTTTCCTGTGACTGCTTTACAATAAAAGCCACCCGATGTTGCTCCAGTTGAATAGTTTTAATATGAACTAGCAAAACTAGGGAAGGTTTGGTTTGCATTAGCAGTAACTTACGTAATACAGCTGTCATACGGCCTCAGGAGAGTGAGCAGTGAGGTTGATGAGATAGAATTAAAAACAGTAACACTGGATTACACAAATGCATTGTTTGCTGTGAATGCCTCATGAGTGTGAAAGCAATTAGAATCCAGCCCGGGTATGGTGGACTTCGCCACTAACAATGAAAACTGCTTTAAGGAGGTAATTACAGAATGTCAATGTAATGAATAACTATTGTTGATAAAATGCAGACTATAAAAATAGAGGTGGTTTTAATGAAAAGCTTAAGGGTTATACCTTTAAACAGGTTATGTCTTTATGTGAATAAACCCAGAGGTCTAAGCTCACTCTTTCAGTGCCTTAAGCAATTTGAAAGGAAGAGAAATGCGACAACTCCTAATCAATCAATCGACAGGCAGCAGGAGGTTCGGTTTGTTTTGCATTTCTTCAGTTTGTTTCTTCCTGGGATTTTTCTTCTCTTGACAGGAGGTGCCGCGAGCATACCAACAGTTGAAAGAGGACCCACATTCTTTCAGCACAGATTCCTCCATCCCTCCTTTGTTCAAAGTTTGTGTTTGTTTGAGGGGCTTTTCTCACCTTGAACCCTTTTTGTAGTAACATAGACTTAACCAACCAAAGACTGCTTTAGGCTCAGTAACTGCAAGCTTATTGGCCTCTCTTGATTTGATTTATATTAACAGAGAAAGCCTCACTGTCACAGATGAGTGGCAGGAGTCACTCGTTTCAATTTGTGTATGTGGTCACATTGTCAAAATGTCAGACCAGTATTAGCATGTGGGCTTTTTCATTGGCTTTTAACAATTACCCATGTCATGTGGTTTCTGTCAGAGTGAAAGTACAATGAAAACTTTCTGTGTTTATAGGAGGAACAATTCTCAGGAAACTTGATTGAAGTTGTCTGAGAGAAGAGAGAAGCCTCCTTGTAAAAAGCTACTAAGTCCTCAGTTCTGCTTGACATGCTCCCTAACTCTTGGAAAGATGGGAGTCATACATTCCAGCCAGCGTATCCCCCTACTCTTTAGAATTTAAAGACAAATTTGGCCCCGGATCCTTTCCCTGGAAGTTCTGCTTGTCTTAAGAAAATAAGGTTATTTAAGAAAATAACCTCATGTTCTTACCTCAGTACTGGTCGGGATCAGGGGAGGGTGGGGCCTGGAGGAGGAGGCCATGCACTTATCAACAGGTCATTGTTACAGTAGAAAGCTGCATGGGGATGCTCACAATGGAGTTGTGGGATAAACACACTGTCTTCTTCTTCTCTGCGGGTCTGTTCACAGTAAGACATCTGCAGAATTTCTTAAAAAGCTGTGGAGGTGAATGTGGAAATTGAGGCTACCTGCTGCATGAAACAGCTAAGGCATTATGCATGCTGCCGGCCTGCCACCCTCAAGGGAAGGAAAGTGCAGGCTGCTGATGGAGACTTGGCTTTGGAGCCTAAAAGCACATCTGGTATACATACCTTTTTTCCTTAAAAGTGCAGATGGTCTTGAATTGCTTTAAAAAAAGTCTTTCCATTCTATAAAAAAAAGAAATATTAAAAAATACAACCTAGGGGAATTTTGACTTTCCCTTTGGGGATTTATTCTAGCTGGTTCAGTTTCTAAGCTGGTCATGGACTCAGAGAACATGCATGAAAGTGAGCAGAGATGCAGCTGCAGAGCTACTAATAATAACCAAAGAACAAAAACCTGTGTAAGTAACAGAACCACATTCAACCAGTTGTTCTCTGAAGAGGTTATGTAATGAGACCCAAATGGGTGATGTGTGCGGGGGCAGGAGCACCGAGCTGTGGCCTGGTTCCTGTTGACATTGGCCATGTGCTTCAGGATCTGTCTACAGGAACGGATCCAAGCCTGTTTTCAGGGCTCTCACCTCTTCTTCAGCCTTTACCATTCTCTTTCCACAACTGAGTGCTCCAGTGGCTCACATGTTGAACATGACAGGCTTGAAATAAACAACTATGAAAACACATTATGAACTAATTATGAAAGAAATTAATTGGCAAGAAGCAGAGCATAGAGGCTAGAACAAACAACCTGAAGTGCTAGCCTCTGCATTAGCCAAAACCACATGGACCTTTTCTGGCAATGCCCAATGTCTGTTGACTCACCGAGGTGCACGTTGCCAGCTATTCATACCTTCCTCCCACTCTCTTTTTATTTCACCAGCAAATCAGTCAGTTTGCCAGCAGACCAGGTGGCAAATTCAAGACTTTGCAAGGTAAGGTGCTCAGCATTGTGCAGGCAGAGGCAAATTGCAGCGCAGGTATGCGTCATCATTCCTAACTCCTATCATGGTTGCGATGATCAAAGTTGAAATAATTTGCAATTTCGAGCATTGTGCCACATCAAAGGGTAGTGCTTCCTTCAAATTGGTGGGACTACCACAAACCTCTGATGAAAACAATTTGAAGTGAATGTCTGTATTGATGTAGTATTTTACATGTACTATTTAATTTAGACTATTTATTTGATATGGTGTACAAATGATGCTTGGAGATAATGGTATATTGATTATTATATTGATCTATCTATCTATCTATCTATCTATCTATCTATCTATCTATCTATCTATCTATCTATCTATCTATCTATCTATCTATCTATCTATCTATCTGATCTGGTAAGTGGGTTGAGTATGCTTCAGAGGAAAGTCAACTTAACTTAAAGTAAATATACCTCCTCAATTATGTCTCTTAAAACACACTGCAGCTGTGTCATTAACCATGTTAACACATGAAATAAGTGTTGATAAAACTGTTCTCACCAAAAGAATTACTTAGATCCGGGAAAGTGGCAGCCTCATTATGATGCCAACAGGGCAAGAGACAAAAATATTCACTTGTCCATAAGTATCAGACATGTTGTAAACAAGCCAGATTGTCTGAACTACTTTATTTGGAGGTAACACTGAAATTGAGTACTGAAATGTCAGTAAGAAAATTCTTATCGCACAGGAAGATTGCATGCAGAGACTCGTTATGACTTATCCTACTGGTATGAGCCATATGGAGGGAGTATACAACCCAACCAGTACACAAGCACAAGTATGGTGGTTCAAGGTTGAACCAGGAAGTCAGTCTGTAAACATGGATGCATGTTTACAACAGATATTTAGGTAATAACTTTATCGTTGGCCTTTATATTCTCCTAAATACTGTAAATTGTATACCTCTAACGCTAAGTTGTATGTAGTCAAACACTAAACATTGTTTCCAGACACATATCACAACCGAGAGCTGAGGTGTCCGTGTAACGAATCACGGTGTAGTCCTACATTTTCTCTGAACTATTATTATTTTCTATAAAAAATAAAGTCTCTTTCAGTCAGGAACTTTAAAACTACAATATTATGTTACATAATTAAAAAGATTTACATTCTACAAATGTGTTTTGGTTTAAAATTCAGTCAGTGTTTGTGAGCCAACACCAAGCCCATCTCTGCACACAGCTCATGGACAAAGTGCTGTGCTGTTCCAGAATGGACAGACTGCAGTCTACAAATGTCTGAAGGCCCCCATGGTCATGATCAGTGGCATTAGAGTTTTAACAAATCACTTCAAAATATATGTTTTTCTCGCCTAAATTTTTACCCCAAAAAAATTGCTACAGTTTCCACATCCTTTGACCCTCTGGGATGGTCCCGAGGTCATTAGGAAGCTAACACTCTCAATTTTTTGTTTCTTGTGTCAGTGTGACACTAGGCCTTACTGACACATAGCTGAAGAGGTTAGAATAGAGAATTTCTATTTTCGTCCAAGTAAATTATATGTAAAATCATTAAAAACACTACTGTAAGCATATTACAAGTGCTACATACAAAAATAGTACTCTAGCCACATGTCTGAACTTAATACAGAAAAAATCCAGAAGAAAATGACTCAGAAAATGGCTATTTTATGAAGTTATTTCTACAGATATGTCTGTGCGTTTTTCTTATTTCCTCTCAGAAAAAAAGCCCAAAAAGTGCAAAATACAAAACTTCTCAAACTAAAAAACACATCCACATAACTCACACACATACCTAAAATAACTACATGCATACATTAATAGAAATAAGTCATTATAATTTGATGAAATGGTGAAATGCAAAAACTAAGGCCTTATTTTTGCTTTGACAGAGCTGGAGCCATCACAGGGTTAAAATCTTCTGGTCAAGTTAGGTATCAATCATCTCGTCTTCTTATTGGCTACACAGGGAGGCTGGTTTCATAACTATTGCTTTTGACTGGTTGGAGTAGATGCCAATCTTTCCCACTTTTGCCCTCTGTAAATCGTGCGACTTGATTGGCTTCCATAAGGGATAGCTCAGGTTATAGTAGACGGATTGGCTGAAACGACCTGTCAATCGAAAACTGTAGAGTCAACCAAACTTGCTGAATAGTTTGATACACTGTAGCATTATTAGAGCCGACAGCAGAAGCGATTAAAGTCAATAAATGATGGACTTTTCAGCTTTGTTTACAAGGAAACACGGCCAGAATCTACAAGATTGTGAGGGGACCAGCTCGTTTTGGATTAAAAGGATTGGATGTACTTATTCTTTGAACTGTTAGCAAAGCAGGAAAAAAAGGTTTCTGGTGATCTTTCACCGCTGTGAATAGAGAGACGAGGAGAAAGGTAAAGACGCACGTTTGACTTTAGACATTATCGGCGCAGAATCCTTCTGTGGTTCTTTACTTTAAAACATGATTATAACCGCTATAAGTCACCTTATGCTTATATGTGTGTGGGCTTAATGGAATCATGAGACTTTAAGCTTTCTAATGATGTGCTGCATGAGCATGTTCATGAAGATATAATGCTTGCAATTTGTGTTAAGAAAACGTTTTCTCCTAAAATGGATAAAACGGTCCCGCTGACGGGACAGTGCTATGCAAGAGGCACCCATTAAATGCAATTTTTAAAACATTATTATACTGTGCTAACAGTGCATTTTAACATAATTTTGGACCATCATGATAAGGGAAACACTGATTTGTGTACAGTAACTAGAAAAAAGTTCCTTTAATGCTGAGACAAAGGGCCATTGCTACAAATGAGCTGGTATTACAAGTGAAATGTTATTGTACAACTATTTTAATAAATTGGGCTGTTACGATCAGTATTTAGTCACATTCCATTTCGACAATGTCAAGACTTCTAGTTAGGCTACCACAGTATGCAAAAACAGGAAAGGGAAAAAGGTGATAATAACATGAACATATTTCACTATTTCAATCATTATTTTCACTTCATGCAGAACGCTGAACCTAACTTACCTAGGCTATAGCTAGCTGACAGGTGTCCGATATGGCTGTAAATGACTCTCACCAAAGCCAAATATAGCTCATTCAAGAATTCTGATGTGAGAGTTTAATGGGCCTGCTTGAAAATAATCATGCCCATTTAGGTTTTAATCAGCTTCGTCGACTTTGAGGCCATGTTACAACCGCTTCCCAACATGCCAGCATAAGGTGGTTGACCCCTCCTTGCTGGCTGGAAGTGCACTTTCAGCTCATTCGGAATCTCTGCTGTGGCTCAAAAACTGATCATTAGGGGTGCTTAAGCACCCTTAAAAAAGGCTAAAAATGCCCCTGATCAGGATGATGAAAATATTCATGGGGATGAGAGCTTTGTACATCCATTTCCCTGGAGAAGCATCAAGGAGCAAAGATGGTCTTTCCCCCACTGCTCCGACCCCAAACTGAAGCCCCTGTCTGGAATGCAATCTGCCTGCCATCTGCAGGCCTCCACGGATCTGTTTGATTTTCAAACAAACACCTGTCAAAAGTCCATGTCTCATCTCACATAGCTCTTGGATTTGGCAAAAACTTTGACTACTTCCTTGCACCAAAAACAGAGGGGAAGAAGGGTAAATGTGGGTTTTATTTCAACCATCTGTGCATGTGTTAAATATAGAATTTTATGGAAGGCTCGAAGGACTAGTTCTACTTTCCACTAAAATGTCAAAGAATAATAAGCCAGTTAAGGTGCTGCATTCAGTGAGGTGTTTGCACAATAAATGACTCCAAATTCAATTAGTTTGTTTCTTCATCATCAGCTGGCCCTGCGGATTGCACTGTGGGTGTGCACTCACAGTGTAATGATGCCAAGAGCTTTGGAGAATGTTCTCCGATGCAGGAATAAAAATACTACTGTAAGAAATAGTCATGGAGCCTTTGTACAAAATCTATCCATGTCCCCCTTCTTCTCCCCCTATTCCCTGCTGTTTTCCACATCTCTCTCTCTTTCTCCCTCACTCATATTGAGATGAAGGGTCTGCTATAGGATGATTTGGCAGCCATCCAGGCCCCACATCTGCCTGACTGCTGTTCCTCTCTTTCCTTTCCCCCCAAACAGCCCCCAACAGTACTGGTTCAGTTGTCAGCCCATTTCAGGGTCTGTCTCAAGGTCTGCAGATGTGTTTCTCAGAGCAGCAATGATGGACTCTTGCACAGATCTCTAGTGTGAGTGACTAATGGCGCAGAGACATCTCTGAAGGCATTGAGGAATGGATTTAGCCAATGTCATTTATCACACTGCCTGTCAATGTCCAATATAGATGCCTGATGGAAAGCACACAGTCACCCTTGAAACTGACTCAGTTGTTCCACAAAACAGGGGAGAAAATGTGAGTAAATCACCAGATAAAGTGTATGCAACATTTGAGAGAGAAAGATTTGTATTCATTTTAATATTGAAAATTAATACAGATGGAAGAAACAGATAAGAGCACGGAGAGCATATCTTCCTGCTAAATTTTGAGAGAAAAACACAAGTTCAAGGTGAGTATGAAGAGCACCTATTTTGGTCAGAGACAAATATACACACACATAGGCAAGAATACTACAGCTTCAGGGCCACCTGGTTTTCCCATGTCAGCAACTGTGGTCCATTCCGACCATCTGTGGAGGCCGTATAACTTTAGCTCTCCTCATCCTATCTCAGAAGGGTTTTATGGTGTGCTTCTTGCATCTGCCGTCAGTGAGGTTTAAAAAAGCTCTACTCTCCAGTGTGTTATCTCAGCAGCCATCCAACTATGAGGATAACCTTGTATTAGTCACTTACACATTTACATTGATCATAAAAAACAATGGAACATAAAACAGCATCCATTATTCATCCAAAGAGTCAAAAATGAAGTCTATTCGACTCTTTGAATTTACCTGTCTGTCATTGAGAAGAAAGATTTGGCGGTGCGTTGACAGACTGGCGCTGCATATTTTTCCACCATATATTTTTTTGTGTGTGATATGAATTATAAAAAGACTGATCCAAAGAATAATGAAGCAGAAAAGAAACACATGAGCGATTTTTTTGGGACAATAAACCAAGCCCTTAGTTTTATGTAAAGATGTTCTAACTGGTAAAGGGGGAGAAAGAAAGACAGAGAGAGGGAGAGAAAGGTAAAAAGGAACAAGGAACTGACAATTAGGGACAACTAATCACCAAGTGTGTAGCCAAGCGCATCCCCCCACGCTGGTGCCAGCGCTTGCACTGTGCTTGAACCTGTGCTGAATGCCAACGGCAGATAATTATAAACCCGCAGGGCAGGCCTCCTCTGTGCAGAGGGAGGGATGGAGCCTCAGCCAAGCCTGAACTCCTGACCTTCTTCACACACCAAGCGTCTGTTGTGGGCTTCGGGAGGTGCAAGATGGGTCACAGCAAGCCGTGAAGCAACTGGGAGAGAACGAGAGCGAGGGGAGAGGGGTGGTGAAGGGTGAGGAGGGGGTGCGGGTAAAAGGAAAGGGGGGATGGGTGAGGGACACAGAGCAGTGAGGGTGAGTTGGGGGATGGATGGGGTCTGAGGGAGGAGGAGGTGCTCACTGGAGGGTCACTTTTTTGTTGGCATTCTTTGGTGAGCGCTCCCAACCAATCACAGTGGAGAAGGACCCACTTGACAAATCAGAGTGAAACCCTCAGTGAGAGCAATCCCTTTTGTTATGCCTGTTTGGTTATCTCCTCTTAGTTCATCAGCATTCATTAGGTGGGGAAATGTGGTCTGTTCCATTCCTTTGTATACAAAGAGAAGGCTTTGTTTGAGCTGCTTCATCTTTTTGAGTTTTCTTAACTTATCATTGCATTGTCACACATTATCAGTAGTTAATTATGTAAATCCTTGATTCTCAATAGTGTTAAAGTCCTGATCTCGCATTGCCTCATTAAACAATAATGGAACAAGTTTACAGATTGTTAGCAGAATATTTTAATTGACAGTGTTGGGTGAGCTACTTGAAGACTGTAGCTACTTATTGATTACTAATTGAAAAAGTATTTACATTCCTTTACAAAATACTCAGCAGCAAAAGTAATGTGTTATATTACTTGCTACTACTTTGGTTACTTAACCCAGCTCCAGCTGCCTTAAAACAAGTTACAACATATAACGTATAACATGTCAGAAAAGAAAATGAGACATTGTGGTTTAACATCAGCTGGCCTACAGGTTGGAGGTATTTACAGACCATCGACAACTAGCTAAAAGTCCAATGGAAATTAAATAGAATTTTTGTGTGTGCTACACCATATCTGCTCTTTCACTTTTCCCCTTTGGGGAAAAAATCTGATCCAAAAAATATATATTTTATGTTCTTGGTTTCATGATGGACACCCCTAGTTTTTTCTTATTAATTTGGCAAATGTTGTCTTTTTTTCTTTAAATAACAAAATACGTCTTTATTTAAAAAAAACATATTCTTTTTGACAACAAAAAGGGATGAATATATGGGCTTTCTGTTCCACTGTATGACGTAATGTCCCTCACCCTCCAGATGTGAACTAAACCAGATGAAAATCTAAACATATTGCACACACACACACACACACACACACACACACACACACACACGCGCGCACACACACACACACACACACACACACACACACACACACACACACACACACACACACACACACACACCTCAGTTGTATTTGTTGAAGTAAGTTTATAGCAAGCAATGTATGTCTCCTTTTATATATTGCGCTTTTTGTATTGCAATTGCATGTAATTATTGAGTTTCGAATTACAATCCCCTCACACTACTCATTACTAAAAAAGGTAATCACATTCCTACAAAGTAATTCATTACTGCCCAACACTGTGTAATTGTGATGCTGTGTAAGGAAGGTTACATTACATTTTAATAGATAGTTTGTAATGTAACGAGGTGATATGGATCAAACCAACAACGTTTGATTTGTCAGATTTTATCTTCTTTTATTCAATCTTTTTTTTCATTACATATGCATTTATTTATTTATGTTCTTGTCATTTATGCCTGATCCAAATATGAAAAATATGAATGAAAATAAAACAGTCGTGAATTTAATGTCACTGTGACCCACAAAAACAAAAAGACAATAAGAGAATAATCCAAAGAGAACAGAAATCTCGTCCCAATTTTCATTTTCCCGTCTTCTCTGTGAAGTCAGAAATGTCTGCAGACCACCTCAGCTCATCTGGCCTCCTGCTCCCATCATGAAGATCTCTCTTGCTTTGCACTTTGCCAATTTCCCATGATTGAATGTAATTGGGACCAGATAAGCGTCTCTCTCTCTCTGTTTCTCTCTGTCTCTCTCTCTCTCTCTCTCTCTCTCTCTCCTCAGCAGTCTTTGATCATTTCTGACCTGGCTCCAGGCTACTCTGACATACTGGCAACCATTTCTTGGGTGGTTTGTGATTGCTCACAGACATACTGCGAGATATATTGAGTATTGATGTGTGAACCACAAAATCCAACGTGCTGCAGTGAATATCACAACTCTGTTCCCTAGGATCGAGTTTGTGCAACAAGCTATCTTACAGGCCTACGTACATCTGTTCAATAGCAAAGTGTGACTCCTTTATATGGAGTTGTTTATGCATGTGTATGTACATTTCATGAGTGATTGTCTTGAGGTCTTGAGGGAATAGAACAAGATGTGCACAAAAGATTCCCAAATTTGATTCAGGAGATTTGTAAATCCTGTGCAAATTACTGTTGCCTCTTTCTTTTCTCCCCCCGCCGTACTCCTCTTTGAAACTCGTCTTCTGAGGCAATCGCTCCCAGATGGAGAATATTAGATGTAATCACTTCCATTTGCCGGCTCTTTTACTCTCACTGCGAGGTGACATGCCGTCTCCCTCTAACATCTACTCACAATGGACAATTACCCAGCACTCATCGATCACTTTCGACAAAACATTTTGACACCCAAAATCTGGTAGAAATCATCTCCTCTGATAACCTAGAGAACTTTACAAATGTGCTTATGTGTATGATAGGTTCATATTCTTCTCCATTGGGTGTGAGTGACCCTATCAGTGCTATTCTGAGTGGCATTTCAAAACTGTCAAGTGCACTCAATATAACTTTCATAAGCCCTTTATTTATAGTGTAGGGCACAAACATACTGCAAGAATTCCTTTTGATCTACCGTTTGATACGTTAAGGGAATTGGTTCTGACAGAAGACAGCCATATGCTCACAACCGTTCTATCTGAAAATCCCAGATGAGGGAGACGTGTGGAATTAGACGTGTCCATTTCCTTATATTGAGATTTTGAGATTTTTTTTTTAATGTCAAAACCTCTTCTTCGATCCTAATATTTAATAAATTCGTCTTCCTTCATGTTCTTTGCCACCTCTTGCCCAACCACCAAGCTCCCTCCTCTCCCATCCACCCTCACCTCCTACCATCCCTTTCTCTCTCTCTCTCTCTCTCTATCCTTCATTCTCTGTGACAGACAATAAAGCAAGCATTTTCCATGGCTGACCTGCAATTCACCCCTACCTCCACACCATCCCAAACCACAGACAGAGGGTGAGTTACAGCCCGAGATCCAACGGTCCTGGATCTTGAGCCAGATTTGGGTCCCACAGGGTCATCAGCCCCCGTAGCCGGTCTACTATGTTCTGCTCAGCGCTGATGGGGTCAGGGAGACTCCAGACATGCACACACCACTCACATCACAGTCCCATTGAAGGAAATTCCTATGGGCTCGAGAGGAATAAAAGATGCAAGGTTGAGGGAAAAAGAAAAGAATGTTTAAATGAAGGAAGAAGGAAATCCTGTTTCACAGAGAGAGAGAGAGAGAGACCTGCGATTGCACTTAGGTCAAAGTGACTCCTCTCACATGTGTCCGTTCTGAAGGAAGAAGTAGAACGAATTTTGACAATCATCTAATTCTAGGCACGTGCTCCTTTCTGCTTTTCTCACGACCCTCATTTGACACAGCCACATCACTGACCTTTGGATCTGTCATTTTGGCAAGCAGAAATTATAGTTCATGTGAATCAGATGTTACGGAGTGGAGACTGAGTGCTCATTTGCTGCCTGGCAGTTCAGCCAGAGGAGGAGCACCTGTTTCCAAATAAATCTTCAGGTAAGAATGATATACTGTAGCTCGATCATATGTCTGGAAATGTGGAAATCTGATTCCTTGCGTATAATTACTGTTTTTTTACTCCCACGTGAATTCTTATTCTATCGCCCCAAGTTATATGTTCCAATTTTGCGCACTCCTTATATTAAGTAATTCCCAGTATTCAGGATTTAAAGCAGAGGCCAGAGTCACATGTCTCGCCAGCCTCCTTCATCCCAGAGAATTTGCAGAGCATTTTGACCCCGGGGTCCCAGGGTTGAGGTAGAGGCCCAGCCAGTCCTCGCTGGTGGAACCATGAACCGTGTCAGGTCATGTCAGCTGTCTGGTCAGCTCTCCCTACTTTAATGAAGCCAGTCTGGCTTGGTTCCACACCACCGGTACCACTCAACCTCTTTTGTAAGGCCAACGGATGACATCCTAGCAGGAAGATGTTCATTTTAACGCTCTTGTTTATCTTCTGGACAATAATTAAGTAGAGTCATTAATATCCTTAGTAGGCACCGTGGATACTTTTGCTGATTACGTGATCATTGTAAATGCTAAAACCGATATTGCTACAACAAAAATGTATACCAGTAGCACAAATACACTGCAACATCTAGCTTATCTAGTTTTCTAACATTAGCCACCATGAGCTAACGGTTGTACCAGATCAAGAATTCCATGTAGGGTATTAAAAAGAACAACTTGTTATTGATTAAGAGTGGAGTGTGTTATGTATTCTTTCAAAAGTTACTTACACTTGTTTTAATGTATTTATAGGTTTGCTACTATTAAAAGATTTAGCATTCATATTATCACATATTACACGTTATTATTCAGCACTCCTATAACATTTTCTGACTCATGATGTTAACAGTTTTAAAAAAAGGATCAAACTCAGTGCGGCATAACCAGACATGTCATCTTTTTTAGTCCATGCATTCATCCTCCTTTTCAAAACCTTGCGCCTACTTTACCCAAAATGCAATTCGGCAGCAGAGATGCTCACAAGTCTCTGAGCTAGAGTCCGAGTCAAGTCTTAAGCTAGCTTCATATATTTAGCATTCAGATCTTCTTTTGTCTGGGCCTTGTTGTATGAAGTTTTTACAGCCAAAGTTCTGATCACTGGTGCAGTCGTCATGTTTGTTGTCCTCTCTCAGGTGTGGCCATTAACAGCAGATAAATTACGTAATACATGTTGCGTAGGTAGGTTATAGGTTACAGGTTATCGGTTAGTCAGGTATAAAATTCATGAGACATTTACTAAAAATGAAGATTATTCACGAGTCCCCCATCCTGAGTCCGACACAAGTCTGAAGTCTTTAGAGGACGAGTTTCAAATCAAGTCTGAAGTCACTGTGTACGCGTCTTAGGTGCGACTTGAGTCCGAGGATCAAACTCCTCATCTCTGCTCGACGGGCAATGTTTGAGTCGGCAATTTGAATGTGTTATGCTAGTAAGGGCTAATGTGGCCTGACAAAATTACACTAACTCCAAACAAACATTTTTTTTCGAACTTGTAGTTTTCTGCCCCAACAGATGCTGACTCAAGTGACCTCATTTGAGGCAGTTTATCAGATTTCGGACAGCTCCCTCTGGAGCCACAAAAGGGCTTTAAACAGCTTTAACCAAGACCTGTAAATAACTTTGATGTGGAAAAACAGCACAGTTTCTCTTTACACTCACACAAGTTATTTTGTGTGTTGGCTTAATTGTGATCTAGCAGGACCCATGACATAAGTAAAATATAATTCAAGCTTGGCTTCTTTCCTAAACATAAGCCATTTCAATAAGGCATCTCATCCCAAAGCAAGAGTGCAGAGACCTTGTCCCAAGAGGTCATAAATTGTCAAGGCAGACCCAGTTTGGGCAGGGAATTGAGTGTAGGCAGAAGCTCCCTTAAGACGCCTAGTGGTCTCTGTTTCTGCCAGAGTTTAACCCTCTCACCTCTGCTCATTGGCTGCTTTTTCATTCAGAAGGCTGATTTATTGGAGTTCACAAGGGAGTAATACAAGCAAGTTAAAAAAAAAGTAAAAAAGTACAAACAAAAGTAAGATCAACACATCATATACATATTTTGATGCAATTGTTTTTACTGTCTTTAGTACTGATTCATGATTGTCTCTTTTTTCTTTTTTTGACCACCCCCCTTTGCTGTCCCAATGCAACACAGCCCCTCTACTCCCCAAATGAAATTCTTAGGAAAGTCATTTTATATCACCCTTTGACTGTGCATTGAACTGTAAAACCACCCCATTGGAAACAAAATAAAAGGATAGGAGAGGGAGAGAAGGGGGGATGGGGCAAGGAGGAGAATTATAATTCTTTGCAGGCCTTTGGTATTAACCCAAACACCAGAGCTGTCAGCAGTTCAGAGAGGGAGGTGCGAGGGGCAAACATTCAGTGTTAATTGGCACTTTGTAAGCTCTGAGCCTTCCTTTTGTGAGGGAAGTGGAAGAGAGAGTGAGTGAGCAAGAGGGGGGAGGGAGGAGTGGTCAGCAGAGGGGGGTGAGGGAGAGAGAGAGCGAGAGAGAAAGAGAGAGAAAGAGATTGAGAGAGAGAGGGGGAGAGAGAGAGAGAGGGAGAGAGGCTCTTGTTCTTGCAGGTTTGTTGGGCCTTGTTGAGGGTGTTTACGGTTCACTTCTTATCCTTTGTTAATTGGGCTTTCTCTCCCCCAATGAAAAAAAGAAGAATTCATGTAACCCCCAGCCTGCCACCCATACTCCCTGTGACTCTCCCCACCAGTCTGATCAGCTAGAGAGGGATAAATGACAAGAACAGAACGAAGGGGATTGTCCTGTGAACGTCATTAAACTTGTACGTACGCTCAAATCTCTGAATATTAGTCCTTTTAAATGCGAATGAAACAGTTTGAGTTGCATTAGCTAGTGCTTAACACGTTGCATTTGCAACGCCAACGCTTGTACACATTTTCTTCACATAAAAAGAAAAAAACTCTGCAGCTACCTGTTTGTTTTAGAGATAAAAGTGCATTGCTGCGAAGAGGCATGTGAATTTAAATGTTAACATCACATTGGTTGGGGGTGTGAGTGGTGATGATACAGAGGAGCGGGAGCCATGTCAAACTAGGTACAGGATGTAAAAACACCCTCTCTGTCCTCTTTGTGGTTCCTCTCCTTCCACCGATGTGTTTGGAGTTATCTGAAATAATTAAAGAGGAAGAGATTGGCAGAGAGAGGGGAGAGAGAGAGAGAGAGAGAGAGAGAGAGATAGGGAGGCACCTGTCTTTGAAGGAGACAGAGGAAGCGGGGGTGTTGTTGGCATGAGGCTGGTGCACCCTGCTTCACAGCACCTCTGGCCTCTTTCTGTCTTTCCCTCTCTCTCCCACTGACTGATGTAAATAATAATAGTGCCGGTACTGAAAGGACACAGATGTCAACCATTGTGCTGCTCTGAATGGACCTGGGGGAAGGAGGTCAGAGGTCACAGGGCCACCTCTGCCACCTCTCACACCCACAGTTTTTATTCACACTGACGCTTTTTTTCATAGGTTCTCATCGTGTCCCACCTTCTCCTCTGTCTCTCTCGCTCACTCTCTCCTTTTGTTATCACAGCTCAATGTTTTGTGAAAACTTTTCGGAGGTCATGCACAAGCTCAGCATTCAGCAAAATTAACATTCTTTTGAAAATGAATCGGCTCACACAACTATGCCGATCAATCGCTGGTTTCAACTTCAGGAGCCATGAATGACGGAAATTTCATATAATTTACACCTCAGACAATATTTGCTAAACATTTTCTTCTATTGGTAGACTACAAGTCTTGCCTACTAATTTAGCAGTTTCATTTTATTTTAGCAGACATTATGTTCAAAGCCTTTATGCTGCAGCTTTAAAATGGTATATTGTGAAAAGCATTTGGAAGAAAGATTTGACATTTTGGGAAACTCTTCTTCACTTTCTTGCCCAAAGTTAGATGAAAAGATTAATACCACTCTCATATCTTTCATTTAAATTCATAGCTGGAAACCCCATTAGCTTAGCTTAGCACAAAGACTGGAAACAGATGGCCTTGCTCTGTCCAAAGGTAACAACATCTGCTTACCAGCATTTCTAAAGCTCACTGATTAACATGTTGTACCTCAGTTGCTTAATTAGTATTAAAGCATTTATTTATTTGGCATTTCATGAGGGGCTAGCTGGGACGAGTTGTGATGGTATTTATGCTAAGCTTAGCTAAGCTAACCAGCTGCTGCCTCCAGCGACATATTTACTGTACAGAAATGAGAGTGGTTTCTCATCTAACTCTTGGCAAAAAAGCAAGCGTATTGACAGCATGTAGAATTACTTGTCCAAAAGATAAACAGCCAGTACAACAGTACAGTTGAGTGACCAATAACATTACGATACATTTTGAAAAAGTAGTATATTTTGTGTGTGTAAAGTTCCTTTCAGTACTTACTTTCAATGACGCCTTTCATCTTCCTTCCAGGAGAGAGTACTGTCTGTCTGTCATTTGTGTGTTTACCCATCGCCACTTCCATCTTCACATGGGAGGCTCCTGAGCCACATTCTCACCAGTTGGTTGCCCACTTCTAATCTAGCAGATGATAAATGCCACACACATACGTAATACACACAAGTCAGCGAACAGGCATGACACAACGCATGTGTGTGTACATCAAGGCCACTCTTTCTGTAGTGCTTACAGTAAGTGATGGATGAAGCTGGACGAAGATTTGTGGAGCAGTGTCCTTTGTGCTCAAAGAAGCAGGACAAGAAAGAACCATAAATTGGGACCTGTACTATTGCCATGGATAGGTGACTATTTATGGTGTGAAACATGACATTTCTGCTGCATCAGCAAACGCTGTGTGCAAACATAAAACCGAGGGCATACTGTATGCTATCTGGAAAAGGGTTATAGACTTATTTTACATGTCGTTTGATTTTACTACTGTAGTGCATATACATTGACATAGATTGTCTTCCTTTATCGGTCGACATTCAGATTAAATAATATGCTGTATCACGGACATTAAAGCAGAATTCTCCCTCCATTACGCTGTAAGTAAGAGTCCAACTGGAAAATCAGTCTGCCACCTTTCAAGTTTTATGTGTAGTCAGTAAAGCAACCAGCCGCAGCCTTAGTCTTGGCCTTGGCTGTTGGCAGTCATGATGAAAATGTTTGATCTTGATATAGAGCCCAGTGTTAGACCCTGGGGAAAACCTCCACGATGCTAAACCATTAGGATAGAGATACTCTCGATCCTATTGGTTATACACAGTGTATGTGTAGTTTCCTTTGCAGCATGCATGGCAGTGGATAATAACTGAGAAAGACAAACTAAATGCATCCATGGATGCGTCAACGTTTCAGTGTTTGATACTATATTTTGTGTATGTTGTTGATACTATATTTTGTGCAGTGAGCGTGTGTTGTGGGTGGATGCTCCTCAGCCTGTAAGATCAATGCTTTGTGGAGATGGAGATGCTAGAGAAGGGTGAGAGGATTTATTACCTAGCATTAGGAACACTAATCTGTTGCAGGTGTTTCTGGCTGTTCTCCCAGGCCATGCCTGCCCTCCTCCCCAGGAGGCCCACCATATTTGTGTGTGTGTGTGTGTGTGAGAGAGAGAGAGAGAGACACACACACACACACACACACAGAAGGAGACAAAAGGAGTGAGATACTTTTTTTCTTTCCAAAACATTTGCAGGGAGATTTTACCATTTCCACAATCCTCAAAGAGAACAATGCAAGCAGCCATATACATTGAAACTGTGAAAACTTTTGTAAGAAAGATTCAAAGTGTGGCATCATTTACATGCATGAAGAAAATGCTCTGCATTTTGTTTCTCCACTTTTCAAATGGCACTATATTTTTACCGAGGCATTGGTTTGTGACAAAGATAACTCAATCTGGGTATACAGTAGAAAATCACTTTATCAGCAGGGTACAACCTCTGGGGTGTATTACAATAAAGAAAGGACCACAAGGATGGATTGAGCCAACAGCTTCACAGGAAGCCTGTGGTGCTTTTAGAGGATGATGAACAAAGACACAAAGGAACCCACTGAGAAAGTCCTGCTCTGTAGGAAGTCTGCAACGCCTACTGTGGCCAACTTTGGAAAGACGGAACTAAGTGAAATAGAGAAGAATGGAGACAGAGAGGAATCCAGGGGTTGAGAACAGTGAAGACAGGAAAAGAAACAGGGAGGGTGAGGATTGATATGGTGATGGAGGTTTGAAAAAAAAAAATTTTAATCTGTAAAAAACAAGGCACTCAATTATTTTTTCAACCAAAGAAGTCGGTATTTATGAGAAAAACGTTTCAAACCAACTTGCTACAACGTCATCAATTGCATGATAGTCTGCTATTATTATTTTTATTACAGACAATGGTCTTTATAGACTTCACTGGCTGCTGGAGATGAAGAAACCTGACTTCACTACTTTGGCACTACTGCCCCCATGTGTACATTTAAAGTACTATTCCTTTCAGGCTATGGTATGGAGTATTTACTTGATTCTTATAAACTAGTGCAGTGCCCGATGAAAATGTGCCTGTTAGGAATGGGCTGATTGCTTTGCCTGTGGTAATGCTGCTTGTAGAATTCATCAAAACAAAGTTGTACACCAAAATTACTTACAGAAGGACCCCAAACCACCTAATAAATAACTATGTAATATGATTTATCTGACAGAGAACGTTGCAGATTCAGAGTGTAATCACAAAATATCACAATGAAAATGTGGAGTAATCAAACATTAGCGTCATGGACTCATGGCGGTGTGCAACCCGCCTGGCCCGTTATGAGCTAATCAGTACATATCTGCGTTTATCAACCACGGGACGGACCGCCACACGTGAGATGCGCTACAACAACGGGACGGTTGCGGATTTTCAATACTACTCGCTACCGTTATTGTGTTGTTATCACGAAAGATGCTTCCCATTAAAATACATTGGTTTAAAATTCGTGCTTACCATCACAAAAACAACGTGTCCCTGTACACGAATCAATGGATTAAGTAACGTCACCATTTCACAAACTGCCATGAGACTGGGCTAGTGTACGCATGCACACACACACACACACACACACACACACAGACAGACAGACAGATATATTTATAGATATATGTGTTTTAACTGTAACTAATCAAAAAGAAACTGATTTTTTTGGTCCTCAATTAAACTGTTCATGGGGTGTCCTGGTGGCCCCCACCATTTTTCCTGAGTGTTTAAGTGTTTAAGACTCTGATCACAGCATCTCTGAACACCTCACTTTTCATCTATCTTCTTTCAAATAAGGACAATATCCCAACAATACTTTGAAAGGAAACATGCAATGCAAGAGAAATACAGTGTGACTCAGGAAAAATTTATTTATTTATTTTCTGCTTTTACCAGGCCTCTCACTTTTACCACAGAACTGCAGAAATGTGACAAGTTTGATGGTCCAAATAACCAAGGGGGAAAGCAAGCGTCCACCAAGTGTGGCTCCTGTGGCGCCATTTTAATGCTACAAAGCACTCACCTGCCGTTAGCATTCCATTGACTGTCATTCATTTTAGCGCCACTTTGACAGCAAATAACTTTACATCTAAAGCGTTTAAAATCTTAAGTTGTCCATTGTTTATTTATAAAGAAACACGACAATGTATAAAGGGCTCCATTACCTTATACCTCACATGATGGCTCCTTTGTGTCATACTCATACTCATACTAGACGACAAATCACTGTATTGTCAGGAGAAGCTTCCAGATAGTTTTGACTTACACTAGCTTTATAGGTTTAATTACTAGTGTCAACTAGCATGTTAGTTTGCAATTATTAGCCTGTGCATGTTATCTCCTTACATATACCTTTGATTTCTCTTGGCACAGCTACCAGAAGACTTACAACTTTCAGACAGGTTGTTCACGTCACATCTACGTCATCAAGCTCAGTTGGAGGCTGCGCAGTAATGCTCAAAACTCACCGGAAAAGTGCTTTTAATAGCCTTCACTGGTCTCCGTCCAGAGCAACGGGATCTGTTGGTCCATTTCTTTCACTGTCTATGCAAATTACCACTGAATCTAAAATGAAAAAGGAGAGAAATGAGATTTAGCCTAACTATCTTTTCATGACTGATCTGTCAAGCAGCATGTTATCCTGCTGTGTACTGCCCCCTTTGGTGTCTTCTGAGTAATAAACCAAGTGCATGTTTTTTTTGGCACTATTTGGACTATTGGTGCCTTGGCTGGTGGCTGGTGGCTGGGCTGTGCAGATAAAAACAAAACCTTTTTAAATGTCTTTAAGGTAGGCCCACATGGAAAAAAACAAAACAATCTATAAGCTTTTTTTCAAATGTAGACTTTTTATAACTGGACCTCTCCCAAAAGCAAAACAGAAAAGAAGACAACTTTGTATTAATTAGTTTTTATTGTACCATATTATAACCTGAACCACTTGGCTGTTGGGAACATTATTTTCTACCTGGAAAGATTGGAGCAGAAAGTGTGGTTGTGTTAGAATATTAAAGCTGTTCTATACCACATTCAAAGGACTGATTGCCTGCAAACGGCTCTTGCCTCCGACGTCACAAGCAAACATGGAGGTGACTCTGCTACATGTGTACTTGGTGGTTGAGCCTAAATGGCAGCGGCTAACAGTGCTGCACGGCGTTAATGGTGTAAACAGGGTGTGCGTTAGCTTCCGCGATGGCGCCGTCCAGCCGATGTGGGTCCAGATTGCGTTGTCAGTACAGAGCAGTAGCGAGCCAGTGACGTGAACACGAAGGGAGGAAGGACGGAGAGGGCCAACAGTTTCAAAGAGAATGACTCACATGGACTTTGTGCTCTTGGGGGAATTACTGGAACTGTTGTCTTTGTAAATTATAGAGTGTGGTCTAGACCTACTCTATCTGTAAAGTGTCTTGAGATAACTCTTGTTATGATTTGATACTATTAATAAAATTGAATTGAAAAAAATGAATGTTCTGAATGTCGTATAATGCACCTACGTCTAAATTTTGCGTAGTGGAATATATCAATTACAGAATTATTCTTTTTCATGGGCTGTATTTGTAAGAATTCTGGATGACATAGTTTGTGATGGAAGGGAACCAGTCTTTGCTCACAGTCAAAACGTGGGTGAACCAAGGGTAGAAGAGCTCCAGCTGTCTCGTAGCTCCTGTTATGATGATGTTCAAGGCTGCATCTGTGGCAGGGTAGGCTGGTACACTTGTGACTCCACTAGGAGACAAAAAAATAAGCTCTTAAGTGAACACAATGCCAAAAATGTACAGCCTATCAATATAAAAGTATCAGTGATGGTGGTGTAGGAGTATATAAGTTTTACTCCTGCCTACTTTTTTGCATGTGTAAATAGAGATTTTTAAGGACCAGAAATATTGGAGTTATATTTTTGTTATTTCATTGTTTTCTTATTACTATTTTTCTGATGTTTTATTTCATTTACATGTTCAAAATTATATATAAAAAAGTGATCACTTTAACTAACCTGACTTTCTCCATAGCTGATTCAGTATCAATGAGTCCCAGTGTACATATAGAGATGGACACATTGCTCTTCTTCATAGCCAGCTCATGCTGAAGGGCCCCGAAAAAACCATTCAAGGCAAATTTTGTTGAGGTATACGGTGCCACGAAGGGACTGGGCATTTTACCTGTGAAGCATCAATAACTATGAGTCAGGTCTTCCAGTGCACTTTTGTCAGATGTAAAACATAAGAATGTACTCACAGATTGAATCTTAACTAGTGCATATGTACAAAGTTGGATGTGGGAATAATCAGCATTTCAAAATTTCCTAAATGTTAATAAGTTAGGACAAAATTCCCTTGTGGCCAGGTTTACTTAGAAACTCATCTAAGGAGCATGAGTCCTGACTATTCTTTTTGACGTTTCCTAGATAACGAAACAAATAAAACACAATAACACATCAGGGAAAAATGGAATATAAAACATTTCCAAGAAATTTAGTATAACATTTCTAATCATTTTCCAAACAATGTCACTACAATGTCCATTTAGTAGCTGTTGTTTGTGATCATGACCTTCAGCACTGTTCAATCGATAATAGAAAGTGTTCAGTCGACCTTTTTGGAGCACTCTGTGAGTCATAAAAAACTTTGCCCCTAAAAGAAGACGGGATTTGAACATCTATAATCTCATGACTGCTACTGAAGATCATGTGATGAGATCAAAAGCACTTCAACATCTTAATGAATGTTGAGGTGTAAAATGCTGGTCAAGAATGAACTTTAAAAGTCAACACGTTTTCAAAATGGTGCGGTCCAACTAAGTATGTTTTTGTCTTTCAGTTTTCTTTTCTTTGGCAAGCACTTTGTTAAAAAAAGTGCTATACAACGGAAGTATATAATATATGACTATGAATCTAATAAAAACAAAAATCTTAAAATGAATTAATTAATGGGTGAAAAAACATGTGCAAGTAATAATGTATGTAAAGGTTTATGTTTCATGCAGTTTGCTTTCATCAACAAGTATAAAAATGATGTGGCAAACTTACCTAAAAGCGATGAAACAACCACCAGTGATCCTTTACTTTGTTCAAGGGAGGCCAAAGCTTTCCAAGCCATCTGAATGTAGCTGAAGAAATTGACCTTTGGAAAACACAGAGATCAGTGCATCCCCCTCATTTAGGTGCTGATTGACTGTCAAAATGCTGCACTACCTTCATCAGCCACTTGGTGTGCTCTACATCTCCCTCCCACATGCTGAAGGGGCTCGGTCCAATATGATTCAGAACCAAGTAATCCAACCCTCCGAGTTTTTCCAGAGCAAAATCTACGACTTTGTCAGGATCGGACTCATTGGCCATGTCTGCTGCTATGTAGAGAGCTTTCTGGGCTCCCAAACTCAGGCACTTTTCTACCACCTGTAAGCAAAGATTGGAAAGAATAGATCAAATGCAGTTGCAGAAATGAGTATAGAAAACAATTGTGGCATAATGCAGGCACTTCAACTAACTGAAGAATGTGTGTTTTTAAAGCTATAGTGCACAAAAATTTTATATAAATGAACATCCGGTTAGTTAATTGACACTAAGCACTTATGGAACCATTGTATATCCTGCACTTGCTGCTATTGCACTTCTGGTTTGACCTAAACTGCATTTCGTTGCCTTGTAACTGTACCAGTGTAATGACAATAAAGCTGAACCTAATCTGTATTTCTCAGCATGGCTATGTTTCCAAAAGGACTGTAGGGTGTAGTCTGGCGACGTTCAGAGTCAGAATCAGAATCAGAAATACTTTATTGATCCCCGAAGGGAAACTCTGTGTTGCAGTTGCACAAATAGTAGAAATTCACACAAGTATTTTATGTTACCACTGAGAAAGGACAACAGCAGCGTTCAGCTTTGGAGACATAAACATTACAAGACATTGACCTATTCTGAAGTCCATCATGTTTTTTAATCCTGCGTGTCCTCCTTGATTTGACTGGGTAAGCGCTACAAGCAGCTGCGGGGGTGGTGTGCAATCACAGAAGGCTGTATTGTGTGGATGCACAGACAGTGTCATTACTTAGAATTCTTCATGGGGCCGACAAACACTATACACACTACAGCTTTAACCCTGAGGTCTTCAATGTTTTTCAAGCCAAGGGCCCCCAAACACAGAGAGACTGATCAGGGACACCCTACTATATATATTCTATAATATAAAGATGCATTTTAAACTTTGCTTACAATAACGTGTAGGTGGCCCAAAACCTAAAAAATTGTTGGCATGATTTTATAAATCATGTTTTTATGTTAAACAAACATGTACAATACAATACCTTAGGTCTAACTGTATCAGTGGATGGCTACCTTAGTGACTACCTTACCTATAGGCCAGTAAGCCTATCATTAATAGGCTGATTTATGTTTGCCATTAATATGTTGGATTCATGTTAAACATTTTTGAAGAAACTTAAAATTAACAATAATTTGGTGGCCCGTTTGCAGTAATTCTGAGGACTAGGTGTCCCGGACCCCCTGTTGAAGATCTCTGCTTTAACCTATAGCCAGACACAGTGGTTTATGTCTTAGCCTATATTCAACCAATATACTGTACGTGATATGATAGACACAGAACAGAATTATGTTAATGTATGCGTTTTTTTTTAATGTTGTTAAGTTCACTGACCTGCTGTAACACTTTCTCCCTCCTTGCTGTAATTACTACCTGGGCACCAAAGCGGGCGTAGTGATATGCCATTTGTTCACCAATACCTGTACTAGCCCCAGTCACCAACACCCTGGCACCTCTGAGAGATTCTGAAGGACACATAAAACACACAAAAACAAAGACATTCTCATGTGTATGTAAGCACAGTTGTGTTGATGGAAATTAATAAACATTGAAATTTGAGTATCACTGATACACTTTGGACGTTTCGATAACAATACTGGTATTTTTCCTCGACAGGTATTTGTGCCAACTGGTAAATGATATATTATGCTCATATTATGCTCATTTTCAAGTTCATAATTGTATTAAGAGGTTATACCCAAATAGGTGTATGTAGTTTTTTTTTTAATAGTGTTTTCAAAAAACACTATATTTTTGTTGTACTGCACATTGCTGCAGCTCCTCTTTTCACCCTGTGTGTTGAGCTCTCTGTTCACTCTACAGAGTGAGGTATCACACTTCTGTTCCATCTTTGTTTGGAGTCGCACATACGCAGTATGCACTACGAGCTAGTAAGTTGCAGAATATGAAGGCGTGCCACGCTAGCAGCTAGGCGAGCATTGTAAGGTTTTACAAAGTGACGCACATTGGTCACGGAAGTAAAAGCTGGACTACAGCAGAGCAGTTTGGAGCAGTTTGTGAACAGTGTTTTCTGTTGGAGATGATAAGTCCCTTTGGAGTGGACTTTGGGCTTTTTCACTTTATAAACTTATAACAGGCACAAAAAGGTATATAACACAATAAAGGAAAGGGAAAAAGCCAGAAAGCATAATATGACCACTTTAATAAATATCAATTTGTTTGTAGTTTCAAAATTGTTATTTAGAATCATTCAACACAAGTGTTTTTTATCATAAAAAGAAAACTAATCAAAGTCCCATATAGGTTCTTTCATTTAGAATCTTAACAACCTTGACTCATTGGACTCTGACACGGAGGTGGAACATAGCCACAATCATCCATCTCCTCCTACAGTATGATTACAGGTGATGAAGTAGTGAGATATCATGATATTATCACTCATTAACCCAATAGTATGCTTTTTATGTCCAGGATTTCCCAACCTCAACACTCTTTCATATGGAGGCATGTCATTACCTTTTTTACCCTCAAATGTGCAAACAACCACACTTTCTCCTGTTATTTCCACATGTAAAAAGAATAATAATAACAAAGGAAGAGTTTGCACTTTGGTATGTCTATAGATCAAAGCACATCTTAAACAAATCATTAGGTTTCTTTCAGCATTTGTAAGATACAGTCTTGTTAAATGTTAAAATCTTAAAATCTTATCTTCATTAGAGCCGTAGCTGTAGCATTTCACAAAGTGACATTGATGTTGTAATTATTGAAAACTGTACACATATACGCATATAATTTTATTACTTGCCAAACCTTAACTTATACACTGCTTGCTCACAGCATGGACAAATGCTGCATTCTCTTTCTGGTAAGGCCTCAGTCACAAGCGGAAAGCATGTCAGATTATCAACAATTACTCACTCAGTTTGTGCTTGCTTTCCTAAATTTCCCCAGGGGAACTTCAAACTTTCATCTTTATTAGACATAGCTATTTTGAGCAATGCAGAGCCGTAAGCATGCACAGAGTCCCATCACTACGTTTACATTGTCCTTATTAAAGTGTGTGAACCATGTAGTTGATGCGGGAGGCCTGTAGATCATGATGTGATGGGGCAGTACATAGAGATTGTTTATTGAAGCAATTAATGTCAAATGAAAAACTTAAAACATGAATACCACAAACACACACTCGCATGCAACAGTATATTGCCTGGATCTAGGTTATTTGTTGTATACAACCAGGCAATCTGATTGGTTGACTAGACCAATCAGATTGCGCACCATATCACTTAAGTGCACCATGCATGCTTTTTGAATCAAAAACTTTTTTAAACCAACCAACCAACAACCACAGTGGAACACACAGAAGCTCTCCAACATATATTTAAACCATTTACATTAAGCGATTAATCTGATTAAAAATTAGTTAGTCTTATTATACAACGCCCTGAGTAATTGGAAACATTTGGATCACATTAGCTGTGACTTGGTGACAACAATAGCAACATGTTAAGTTTGTGGACATAGTAGCTATACAACTTATGCATGAAAAAAGCACCAAGTATCTCCACTGTCAATACTACATCATTTACTCTAAAAAATACATGACTGTAAGAGGTTTGCTAAAAATGGTTACTTCTTCAAAACTCTTCAGTAAATTGACTTCAAATTGTATATGGTAACAGCAAAACCTGTGTTCAGCTCAACAAAAATCCAATGCATTTTTCAGCAAACCTCAAATGTTTTCTCAAAAATGTTTACAAGAGTGTCATATTTCAAAAACTATCCTATCCACTTGGATCTTGCGTCTCTCTTACCTGCATCAAAACTTGGTGCAGTCCACTTGACAGCTAAGAAAGCAACACATATACTAGCTAATAGGATCTTTGTGAAAGTTCCCATTTTGTGAGCTTGTTAGTAGTTAATTTGTAGCACTACGTGTTCAGGAGTGAACTCAGACTTGCACAATTCCAGTTTCCACAACTGCCTTGCATGGAGAATTATGTAATCCCTACTCCCTCCCCCTTTCTCTTGACGTGTAAATGGGGTGTGTTTTTCAGATAAGAAGAGCTTCACGGAACTTGAATAAGGCCTAACAGGCCAGGCCAGCTTTATGGGTTGGGGGTGTAGATTGCCATGATTGGGCCCTTGTTCTTCTTCTTTAGTTTTATTTACCGAACCAAGTTATGTAACAACACACATTAAAAATAACAAAGTTTGAGTAAAGTGCTTTACAAGAGGTAAAATAAAACAAAGGAATGATCAAATGAAAACACAGGCATAAATAGTAGAATATGAGTACATTTTTGTTATATTGATAGAATCATAACACAAACAGCACTGCATAGACAAATAAAAACCAGAGTACAGGGCTTAAGAAAAGAGATGATTCTATAGAGGTTTTTAAGCTATGAATGAAGGCCAGATGTCTAATTGTTAGTGGCAAACTATTCCACAATTTAGGGGCAACAACTGAAAATGCTCAATCACCTTTGGTTTTTAACTGGGTGAAATAAAAATTGTGCAGAAACCCTGTTTTACTCTTTAACTACTCCCTTGACCTTTGATTTGCTTAATGGGACTTGTAAATCCATAGAGTCCTCTCTGTAGAGCTTGTTTTGTTAACCTGTCCCCTACTTATGTCCTTTGAGACCTACATGTGCCAGAACCCATATTAAGTTATCTTGTTGAATGAGTCTGTTACAGTGTAAGTGGTTTGTTATCAATCACAGACAGAATCATTGCTACATAAATAGTTTTAAATTATATGACTATGATATGACCTATTACAGCCAACTGAGGCACCTCATGACATGCATAACTTTATGACACTATCCCACGATTTAAATAACATGATCGGACCATGATCTAACATGCATGTTAACTTAGATTCAAATTATTATTCATAAGAAACTAGAAACATTCACCCTCTTCAGTGCTCCTTCATACATCTGCAGACTCATGTCAGGGAGAACTCGTTTTCTAGTTAGAACTACTGTATAGGTTTTCTCAGCAGAAAGTTGAAATCCCAATTGTATGCCAACTGTTTAACCTAATGCTTCCGGAATCCTTCCAAATGTGCAAGATATTACTTTGTCTTTCTCATAGTGGCCCGTCATCTGCAAAAAGAGATCTGCCAATATCTGGTTGTAAAAAAAGTCACGGATCAACTAAAAAGATGAGTGGCCCTATGATCCCATTTCCCACTACAAATCATTTCCAATCCTTGCATGATTAGTTTTTTTCTAAGGTGATTTGCTTTATCTAAGTCTTTTCGTTAGAGTGAATAGACTCCCTCACACCCATTAATCCACTTTAACAGAAGAATCCTCCTTCCTCAACATATATCATAAGCTTTCACGCCGGGAAATAAGGCCTCTTAATTAATGTGTGCTGTGATCAAATTTTCTAAACAAATCAAAGCATCCAGAGTTCACCTTACTTTTCTTAAACCCACTTTAATAATTTGGTATTAGTCCTTTATCGTTCATTATTAAGAACCAAAGGTTTCATAAAATCCCCATTTTCAAGATGTCTCAAACATATCTATGGTCTCAACATTATGTAACATAATTTGACCCTACCCTGGAGACCTACCTGATCTCAGACAGAAGTAACTAATTATATTTATTTGATTATCAAAAACACCTCCTTAAATTTTTTATTTGTTTTGTGTTACTCAAGGCGTTGACATTGTGATAAATGTCACTACAAATTAAAAAAGCATGAAAACGAATCTGCGGCTCTTAATTTGACTGTCTATGCTTTTGACGCCGTCCTTTTGAAAGGACAACTTTATTGACACAGCCCGTGTTCGCAGGAATCAAACAGAGTTGTCCTTCAGTAGAGCTATCCAGGTAGCCTTCCCTCAAGCGTATTCTTGGCGTACTTGGATTAACAGTACGTTAAAGGAAACCTTACTGCAGTCGACCATGGCGGCAAGGATTTTGCCCGTTGTGAAGTTAGTATTATTGTTTTGTTTTTTATTTCACCCGTAATTTGCCTGACGTTTTGCTGCAGTAGGTGCTAATGTTAGCTACTCGATTAGCCAGTTAGCTAACTGATGCTAAGTTAACTGTCAGTTGCCCGAAAGCTTTCCAGCTGTCATCTTCAACCACTGCACACTGGTTGGATAGCAAGTTGACTCAATAACTCTCTAGTAAAATTAGTTTATATACACTGGATATGGACGTTGGTCTAATTTACACCAAGTTTCTTTATCCGCTAACACTAGCTAAAAGGTTAACTATCTGCTTTTTGTCTTTGCGTCAAAGGACAGTCTTATTAGCTAAGTGGTGCACTGGAGGAATAGTTACATGCTACAAGCGTGGTTTCAGTTAGTGTGACATGTTTTGACTAGATACGGAGGTGGGTAATCTTTGGTTATGGCCTGACTGTCTCTGTTCTTTCATTCTCAGACTGGCCACCAAGTTGACCATTGCAGGAGGAGCTCTGTACGTCGCCTGTGACTCTGGTCTGTTGGGAAGCAGTGAACAGGGCTCTGAGGCCCTGGAGAAGGCCAAGGCTGCACTCCCCCCCGCCATAGACGAATGGATGAAGTACTTTGGCCTGGAGGTACAGATAAGATGCATCACTTATGCATAGTTCTGATCCAGGACGGCCTGGATACGGGCTAGTAGCCATAATGATGCATCACAAGGAAGGAAAATATGACAGGAAAACACATTCGTATAAAACTTAGTTTTAGAAGTTGGCCTGTAGTAGACCCCTGCCATGGCTTTTTCATTCATTCAGTAGATGAAAGAATGACATAATGTGCTGTGGTATTTGTTATTTCAGTGTCCTGCCATCTCATGGCCCATTCCTTGTGGAATTGCAGGATACCTTCACAAGACAGAAATAATGTATTTACAGTACAATATCAGCAACAACAATAGTAATCATCCTGCCCTTAGTGATACATCATCTTTCTCCTGAGCACCCATGGATTTATTAAATAAGTTGCCAAATTGAAGTTCTCTTTTTCAAACAACCATTTTCAAAGTGATTCTTTTCCATCAGCACTCTTACATCTTTCGTGTCAATAAACAATAAAAAATAAACAAAGGATTATGTAATTTCCAGTACAAATGACAGTAAAAAAAAAAGATACTCCTCTATTTCTACCTGATCACACTAGAGAGTTCCACGTTCTTCTTCTATAATAATGCACCTGCCTATTTCAGGCATGAAGAGGCAGTAAACCAGCTCTCATTTGAACACAGAGACCCTTTTTAGTTGTTACATTTTAAAGAACAAAATTTTCAATAAAATATAATTTTACATTGAACAATAAGTACTCCAGATCTCATCTGCCCAGTTGCGTCTTTTCAGAAACGCCAGTAAACATCTTAGTGTAACCTGAGTAGCCAATAGCAAAGTGTCAGTATTTTCTTTCTACAGCAAACCCCACTGAAAATGCATTATGTGTTTCGTATTCTTAGTTAGTGTGTAATTCTGGAGTAATATGCAAACTTTTTAGTGAAGCACCCCTCCATCGTTATTGCCACTGGTAGGCACTTTTTAACCGCAGGATGTTGTAATACTGCCAGTGAAGAGTGATAAGCCAAAATTATTTCACTCATTATTTCTCCTGGTTTGGAAGTGTTAAACATGCAATATAATGTGCATAACTACAAAGCATTTTGCTCCTTCAAACTAACGCCCCCTCCCTCCACAGGCTCAGCTTCCAACCATGCCTAAAGTTGAATTCTCCCCTGTTCAGGCATGGAACTCTGGTAAGAACGGAATGAAAAGCTTGTTCCTTGTTTTAATTTTTTTTTAAGAGGGGGCACAACGTTGCTAATGTACTGAGTATGTGTTTGGTGCCCAAATTTTAAATTGTGGTTGTGCACTTGTTTGATGCAGTGATAATGTTAGTGTTTCATTGGGGAAATAATCAATGTCAGCGTCACTAGTATAACTTTAAGGTGATTATCTTACCAGTGGTTAACACCGGTGTCTAAAACCAAACCATTTTTTTATTGCATTGCAGGGGTGCGGCGGACAATTTCAACTCTTTCAGAGGCTCCAACAAAAGCAACTGGATACACAAATCAGTGTTTGCAGTACCTGAAAGACCTCACCAAGTGAATAGGAACTCTCTCAACAACCTGACATTTATCAATCTTTTTTGAGTTTTTGCACTTGAGAAATGACATTACTTCTTTAAAAGTTGTAGCCCCTCCTAAGAAAGAAGAAACACCCAATATTAAAGAAAACAGCTAGAGAAAAATGCAGCTGCAAGGAGTGCAGTCTCCTGAATGGGTAATGTGGTTCTCTACATGATAGTGGCATTGGTTGGAAATTGTACATAATGTGAGGAAGCAAAATGTATTTTCATTTTGTGTATACCACCTGATTTAATTTTGTTCAGTGCTGTCTAATACAATATTTCACTGCCCTTTGTTCTCAAACCCAGACAATGTTATGAAGAGAATGTGTGTTGTGTGTATATATGCGGTTTCACCATTTGTGACTAAATAATACATCCATCTTAAAACACGTCCAGTCTTTAGTTTTGATTTATTGAAACAGTACATACTACATTCAATATTGGTCCTGGCAGTGTGTTCAAAGAACAAGACCAAACAAATGTGCAAAAATCTTTATTACTCATGACAGAATAATAATGACACAAATGGCCTGTAGATGCTGCTACAACAACTTCAGAACAGGAGGTTATTTAAAGCATGAAAAAGAGCACGCACAGTCAATTGTCACTCCACTCTACACAACACAAACATCACACAGCACCACTAGCGGTGATGTACAGTTTTTTTTTTTCTGTGGGTTAAAGAAACGGTACCAATTCTGCCACACTGTCACTTCTCTACTGTTAAAATAAGGTTTGGATACCTCCAGACACACTGTTCCGATAAAGCATGCAGAGTTTTGACAACTAAAAGTAACTGTTTACCTACCGATTTGACTAGTTTACTGAGGGATACACGGAGTGACTCGAAGAAGACTGAGAAGGCAAAGACCAATTGGGCAACTAGTGACAAAGTTGGGATGAAACCAATACTGCAAGCATACGTGTCATGTTTGCAAGACAAAGACGGTTATAAAGAATAGAACCAGAGTTGGTTACTTTCAACAAACTGGTTTGTCAGTTGATTATACCTTATGTTAAATATTCAGTTTATAATTAATGTAAATAAATGACCCTTTCACTAAAAGCTGGTGGTGTTTTGATGAGATATTTGTATAAATGAGAGTAACCACTACAGGCAACATTACAAGGCATTATACACAAGTTGTACATATTAAATACTTTCATCTGAGGATGTGTCACAACATTTTTTTTTCTTTTTCTTCATGCATATGATATAAAGCATGTATTCTGCCACAGTTGCTCTTCAGGAAAATGCATTTTGGGGGAAACTATAGCGTACCATAAACATGTAAACTTTATACATTAAAGTGCTCCCCACAAGATCAACAGTAAGCTTATCCAACCAATGATGATGTGTGTAATGTTTTAAAGAACATTTTTAGACTGCATTAAGAGCAAAACCCAGCACTAATATAAACTAATGGTTGCAAAATGTTCCTCAAGCTGTCAGTGTCACCACTACTGAATGAAAACCAAAAAAAAGGCAGCCTTTATACGCAAGGACTCAGTAAGAGTGTAGACAGTCGGAGAAACAGTATGTACAATATTGCAAAAGTGACAAGCCAGAAGGCACTTTATGATTTGTGTGGGATCAAATTTAAATAAGAATTTAGCAAACTGCATCTTCGTCACCACTTGTGCAGGAGTACATTTCCACATGAGCAGTATTCATTTAAGGCTTTTGTAAATAAGGGCCCCCGTTCAGGTGATTTTGCAATTCTGCTTTCATTCATTCCTTCCTTCCTTCCAGTACTAACACTGCATTTGATAATCTATGGTTAGATAAATACAATACACAAATTAATCTGCCCATGTGATGCAATAAATGCATATCATGTTTCCTAGTAGGCTGCACAAAAGAAATAAATATACAATCAAAAATGTTATCAAAATAGCAGTATTGATTTGGGGGGGTGAGCCTAATATTTGTTAAAGGCAAAACAAATTCATAATTCCATTGTAAATTAAGAATGGTGATGCTGCAGGGTTGTTGTGTTCTACAGGTTTAAAAAAAAAAAATCTTTGTTTGGTGAAGATCCTTGCATGAATCACACAATGGTAATTTGCTTTTCTATTTTTCAATCAAAATAAGAATAATGATGCAAAAATGATCAGTCTATTATTGTAAATTGCAATATCATTTAAAATAATCCCGATTAGATATTTTCTCCATATCGTGCAGCTCTACTTACTAACCGTTTAGATGATCCACAGCGAAGTGTCTTTAAAAGAACATTTTGAGCAGCTTTCTTTAGTCACACTGGGATTTAATTAAGATAATAACTTTAAGGATTGAACAAGTATATCAAGGACAACAATACAAATGCAGTAACAACTGCCCTTTGCCGCTGTTGGGCAGTGCAATCTTGGACTGTCCAAACTTAAAAGTATAAAGTAAAGCAGCAAAAAAAACTTCCATCTGCTCAAAATAGCCAAGTATAGCAGTGCTACAGTTCTGCTGTGCATATGGAAAACAGATTGCACTTTCTTCTGAACAATAAAGCATATAACTATTCAACCCTGCATGGCTTTGGATAACAGATTATAACAAAGAGTGGAACAGAAGCAGATGGAGGGGGAGGGGGGCTGGAGAGTGTCCACTACAGTATCTCTAGGTGGTTTTCACCAGGTCATAGACGTGGATATGAAAGTCATCATCATATTTGATATAGTAGACAGAGGGCTTGGCTGGGACCTGGTAGATGACCAGGCCTGTTCTCTTCACACCCTTGTCAGTAACATACTCCACCTGTTTCCCCACCAGACTCTCCGTCTCTTCTCCGGGCTTCCTGTCTGCAGGCAACAGGTGTTTGTTTTCTGCGGAGTGAAACATTAGGACATTACATTTCAGTTAGGACCGAGTTAGTTTGATATTTGCTTGTGAGTGTGTGTGTGTGTGTGTGTAACTCACCAAACAAAGTGGGTGTAACAAAAAAAATAATGTCTGGTTTGGTTTCTGAACAAGAAATGCATAAAAGGTAATAAAACCAGAGGTTCTGTGTTATTCTTTAAATGGTCCGTCTCATCATTATCACAAAGATGAAGAAAGTGTACATCTCTCTCTCTCTCTCTCTCTCAGAAGTATATAGACAATTTTGTTCTCCAGTCCCATTTAAAAAAAAAATCACTATTACTTAAAAAATAAATCTCCAGACGTATAAAAAAAAGTGTAAAAAAAAACAAAACAAAAAAACTGTATATCTGTTGTTTTTATCATTATTTATCAAACTCAGGGTTGTCCCAGTGTTGAATTTTAAAGGTTGTGAGGGTTTGAGTACATACTTACAAACTTAACTGTTTATTTCTAAAGAAACACGACAATGTATAAAAGGCTCCGTTACCTTATACCTCACGTTATGGCTCCGTAGCAGACGTTGTTATGTTATGTTATATATATGTTAGGCTAACGATTGTGTCATAACCACGCAACTTGCTGTCGCATAGACAACAAATCACCGTACTGTCAGGAGAAGCACGCAGACAGTTTCGACTTCCGTTAGCTGTTTAGGTTTAATTACTTCTGTTAACTAGCATGCTAGTTAGCAGTTATTAACCTGTGCCTGTTATCTCCTAACATATACCTACGCTCTCCATCTCTGCAAGATTTGAAATGACTGAGATTTCTCTTGGCACAGCTACCAGAAGACTTACAACTTTCAGACAGGTTGCTCACGTCACATCTACGTCATCAAGCTCAGTGGGATGCTGCGCACAGAGGCGGACTTACCATTAGGCAAAGGTAGGCAATTGCCTTAGGCCCCAAGCTACCAAGGGCCCCGTAAAACGCCTCATAAACTTATGGTTACGATTTGTTGTCTTACTTTTCACCAATTAATTATATCTCTAAACATTGATACGCTAAAGTGCTATCCGATTGTTTAATTCATGATGAGAAACTCCCCCCAGTTCCCACTACATTGGACTATTCCATTATCCTGCTGCGCATCTGCGTGTGTGTTTGGAAACAAACGGCACAGCATGCTGGAAGCTGGAGGCTACAGACGGTTGAAAAATAAAGCGAAGCCACCGAAGTGGTTCTGAAAAAAGGAAGAAGCTGGAAGAAAGCAGAACGTTTTTAGCAAAACTTCCAAAGGTAACAACCTTTTTCACGACGGCTACTGACAACTTGGCTACTTAACGTTACTAAAGAGCAGCAAGAAGCCGGTGCTTGCGCTAGAAATGCTAACTCTGATGAAGAGTAGTGTCAGCCCAGGTTGCTCTAGCGATGCGGGGTTACTTACAAGACAACCTTACAGGATCCTTCGAATGGAGATGGTTATGGAACTGCTGCTTTCACTGTCCATGATGATAACTATGGCAATAACGAAGATGTTGACACACGTAATACTCAGCAACTAGACCCCGTGAGTAGCAGTCACCCTAATCAATGTGTTATGATTGAAGATGATCTACCACTCTGGCCAAAACAGCTGTCATACAGAGAGCACGTCTTTCTCAGATAAATAAGGACTGAAAAGGGGAAAACAAGGGTTGTGGAGGGCCCTATGCATGTAAGCTGTGTCATGACACTGGTTATCAGGTAGTTCAATCAACCCAGGGTTTCCCAATCTAGAGACGCACGTTCACATAAAAGAGGCGGTGTTTGCACAGCACGACCAATCACAAACATCTACCAGAGCCCTATATTTTACATCAGAAGAGCGAACTACAATTCTACATAAATATGAAGAACACAGACATGGTTTTACAGGCAAAACGCAATATAGTTGCTGCTTCCTAAAACAGGAAGGAAAGCTGGCAAAAATAAATAGCTGACGCTGAAAATGCGTAACTCACAACGCTCATCAATATAACTTCCCCATTAGCCAGGCACAACTGACCGTAATTACACTTGTCCTTTCCATAAACTGTGGTTGCTTTAGCCTATTATTTCAGTTGCTACCCTGGCTGTGGGAAGCGATTGTGAGAGCAGATAAAAAAACATTAGAACATAATTAAAATGTGCAACACACGGCACAAGAAGCCGTAAATAACCAGTACTTTTTTCATTATAAAAACACAAATAGTGCGTACGTAATTCCCTCCACTTACAATTTATATCTTTCATAAAGATAACCATCAGGGAATGTTAACGGTGTCTGTCCCTTAATGTTTTAACTTTTATGAGTGCACCTCTCTCCAAGCACCGAGGTCCACCTGACGCGGTTCTCAACCAAGTATTGAGTGGTTGGTAGGCGGTGCTTTTATACGGGTTGATCTTTAATCTCCAACATAACCTGCTCCCAACCCGGTTAGGTGTTCACCATAAATTACCATGGCGATATACCCAGGTAACAAGTAATCCGCCGTCATAATACACAAAACCCCGGGTTGAATCTGAAGTTATCTCGTTAACGCCAAATCTTGCTTCGTAGTACAGGCGTTTGAAAACTTTTTTATCAGGCAGCAGTCTCCTGGGCCTCGGCCGTGTGGAAAGCAACAAACTTAAAATTCCCAAATCTGGTACGTGTTGGCAACATCTTTGTTATTAATCGTCGCCAAGATAACATGTGATCTCGTGAAGTTCTGTCCCAATCACATTTATCCTTATCTGAGCCCATGTGGCCTCACACACACTCACTCACTCACTCACTCACTCACTCACTCACTCACTCACTCACTCACTCACACCTGAGATCAATTAAAACTGTGAATCTTTAGTCCTCAGGGCTCGCTTTGGGATTGGGCCCTTGTGTGCCAGGCAGCATCATTTGAATATTGTCAAATTAGATGCAGCAATTTGTACATGTTTAAAGCCATTACCTCTGAAACAGCTATTTGGTGAAACCAGTGATTAGAGTCTTGGCTCTAATTATTGAACATCGTGACCATAAATACCTAATGTCTCCAAGGAAACACCAACTGATTTAACTCCAAGCGCCTACTTCACTGTCATGACTGACATACGTTGTCAGGAGTGTCTGTGTTTCCATGGCTGCAAGATAGGGCTGCACAATTAATCAAATTTTAATCACGATTTTGTGATCGAGCAATATTTTAAAATGCGTCATTTTGTTTGCAAAGCCAATCTACCGCTGTCCTGTCACAGTCTGATCATGTGCCAGTCAGAGTTGTTGCCTGCACTGCGCAGCTTAGTTTCTAGATGTAGACAGTCACAGAGGACGGAGTAACGTGAGGAAAATTTAACAGATAGCAGTCGGTTATACGGCGGTCTCAAGGTTTACCAGTTTACCAGTAAACGCAACATTTTGTTTTGGTTAAAATCAACAAATAATCTTGATCTCAATCTTGATCTAAATAATCGTGATTATCATTTTGGCCATAATCGTGCAGCCCTACTGCAAGAAGTGCTCACTTTTAAAATACGTCATCTTGCCGGTTTGCTACTTGGAGTCAACGGCCCTGATTGTGAGGAGTACAGACTTCAAGGGCTGCTGGTGAACTCACATGGTATCCATTGCAAAAACAAATTAAACAGTCCTCCAGAGTGGAAATATAATTTACGTCACATAGCAGATCTTGATCTATAAAGCTTAAGGACACAATTATTAAAGAATTAATACAGCTTTGTGAAGTATCAGTCTGTCTTTGTCATACACAAATCACCAGTACCTGCTTCAGGCAGAATCCTGAGGTCTCCGTCAGCATAGTCGTCCCACAGCTGGTACATATAAAGCACGGGGTCCTTTTCATAAGTGATATAATACCAGTTGGTCATGATTGGAGCTCTAGAGAGGACCATGCCTCTCCACTCGTTCTTCTCTCCATCCTCCTTTTCAAACAGATGCTCCACAGCTTTGCCCACCAGCTCCTCTGCCCCTGGAGGTATCTTGATCTTGTTGTTTACTGTGGAGACACAACGGAAATACAATATCAAAGTAAGAAAGATGACAATTTGTAACCCAACTGCTAAAGTGCATTTCACCGTAATTTATGTTTCACATTTATTATATGAAAAATGTTTTGTGTCTGTTCACGACAGATTCCGAAATGTGAATTAATCAAGCCAGCCGGCGCAGATTGAAAGAGAGGCTTTCTAACTCACCAACTTTTTCCGACAGGACCTGCAGGTTTGACACTCTATCGTCCTTAAACAGCTCGATGCCATAGACGCAGTCAAAGCCGTCATACTTCACCATGAAGAGAGAAGGGTTCACGCTAAGCCTGTCAAGTACTGTTCCCTTCCATTTGCTCTGGTTCCCCTTCTCGCGCCAGTTATGCTGAATGCGGACTCCCAGAATGCTGTTGGGATCTGGGGTCAATGTGTCACTCAGCTCCCCGCTACTCCGCTTTCTGGTAAAACAGGAGGAATTAGATGATGTCTGCTGTTACTGTTACCACCCTCAAAACGTATTTCACTATTTCATATGCATCTGACTATTTCAATCAGAATGAAATATTACTTCTTTTTTTGAATTTTATACCTGAATTAATCACTTTGTTATACAGCTGTTTGTGACATTGTAGTTTTACTATTACACTAGATTCTAAAACCACCATTAATGGCATCATGTGATGGTATGAACGGTTGCTTTGTGTCTACATACCTGCCCCTTTTCTTGGACATGCCTCCAGAAAGTCAAAGGCTACTGATTAAAAGAAAGACAGGTCAAAGTTCAGTTATTATGTGAGTGAGCGCTGAGCTGCCAAACTTTACATGTACTGTATTAACTACAGCGTGAGGAAGGCCTGATTCAGCCGAGAGGCTGGCCTGTGTGAAGAGACCTGTGACAGGCTGTTCAACACAGACTGACAACTCCTACAGCCAATAGATTAGCATGATGGAATAACTTCCTGGGTATTTGCTTTAACGTTCACTACACAGCCATGGAGGTCACTGTTTGTAATGCAGTCTACGGAGGCGAGACTGTGTATTTTGTAATATTTATTGCACAAGTCTCGCCTCATTTAAGGATTAAAAAGCTAATAAAAAAAAAAATCTGGCGGACACAACTTCAAGAAAATGCGTCAGCCATTTCACTGTATCTGAAGAATTACAGTATGTAACGTTAGCCGGTTACATTTTAGTGCAAATAACTTTGACATTAGCAACATACATGTACAATTAGATGAGGCCAGCTCGATACTCTAAACGCTATAAGTCATGCCGTATACCACCTGTCCTGGACTAAATCCAACACACCTACACCTCATACTGTAGGTTACCAATAACGCTCGTCTGTCCTAGCTCTACCTCAATGCAGATGTTACTGTAGGATAAGTGGAGGCGGCTAGCTACATCCGCTCTTTGGTGTCGCTGACGGCAGGTAACGAACACCAGCAACAACTGGTTTGTTAACAGCCTTATTCTACCCGCGAAACATGTCTTCATTACCTTTACGCAGATTTCATATCAGTATTGTTCAGTTCGTCTGGCAGAGTAATGCTGCCACACACCAACCCGCCTATGTAAATCTCGCGATTCACGAAACCTGTGGGAAATGGGAGATGCAGTGACGAGACTCTACTTCCCAGCGAGCCTTCGCTTACCAAACCACATATAAGGACATGGTCACGCGCGCAATGAACACTGGGAATTTGTGTTTTAATGACAATGACATGAACTTTTAACGACTGGAGTTAACCTACACACAGGTGTTCTGGAGACAGTGGTGCATGCTGCGTTCGAGTGTTTTAGGAAATAGCGTAATTACGGTATAAGTGCGCATGATTGAAAACGTACACAACCGACAACAGCAGGCAAAAACCTCGGGGTTTTCTGTGACGCGAGAGTAGCCTACAATTTGACTTAAAGGGGCAGACAGCGTATAAAAGATGGTATAGTTATAAAGCAACATCAGCCTCAAATGGCCTCATTATTAGGGTTCAAACATAGACTATATGTATTGATATTAACGGTCTATGGGTTCAAACCGCGAACCCTTCTATGTTTGTCTGTATTATTATTATTATTATTATTATTTGTGTTTTTATTATTTGTTGTCTGCCGCGCCGGCTCAAATTCCCGTGAACTGGAATGAGCTAGAAACATGAAACTTGGGGGAATAACTGGAAATGGTGTGCATGCGTCAATAGAAATATGCACCCAATCGGCCACATGGTGGGGCTGTAATTAAGGTTTCAAAATGCAAACTTTGAAAGGCCCCCACAACGTTGAGCTGATTGACTTGGAATTTCTACTTAATGTGCTCTACAAAAAGCCTCAAGGATTATTATAGTCCGTCTAGAAAAATTTCCACCATTTTGAATTTTTTGAAAATCTCGTCCTACATTGTAGCTCCACTATCACTTGAACCTATATTATCATTATGTTAAGTTGCTAATTACATTATAAAATTGCATATTCTGGTTGCAGTTTACAAGATGTACATAATCTATGCCGTGTTATATATTATTAATTATATTAATTATAATTTTTTGTGTCTGCTGAACTATTAATTTATTGTATTTCATTAGTAATGAGCAATGATGTCTCCTTTGTCACAATACATCCTACAGTCTGCTGCTGAGTGTGTGTGTGTGTGTGTGTGTGTGTGTGTGTGCGTGTGCGTGTGTGTGTGTGTGTGTGTTTGCATGTGTTTGTAAAAGGAAGCTAACCCACTCAACACCCACTATAAGTCAAATCTACCTTTGGATATTAATAAGTTACCTTGACGATTGTGATTGGTTTAAAGAAATGCCAATAAACCAGAGCAGACTTGTAGTTCAACTGAATGCCAAGCCTGTTTAGCAGTCCAGCCAGGCCCGTATGAAGACAATGTGGTGCCCGTCTGTCTAAAAAAAGTTATACATTTGCACATACTTGTGAACCAACTCAACTCTGATAGTGGTCATTTAATCTTGATTTATTAACTTGCCCTTATGGATAATCTGGGCATTTGTCCAACCACCTTCATCGGTAATCAAATGAAACTATTACATTTATGCTGCAAGAATGAAGCTACCTACTAAATATGCAAACACACAAACAATGTTCTCCAAAGCCGTAATGATAGAATGCATGGTTTTATGGTGGTGGCACTGTTTGACCCATTGTTTAATAAAATAAAAATGAGTGAGTGCATGGGAATTTGCCTTACTTTTCATTTCATTATTACATTCACTCAATGTGTTTTGAAACTTGTAAAGTTTGAAAAGTTGTGTTTGATTCGAAGAGTTTTGTCTGGCCTATTCCAAAGCATACTGTAAAACAAGAACAAAAGAAGTGGTGGTAACAAAAATGTATCACCTCATCTGAACAAAAACAGCATGAGGAGATCTTACACAACATCACACCACATGTTTGTATATCACAAAGAGCCTTGTCTTGAAAATTACATCCTAATCAAGCAAATTGACACGTTACCATTTCATCTATTTTGCCTAATTTGCGTTCAACACGCTTGTAATCCATTCCCTGAAGGATGATATGCGTGTGTAGACATCAGGGGTCCTGGGGTTTCCGCACAGTCGGCCGGAGAAGGAGACTATGCCTGCAGCAGCTCCATCACACACCAACGGACCACCTGAATCCCCCTTTAACACAAAATATCAGACACTTAAAGGTGAAATTTATAAGTTAATCTTGATCTCTATAAATATGTGAGTACAGTTGATAGAAAAAAAAACAACAAGCTGAATTGGTGCGGTCAACACGGAGTAGCTGCAGCTATGTCTGCGAGCTTCTGCTCAGCTAAAACAGCAGTTGTCGGGTTTGAGTGCCTTTGTGCCTCTTAACAGACACAAAATGCAATTAAAACCTGAGAGACCCTGTCTCTATCCTGCTGGTAGCCAGCTCGCCCTGTTAGCTGCTAGCTGCTAGCTGCTAGCTGCCTTGTGTTCAGTCACGTTTCTGTGATAATCATCACACAGCAGTTCTGTGTGTATTTGTAGCTCATCCATTTTGTGTGTGATCGATCTGGTGTTGGTGAGTAGGAGGCTTTGCAGTGTTGACCTGTGTGGTAGTTCCCTTAGCCGTACTAGCAGGCCCGACTGGCATCCTTGCTTCTGATTTCTCCCCACCTTTTCTGAGGTCTAAGCCATTTCCCCCCATCTTTGGTTAGCTTGGTTTCCTTGTGTATCAAATGCTTGTATAACCTCAACCCTGTTTTGCACAATCAAGCCATAGACATAATTTCTTTCAGGAGAACCTGGGCTATCAGGATATGTATGCTGTGCTATGCCAAATAACTGTATTAATTGTTATATGACTGTAAAGACACATAAATGTATAAATTGTGTAAATTCTAACCCTAATTGTATAATTGTATGAATCTAAAGACAAAAGAAAAGACTAAATGGAAATGGAATCTCACAGAAATGTATTGAATTCACACATAAAACAAAAATGATTAAGACTTTTGTTTTTTGAAAATTGTTCGCCCAAGTCTTGTCAAACAGGGGAAACAAAAATAAATTCTGTAACTAACAAACATATCAAACTATTTAGGTTGTTCCCGAGAAAACTCTATACGCTTTTATCCGAAAATGTTTTTTGTGTCCTCTCAAATTCATTTCAAATACCAGGACTCCAGGAGTCCTCCTGGCCTGTCTGTGTCTATTTCCCAATAAACATACCCTGCCAGGGGTTTCTACTGGCTGACTAAATGCCACACCCAGCTGAAAAACTGCATGCTATTGGTTCATGGACCTGTCAGTTAGCGCCATCCTGAATTCTGTAAGCCGTAAGCGAAGCTTTTTTATTTTGAAACAGATTTTTGGATTCATAATTAGTAGTAGTAATAGCCTGTGTGACATTTCCTTCTGTGGTCAGTATTAGTTGCTTACTGCACACCTAAAATTACGGCGGCATCATTTTGCAACAGGAAAAAATACATCGTTCTTGACAAAATAATCCCAGGTTTTTAAAAAGATGTTTAGTGTGTCTCCAACAATATACACACTAAACACAATTACTTCAAAGGTTAGTTTGAGTACCTGATCCATGTCTTGCCAATGTATTCTCTTACCGAGCAGAAGCCTTGAAAGCCCCTGGCCCCAACGCCACAAACCATAGTACTGGTGATTGGAACCGTTCTCCATCTCCTGCGACATGTTTGCTGTGGCAGTGTGGTTACGTTGACTTCCTGAAGCCTGACTGGTAATGTGCCATTATCAGCTATAGTTCCCCAGCCAGCTGTGATACACTGACTGGATGTATTCAGCTTGCTTGTTGTCAGAGAAATCAGCTGCACTGCTTCAGTCAGTTGGGCACTATCGTTAAGCTGAGACAAGCAGATTAATGGAAGAAAAATACAGAAAAATGTTAACTGTGTTAGCTATGTGTAATCGGAACATCCCATTTTGTTCAAAACTAGAAACAGTAATGAAGATAATTCTTCTTAAAATCTGGCAGTGTAATAATAAGCTACATCCACCCTTACCTTCAGGAGCATGATATCATTTGCATGTCCATTATAGTTGGGATGTGGAATGGATCTGATTGCAGTGAACTTCTGCTTTGTAGGCTCATTAGCTGTCAGGGAATCAGCTCCAAGTACTACTGTGTATGGTCTAGAAATCACAATTGAATGAGGACTGGACGTTAGATACAATTTTAAGGCTGCTAACTATCTCCCTTGACATAAATAATTTTCCACATTGGTTTCTGTGTTTGCATAGAGAAAATATTCTGACTACTTTCAAAGCATAATTTAATATCTTTTCCTATCTACAAATCAGTGCTTTCCATTTATTACTGTACGTTGCAACAATCACCTTGCAGAGACTTGTACAGCACTTCACCAAAGTGAACATTTTACTGCTTTTTGTCAAAGATAGCATCCCTGAATGTACCAAGAAAAAAGGTTTTCAAAAATGTTCCGCTTGTGATGCTCAATGGTGTTTTTTTGCCTCCAACGTCACCAACCAGGCAACTAACCCTAACCTTAACCCTAAGCATAACCATTGCCACGTTGCCTAGAAGGAGATGTTGGGGCCAAAAAAACACCAAACATTGCTCGTGACTTTAGTTTGACAAAGAAATAAAAAAGTGCAATGTTTACTGTGATGCATTGGCAAATTTGGCAAACTGGAAACCTCTCTGCATGTTGATTTTCATACCAAATTGACATGTAATGAAACAAGCAGCGGCAATGAAAAAAATAAAATAAAAAGGATATCGGTTAGTTTTTGAATTCTTACATTTTTATCCTACAATGTGCTGCTGTGAGCACAAAGTCCTGTCTCACCAGGGCTCCCCCACAGTTGTGGCTTCCTTGGACTTGCAGCGAGGCCATGTAGGGGCGCGATTGGGGGACAGAATCCCTGCCGCCAACAATACGAGAACCATCAGCACCTGAAGCACAAAACCATCAGTCATTATTTGCTAATGTTCATCTAAGTTATTTTTCAGTTTGTAGTAAATGCAGATTTATATGTCTTGTATAGATAACTTACCATTTAGGACAAAGAACAGCAGTAATAGGTAGCTGGTTGCCATGGCCTCTGGTCAAATCCACACCCTCAACGTATGCTTTTATAATTCTTAGAGACAATAGGTCTTGCTTATTTTGTGGTCTTTGTTGCTTCAGTGTGTTTGCCAACGTTTGAAGTTGTTGGTGGGGTAACAAAAGATGAGATTTCAGATTTTCAAAACAGTGTTTCATTATTGATGCAAGAAACCGTTCCTGTTGCAACAGCTATACTGAGGCCCAAAATGCTCTGAGGGCTCAAACTGCTATACAGTGGCTTTTGGAAAGTGATATTATTGCCTTAATTAGAAAAAAAAAAAAAAAAAGGTACAATCCAACCTTTTAAGGACACCAATTATATTTGTGAATGAATAATGTATTGTAAATAAATAAATGTTCTTCCTTAAAATACAGGGGGCATAAGTATACACATCCCTATGATAAATTCCCATAGAAGCAGGTACATTTTTATTATTAAAGGCCAGTTATTTCATGGATCCAGGATACTATGCATCCTGACAAAGTTCCCTTGGCCTTTGGAATTAAAATACCCCCCCCCATCATCACATACCCTTCACCATACCTAGAGATTTGCATGGTTTTATTTCAGTTAGCTTAATAGCTGGCTTGATTTGCATTGAGAAATGATCTTATGGAAAGTTCCCCATGCTTATCTCTATGTATGATGAAGGGTATGTGATGATGTGGGGGGGACTTTATCAGGATGCATTATATCCTGGATCCATGAAATAACTGGCCTTTAATAATAAAAATGTGCCTGCTTCTAGGCGTGTCTATACTAATGCCCCCGGTATTTTAAGGAAGAACATTTATTTACAATACATTATACATTCACAAAGAAAATTGGTGCACTTAAAAAGTTGGATTTTCCAATTTTTTTTTAATTAAGGCATTAAGATCAATTTCCAACAGATGTTTTTTTATTCCTCTTTTTAATCAACTTTAGCATGTGTGTGTAAACTTATGCAAGCCACACAAATCATGTCTAATGATTGACCCAAAATTAGAAATATATAGTAAAGGTAAATTATGTGTGTATGTGGGGGTTCGTTACAATGAGGCCGTTTAATCCTCAATATTAGTGGTTAGATTCAAATCTTGCAACATTATAGTTATTTCCCCTTTTCATGAGTTTACATCACGTTTGTGTCAAAAAGAATTTTGTGTCAAGAATTTGGTTTTGTGTAATGCAGACAGAATAACTAACTGCACTAACATGCAACTGAGTTTCACAGCTGTGTGGGATTGAATGTATCATTTTCCAAATATACAGGTAAAACTGTATTTAATGTTTAAAGAAGTCTTTGCCATTTTAGATTTTAATTACACTGTTACGGTTAATGAACAATAGACAAAGACCATTTGCATCATGTTGTCCTAGGTTGGTAATTTGAGCTGTTTTCAGTCAATTATTATTTTTTTGTCACAAAAAAATAGGCCGTCGAAATAAGCACTGGCAATGTCAACATTAAAAATATCCCAAAACTTTGGAAAATACATTAAAAAAGCACCACAACATTGAAACAACATTCAACAAAAATGTTGGAAAAAGCAATAATAATGTTAAAAGTTTTTTTTTCATGGTTGACAAAACATTAATGTAAATACCATTTTGTATCTCTTGATGGAGAATGGAAACAAAATATTACAGGTAGTAAAAGTAAAGTAAAGTAAAGTAAAAAGGAGAAAACACAGACGCAACACTAAGGCCATTTAGTGGGGATGTACTTGACACAGCCCACATTTCTTTGAATTATGACAAACAAGCTGAACCACAGTAACCACAGTTTCCAACGTAAGATGTGAGTGTCAATATTCACCAAGGACACCAAACTGCAACATGCCTTATCATAAATGTTGCTCATATAATATTACTGGTATCATACCACTTAAAACTTTTCCTTTTGCCTGAATGAACACAATGCAACATCTTCTTTGTCATAATGTAAGTCATTTACTATACAGGACTGTATAGAGCTGAACATAACTGTATTCTAAGGAGACATTGAGCTATAAATACATTAAATAATGATGCGGTCATGGTTGTGAGTTAAAGCAGGGGTCTTCATTGACCTATATACCTTTTTAGTGCATAAAATACTAAGCTATTAAAATAATAATTGTCGGCATAATTTTATGATTTACACATCCATGTTGCACAGTGACTCCTTAGGATGAACTGTATCTGTATCTAAGGACTACCTTGCCTATAGGCCAGTAAGCCTATCATCAGTGGGGTTAATATGTTAGATTCATGTAAAGCCATTTAACTTTTTTTTTTCTTTAACTTTCATAGATAAACAATAATTTGGAGGGCCCCATGCAGTTACTCTGGGGACCCCCTAGGGGTCCCGGACCCCCAGTTGAAGATCCATGAGTTAAAGAGTAAAAGAGTTGCAATAGCTTTGTTCCTTTTCCAATTAGGTTAATTAACACATTCTTTTTTGATTCATGTTATCAACCATCAGCACACTGCTTCAGTAATGATCTGCCTTTCTGTAATAACACCTCTTAAACTCAAATGAATGAACATCCGCCAGTAACAGCTCTATTACATACTACCGTCCACCACACCTACTACGTTTTGTGGGTTTCTGGAAATCAGATTTTAAAAGGAATCTAAACACAATTTGTGTGTTCTAATAAAGGACAGAGAAAACAGTTTGTTGAGACATTTATTTATTTATTTATTTATTTTGCCTTTCTGTTAAAGAGCAAACCGTGACAGAGCACTGAGACACATACAGATTACCTGTTTGTGTACAGGAAAGGCAATGAGTCTGTTACCTTATTTGACTGAAAACTATACGCATGTCTGCATGAAATCTATATGCATTTGCCTGTTATTTCTGACAATTGATTAAAAAAATTTATATTATGCTTGAGTAAATAAAACCCCAATTAACAAAACTGGGTTTAAAAGAATGATGTTAATATTTAAATAAATCATGGCGAGAGTCCGGTACAGCCAGAATCTCATATTCAAGGTTATGTTCTGCTTGTTCAACGGTTGTTCGATTTCATTTTTAAACTAGTCTTAAACACATTTAGAGAGTATTTGAATTGCTGTTTTGATTCCCATTTCTTACCATTTTTGAAAAAAAAATCCTAGGCACCAACAAAATTCTCTTTGCAGGTAAAAAAAAACCCTACACAACTTCCCCTCCAAAATACAATTAAAGTATGCTGAAACAAAGCTTTGTGTAAGATTCAACAATTTTGTTTAAGAACGCTCTTGATCCAGGGAAGACTCTTTGAGATATCCGAGTAGACGTCGGGCTCATCTGAGGATGTACAGTCTTTATTTTTGGAGAAAGATGCGACACCAACTGCAATCCCGTTGCACACCAGGGGACCACCGAAATCACCCTGTGAGCAGGAAACATCTTTAGATGTTCATTCAAGAGGATGTAAGATGTTGATACATTTACGGAATAGAAACCACATTTTTTGTTAATAAACAGACAGAAAACATACCTCACATAATCTTTTGTCAGCACAGGTAACATTGGCAGGAAGACCTGACCATTCCCTCTTAACGACGCCACAGCTGATGATAGACACATTCACCACCTGCAGCTCCTCAACTGTCTTTTTAACCCCAGTCATACCCCATCCTGCGACAAAGCATTTTTCCATGGTGTTATTTTCAGAAGCTGGAAGTTGAATTGGTTTTCCTTTATTGATCCAGTTATCACGCCCAGCCAGCTGGAGACACACACAATCGAAAAAAATCAAAAAATGAAGACTTTAGTTAAACAATTGCTAGAAATCCCTTAGCTTAGCTGATGAATCTGGTAAGATAGATAGAGCTGATTAGATGGTTGCGACAGTGCTTAAAATGACATCATTTTGCATTTCAGAGACATGTTGATTTGATAAAGTTTCACTGGTCGTTTTTTTTCCTCCCATTTACCCCCACCGGAAATGTTTCAAGTGTTTGAATCAGTACCAACCTAACGACCAAATGCAAATCACTTGTAAGTGTGCACTACTCGTCAACTAGTTGGTTAAATGAATATATACTTACTTTGAGGAACATGATGTCATTCTCAAGTTTGTCATTGTTATAGAAAGGGTGTTTGATGATCTTTTTAATGTATTTAGTTGTTTTCTCAACCTTTCCGAGATTCTGGGTGCCAAGAACAACTCTTGAGTTTATGTTGTTCCTGAAAAAGTAACAATTGGGAGCATGTTATTAGTTTTTCTCAAGTTGTGCCAAAATCAAATAAATAAACAAATGCTGGAAGAGGAAATGTAACTCACAGATTACAGTGTGCAGCAGTGACCACCAAGTTCTGACAGACAAGGAATCCTCCACATAAATGCTGATTTCTCATGTTCTGTACCGAGGCCATGTACAGCATTGACTTATCTGGGGCTTTTCTCCCATCTATGATTGCACTCCCAAGTTCTAAAAACATGAGAAAATAAATAGGAGTTAAAATGAGTATATATCACATTTGGAAGATAAAGACAAGTAGTCAGATTGTGTGTCTTACCGTTTTGTCCGAGAAATGCCAGAACCTGAAAAAGCAGAAACTTGTGAAGGCCATTCATAATAGCGACAAGATGCACAACCTGTTGTATTGAGGCTGTCAAGTCTATTCTCTTTCTACAGCAGAGTTTCATCTTAAAAAGTTGATTTCTATCTACTTTATCTTAACTTCCAGCCACATCCTATGAACGATGCTATTTTGCAATTTTGCATAGCACAGACATCATGTGATTAGTACGTGTGAACTCAGTCCTACAGTTCCTACTCTTCTTTCATGTCATTGCGCATTCAATTTTGTATTTATGTTACATTTAATAGTCCTCTCTGTTTCGTCTTCCCAGGATGTGGCATCTACATCCAGCTTGAACCAGGGGACATTGATCACACAAAATCAGACCGCAGGGCTTCAGAACTAAATCTATCAATCAAGGCTGACCTGCATTGAGCAGAGACCTTGGACAGACTGAACACAAGGGATGTGTCCCCATCACCAATATCTTTAACAAATCTATTGCTAACATTATTTCTGTGTCAGTGCAGCCATGTCTTAGTATGGGTGAGAGTGTCTTGCTCAGTTTTTGTTTTGACTGGTATAGCAAAACCAAATTTGACATGGTTAACACACTAACACGCTTTTTAGAAGCGCTATATGTCATTATTAAGACCAATGGGTTGTCCAAATTTGCTAAAATATTTACAGTCCTTTCACCCAATATGACACACCACACAAGAGTTGCTCCGTTATTATTATTATTATTATTATTCTTAGTTGTTGTATTATTATTATTATTATTGTTTCTTAAAATATAAATGCAACTTCAATCAAGGCTGAGCTATCTGAGACATCACAAAACCTCCAGAGCCCAATAAATGTATGCTAAAGCAAAACTTTATTAAAAGTGTTCAGTCATAATGTCAAGAATGCTTTGAATCAATAAAAAAAAGCCAGCTCATGATAATAAAGAAAGCAACTGAAATAGAGTTGTTAAGAATTCTGGAAAAGGGAGTTTTAAGACAAGATTAAAAGGCAGCAACAGGAAGTGGAATGCTGGTCTAAAGCCAATGAGCCAGTACAATGCACAACCATAAAAGCATGCTGAACTGTTACATTTAACTATTTGTTGTGCTTGAGAATATCGTTGATCCAGTGAAGGAATTTTGATACGTCCGTGTAGACGTTGGGTAGATGTGGGTAATGACAATTGTAATTGTAATTGAAAGACACAACACCAACAGCCACCCCGTTGCACACCAGAGGACCACCAGAATCACCCTGCGAGGAAGAAGAGCGTTCATTTCTTTAGTTATCATTTATTTATTTGACATTTTCTATAAACAGACAGATATAACACATATAACACACACCTGACAGAATCCTTTGTCTGTTTTATATCCACCTGCACAGATAACATTGGCAGGAAGACCAGGCCACTCCTTCTTACAGACGGAGTGGTTAATGATGGACACATTCACCACTCTCAGCTCATCAGCCATTCTCCGCTCAGAATCACTGGGTTCAGTAATACCCCATCCAGCTACACTGCACTCTTCGTTTTCATTTGTGTTTCTTTCATATTTGGGAAGTGGTATTGTTTGTACTCTGTTGTTCAGTCCAATGTTCCTAGACAGCTGGAGACACACAAAGTCAGACATTAAAAATGAAATACTATGTCTAATTTCATAACAAAGTTCTTTTTATTCATCAGACTTTGACAAACAATGGCTGGAAGTTGGAGCTGATGATAAGAAAAATTAAATATCTACTTACTTTGAAGAGCATGATGTCATTCCCACGTCCTTCACTGACATAAAGTGGATGCTTGAATTTCGTTACACTGTACCTCATTGAGTTATCAGCCTTTGTGAGATCGTGGGTGCCAATAACCACACTCATTGGATTCCTGAGAGAATGATCATGATGCATTGTTTTGGTAACTAGGGTTTTTTCATTGTTATTTCTAATTACATAAATCAAAAATTGCTGAAAGAGGAAATGTAACTCACGGTTCATCACAATGCGCAGCAGTGACCACAAAGTTTTCACTGATGAGGAATCCTCCACATACGTGATCATTGCTGGAGTTCTGCACCGAGACCATATACAGCATGGAATTCTCCGGGGCTTTTTCTCCGTGTATGATTTCACTTCCATGTGCTAAAAAATCAAAGTTTAATCAAAGTCAGATAAATGTTCCATTAAAAGGTTTGAACGAATATAAAGAGAATGGTAATCTTACTGTTTTGTCCGACACATATCAGAAGATAAAAAAGCAGAAACTGGTGCAGAGCATGCATGCTGCCAGCAAGACAGTTAACTTGTTTCCTTTGGGGTTTCAAGTCGACCATTTATAAAGCCGTTTGTGTGATTGTTATCTTTTTCATCTCAAACTTTTACCACATACAAGTCTGCAGTTTGCAAGATCTGTGCATTATCTGAAGCACATTATGATCAGTATGTGATCAGTTTAACACAATCTGCCACATTCATTTATTCATTCGTTCGTGCATTCAATCATCATTCACTTTTGCATTTAGGACCCTTCTGATTAAGTTCATTCTGACTTTTAGACCTCCCTTCCTCATTGTTTATGAATATTACTTAGCTACATTAAGTTACCGTTATTAGATTAATTCAACCAATCCAGCCCTGTCCTTGTTCTAGACATGTCAGATCATGAAACATTCACAAATTTGGAAAGACCGCAAGACTATAAAGTCTTCACTAATGAGTTATGAAGGTAAATATGGTGCAAATGTGAGAGAGCGTAGATGCGATGTGAGCACTTGTAGAATATGATTTGAGAGCTTGTAACAAAAATATGTACTCGTAGATGCGATGTGAGCGCTTGTAGAATATGATTTGAGAGCTTGTAGAAAATAATCTGTACTCGTATTTTTTATTTTTTTCCCACTTCAGTCACTTTTCCAGTACAACCACAACTCAGTGATTACAACCTCTCGAATCTGTTGCTGCAGCGTGCTCTCCATCACACAGCGAGTCTGCGCTCTCGACTTTTGCAACACTTCTTGCGATACATTTGGTGCAAAACTAATACCTGTGGACTTAGTCTGTGGAGCTCTGAGCCAACAGGACGGCCGGGACAGCAGGGTTTCTATCGCCAGATGAGGGACAACTCTGTCCGACTTATTTATAGCATGAAAGCTGCGTTAGCTAACTAGCAGCCAGCCCGTAACTAAATAATGTAAATACCTTTTAATTATCTCAACACTTTTTAACAGTCCAACTGGAACACTGGCGGTGAGCTCCAGGTCCTGCAGCCGCGGACGGACAGCTGCAGTGGGGCTCGGCCAGCGTGGAAACATCGCTAGAAAGCTCTGCTGCCGACCTCGACCTAATCTGATAGTCAGCGGGACACGGAGAGCTCCAGACCCGGTAGCAGCAGCACAACCCCCCTGGAGCTCACCGCCAGTGTTGGTGGAATAGCAAGCTAGCGCAAACTAACCAACCAGCCCGCAATAAATAAATACAATTTAATTTAATTTAAAAGGCAGGCATTATATATACCACTGATGGCGGTCCGTCTGCGGCTGCAGGACCTGGAGCTCACCGCCAGTGTTTCAGTTGGACTGTTAAAAGTGTTAGGATAACTAAAATGTATTTATAAGCGAGGTTAGTTCGCTAAACTAGCTTACTATTCCACCAACACTGACGGTGAGCTCCAGGGGGGTTGTGCTGCTGCTACCGGGTCTGGAGCTCTCCGTGTCCCGCTGACTATCAGATTAGGTCGAGGTCGGCAGCGGAGCTTTCTAGCGATGTTTCCACGCTGGCCGAGCCCCACTGCAGCTGTCCGTCCGCGGCTGCAGGACCTGGAGCTCACCGTCAGTGTTCCAGTTGGACTGTTAAAAAGTGTTGAGATAATTAAAAGGTATTTACATTATTTAGTTACGGGCTGGCTGCTAGTTAGCTAACGCTAGCTTTCATGCTACATAAATAAGCCGGACAGAGTTGTCCCTCATCTGGCGATAGAAACCCTGCTGTCCCCGGCCGTCCTGTTGGCTCAGAGCTCCACAGACTAAGTCCACAGGTACAAATTAGTTTTGCACCAAATGTATCGCAAGAAGTGTTGCAAAAGTCGAGAGCGCAGACTCGCCGCTGTGTGATGGAGAGAGCACGCTGCAGCGACAGATTCGAGAGGTTGTAATCACTGAGTTGTGGTTGTACTGGAAAAGTGACTGAAGTGGGAAAAAAATAAAAAATACGAGTACAGATTATTTTCTACAAGCTCTCAAATCATATTCTACAAGCGCTCACATCGCATCTACGAGTACATATTTTTGTTACAAGCTCTCAAATCATATTCTACAAGTGCTCACATCGCATCTATGGGCTCTCAAATCATATTCTACAAGTGCTCACATCGCATCTACGCTCTCTCACATTTGCACCATATTTACCTTCATAATGAGTGCCTGACCTCTGTTGTCCTGTACCAAGGCCATTTATTGTACAGCATTAAGAGTTTTATTTCTAGTGAAATCTACAAGACAAATAACTCATTTGAGATGGGCAATGGGTAAACCCTACTACTTGCAACCAAGATACACTTTATTAACACTTTATAGATGAGTTCTAAATCATTGATCAGAGCAATGTTTGGGTTGTCCAAATATTTAGCATGGACCAGACAATATCTGGTCCTTGGAAGTTATCTGTTGTCACATTTACACTCCATTTCACTCACAAATGCAAAATTACACTCCTCGGAGTAGATCCAGGCTGTCCTAGTCTATTGAGAAGGAAACAAAGGTTTAAAAAAATTTAATAAGTGGTGATTTGGTTAAGAACATTACCATTATCATGATTATTTTTATTAACTTAAAGACAATGGGTGTCTTCTGATGAGGTTGTTAAAGGAACTCAAACCTGGTATCAGCTTACAATGAATGTATGCTGAAGCAGAACTTTGAGCAATATTTTTACTCATAATGTCTTTGAGGATGTCTGTGTAGAAGGTCGGTCTCGGTATCAGTAGTCACAGTTAATGTTCCGGTTGAAAGACACAAAACCAATAGCTGTCCTGCTGCATAGCAACCAGAATCACCCTGTGAGGAAGAAGAAGCTTCATGTGTTTATTCATTATGTCATTTTAAGATGTACTGTGTCTAACAACAGGTCACTCTATCAATCTATTATTCTGCATCTTTAAATATTGTTCATTGTGCACCGTTGTGGACCTACCTCTCCTCACTGTTTACACCCCAACACTTTGTTGTCTTTATATTTAATGGATTATTTAGATACTAATGCTAAAATACCAGATACTAATTATTTTCTTGGTTTTCGTAAAAACAGCCCACTCAAACAATACTTCTGAATTCTGTGACGGACCAGATGAACCACAGAAACTAGTTTGGTGCTTTAGACCGAAGAGACAATATCTCCCTGTTACGGGTATTGCCAGCAGATAATACAAAGCATCATCATCACAAGTTTCATAATCGTAAAAAGTTTGAATTACATTGTACAGCAGTTAGAAATACTGATTACAATAACTGCAACTTCATATCTTATTCTCTAACCTTTATTTAACCAGTAAGGCCCTTTTCTGAGGGAGACCTGAACAAGACAGCACACCAGTTACAAGTTATTAGAAAGTGAAATAAAATTATTAAACAATTAGGTAATGTTCTGCTTGTAAAGAATAAAAATTACCGTATGCAAGGCTGGATTACTTACTGGGTATAGCTGGCAACTGCCTAAACCCTCAGGGGGAACAAAGGCTACCCTTTTACCAGTTTGTGGTAATCCAATAGTTAAACGGTACATTGAAATAATGTACAGTACATCGAAAGTTTCTTTGTTAATAAGTTATGCCAGAGATACAGCAGGGGGGTCCGCGACCCCTAGGGGGTCCTTAGAAATTAAAATATGTCTGAAAATATATATTAACATGAATCCAACATAATATTAGCAATGATAAATTGCCTGTTTGGGAATTGTCTGTTTTTTGGACACAACAATGAAAATAAGGCATACATCCACACACACAAATTATTTTATTGTATGCACCAATAACTGCTATGTCTGTCTTTGAGGTAAGGGACCCTTGGCCTAATGAAGGTTAAAGACCCCTGCTCTATGCAGTACTAAAGTCTTTATTATACATTATCATCTGCTCTTCAGTCCCCTTCTTGTTGAGGGGACTCAGTTAAAGTTTAAAGGCCTTGATTATTTCAGTATACAATTTTCTTTAACGGTACATTTTTCTAGTTAAATCAAGCAAAGTACATTTACAAATCCCCAATAGGACTGTCACTTTTTATTAGAAATTTGTTCATTCAAACGTAGGGGAAATGTAATATTTGAATTGGAATGACCTGTTTGTATTCAAAATGTACATTCTTTAGGCCAGGCAGTTAAAACAGACAATCTAAAGTAGTTTGCATTCTGTAGTGGCCTTAAGCTCAGTTTTGCCCCCAAGGCCTCCCACTGGGTTAATCCAGCCCTGACTTTGTGCTAGACATGTCAGAACATACAAAATCTGCAAATTTGTGGCGATCACAACTACAAAGTTTTTCTGCTGAGTGCATGACTTCTGCTGTCCTGAGTTAATCCCATCAAAGCGTGTTCTATATTCTATGTATGATTCTAATCCTAAACTCTAGGATTAACAGACTGATTTGGCAGTCTTACAAGTTCGTCCAAGACATGTCAGAACATGATGCAGAAATTTATGCAGATCAGGGAGAAGAATCTCTATATTTAGAATGTGACACATTGTTGCATGAATACTTTGATATCTCCTCATTTTTGTTGCTCTGGGCCTTTTTGGACCTTATCGTCTCCCTGTTAGTGATATAGATACAAATTGGTCACAGCATGTGAGCTTCAGTTGCATTAATCATAAGAGATGTGAAAAAAACACAGATGCAACCCTGATGTGGTTTGGTATGGAAATACTTGGCAACACTAACCAAAGCATTTCTTTGAAATAGGTCACAGACTAGCCAGACCGCAGAAACCACAGTTTCTACATTCTAGTTTGAGCAAGAGTCTCACAGTTATGAATCTAATGCTCTAGTTTGTACATGCAGGAGAGCACAAACATACACAAATCCACACAGGGAAACTATTTCCTTTTTATGTTTATCATAATATATTATGCAGAAAAAATGCTGATTTAAAATGAGGATTTGTCATGTATCACGTCACTCATTTACATAATAATAACAATAATAATAATAATAATAATAATGTATACTTTATTAAACTCACAAGGGGAAATTACAATTTACACTCTAGTGTTATAACACACCACACCCAGCCCTGAGTTACCCACACATGCTCTGTACCTATGCATGCACTAAGGGTGCTTCCCATGGAAAGGTGCCCCGAGCAGTTGGGGGTTCGGTGCCTTGCTCAAGAGCCCAGGAAGAGAACTGGCACCTCTCCAGCCACCAGTCCACCACCACATTTTGGTCCGTATGCATAATTTACAGCATAGCAGCATAGCAGCGGCCCTCCAGTTCCCAACCCAACTCCCTACAGACTGAACTACTGCCACCCCAAAATTTCAAAATATTGACATATTTACATTTATTCCATCTTATCATTATTATTCATCTTAAAAATCTAACTACATTAGCAAGTGTTTTTCTCTTCAGAATTGAATATTCAGATACAGTACCAACAAATGTGGTATTTGACTGTAACGCATGTATACTCAGCAGAGTATACTACTATACTATACTATTTGTTCATTATTGAGTGCCCCCACATCAGTTTATCTCATGGCTGCCACCTGCAGTGCATTACAAACCTGCCTCAGTTCAAGCCAAACATTGATTCTGTCATCCTTCTGAATGTGTTCATCGAGTGTGTTTAGAAGTTGTGGACCATTGTAGCCGAGTGTTAGGAGGTGCATATCTGTGTGTCTACCATGTGTTGGCCAGAGTTCCTTAAAAGGTCCAGTAAGCACAGTTTAACCTCTCTGTTGCAAGAGAGTGTTTCCAGATGTTCTGGACAAGCAGTGAAGATTCACAGAATGTAATGTTCAAAAATGAGACAAGCCCCAAAAATGTTCCAAAAAATGTTAAAGAAAATCTATGGTATCAAACCCCATTTCTTCTAAGAGCTTATTGAGTTTTTGTCTGGAAAATACGGATTTCCGTCACAAATATATGCTCAATAATGTGTCGGGAACAATAATCTTGTATTAGTTTTGTGAATCAATTCACATTCTATGTTTTAAGTATTATCATGTGTCAGTCTTGGGTTGCTTATCAGTAATGTTGCATAGACAGACCACAGCACTGTGTCAACTCTTGACATTCAAGTTTTATTTCCCATTAGATAAAGAGCAACACTGACAACACCACTCAAACACAGCAATACACACACAATAATAATGGTAATAGTTTTACTTGTAGAGCACTTTTCAAGCAAAAAGCACAAAATGCTTTCCAAAGTTTGGATAGGCAACATGTTTGATAAAATTAAGAGGTAAAAAAAACATTATTCAAAAGATAAAGATATAAAGCCTATTCAATAAAAACAAATAAGTCAGTTTTTAAGAAAGTCCATTCTGTAAAAGTGATTTTTTGGGTTAGATTTAATGGCAGAAGCAAGAGGTGGAAAAGTGTTCTAGAGCCAAGGAGCCAGCAAAACATGCAATACAAGTATGCAAAATTGTAACTTTCAACATTTCTTTTGCTTGAGAATCTTTTTGATCCAGGGAAGGTATTTCGATATATTTGTATAGACATTGGGAACATTTGGGTAGTTACAGTTCTTTTGCATGTTGAAAGATACGACACCAACAGCCTTCGTGTCGCACACCAGAGGACCACCAGAATCACCCTGTGAGGAAGAAGAAGCAGCTTCATTGGTTTATTCCATTTCTAAGACTAGAAAGCAGTTGACCAGTTGATTTTTTCATGAACAGACAGGAAACATACCTGACAGAATCCTTTTTTTGTGCCATATCCACCAGCACAGATAACACTGGCAGGGAGCTTTACTCTAATTGAAGCCCATTCTTTCTTACAGTCCCTCAGGTTAACGATAGGCACATCCACGTCTTGCAGCACATCAACAACCTTACCATTGGTTTTTATGAAACCCCATCCAGCCACGTGACACTTTGCATTTTCTTTAATTTTCATCTTATCCTGTATAAGTGGTACCGGCTTTACTCGTTTGTTCAGTTGAGCTTTCTTAGATAGCTGCAGACATACAAAATGACAAAGTGATGATTAAAAACTAGAACACTTTACAGCATACTTCTTATCCTTCATTAGAACTTGAGTTAAAAAAAAGAATTGGTTGAAGATGAATCTACAGATTTCAGTGCTTTGTTGTTTTTGAGGTGTTTGGGGGACTTAAGCTGTATTCAACAGAACATGCAGTAAGAGATTTTACTGCAAAAATGCTCCACTTGAGACTCTTATGCAGAGAAATGATCTACTTACTTTGAGGAGCATGATGTCATCCCCCTTTGAGACATTGACATAGGATGGATGCTTGCACCTTGTCACAGTGTATCGCATTGAGTCATCAACCTTCTTGAGATTGTGGGTGCCAAGAACCACACTTGTAGGATTCCTGAGAGTATGATTATTGAGAGGCTCCCAGTAGTGTTTCTTAAATTGTGGCGCCAAATCAAATACAATTCATTAAAATATATGAATCAAAAATTGCTGAAAGAGGAACTGTAACTCACTTGTCATCACAGTGCGCAGCAGTGAGCACAAAGTTTTCATCGATGAGGAATCCTCCGCACACATGATGACCTTTGTTGTTTTGCACCGAGGCCATATACATCATCAACTTCTCTTTCACATTTTCTCCATTTATGATATAATTCCCAAGTGCTGAACATAAGAGAAAAAGAAGGATGAGTCAATGTAGCATTTGTAGATCAGAGACTAATATTCAGATGTGTTAATCTTACACTGAAGTCCAAGACACATCAGGAGATGAAAAAGCAGAAACCCTTGCAAAGCATGCATTGTGCCGGCAGGAACCTGTTGTCTTTGGGGGGGTGTTGAGGTGACCCTTTTATAACAGTTTGCTCAGTAAGCGACCCTGTGGTTGTCATCTGCTTCACCAAGACATCTTTAGCCATACCCTCTGTGCGTCAGTGCAACCTTTAGTTGTGCAAATTTAATGTGGTCAGTAAAGACATAAGGTGTAATGCAGTATTAACATTGTTCTGGTAAATATGAAACCTGTGGTTCTGCTGCCTCAGCAGACTGAGGCACATACAGACATTATGTATACATTACATTACATCCATTCTTTTATATCGATGGCACATTAAGTACTGTGTCTGTCAACCTGTGTAATGTGTTATTTTTCAGGGAATTCTTGTCTCTCAGTGTTTGGATAACACTTAAGCTTGAGTTGTCTAAATTATATATACTATAATTATTTCTTATGGATCTACCTTTTAGCTGGGACCTTGTGGCTTTTGTAACTGCGATGTTACACCCATAAACTAAGTGAGTAACAGAAACCGCAATTCAGTTTTGAGTGTCAATATTCTCTCACAAGTATGAGACTAATTCTCAGAAGTCATGTCATCGCTAACTGACAGGTGGAAGTCTGAAGGAACATTGTGACTCATCTGTCAGTGTTTCACTCGACTGCAGTGGAACATGTATGTTATAAGCGACGTGCATTTTAAGTTGTGAGTCAAATTAAGGAATATGTGAAGAGGAGGCATCACTCAACGAAATGTATGAATCAGACATTTGTATGTATATTTACACATACTAAGAAAAGATGAAAAAAAGTTTCACATTTTGTTTTCACCATAGCTTTTCCCAGTTATAATAAATTGAATTTGTATAGCGCTTTTCAAAAACTCAAAGTTACTTAAAGATTTCTACAGCTCAATCCCGCATCAATAAATTTAATTACTTTCCCTCCTTCCCGTCTTTCCTGATCCTGGGACACGTTCTCATGTCTCAGCATATTGTTTGTAATTGTTTGTAATCTTGAAATAAAAACATTTGGTTACAAAAAAAAATGGAATTACTTGCTACAGTGTAATCTGCTGTAGTCAATAAGAGACTTATTTTGCATGACTATCCCCCCAATCTCATTGTGCATCCGTGAATATTTCATTCTCTCGATTTTTTTCAGTTTGGACAATGTTGGTTCTCTTCTTAGATGTTGAGCATATACTATGTGACAAATGAACTTGAAAACACAGAAACAAGTCAAATGTTCTTTGGGGTGGATCTTCCTGACACAAGCAACAAACCAAACATTTCTTTGAATTGTGTTACAATCTTCAAGATCAACAGAAACCACAGTTTATTAATTGCATAATTATTAAACAGAGCAGAACATTCAAATCACCAAATCTTTTGGACTGAGGGTAATGAAGGCTTTATGCAAACCATAATCACTAGTTAGATTTATGTTGAACTCAGTACAACCTTTACAGTGCAGGCAGAGGTCAGAGTCTCTGCACCTCAAGCAGCGAAGAGAAAAATAGGAGGTTTTCTGAAAAAGTGGCCACAACTTTACCAGCTGCAGCTTTAAAGTGATGCAGGACTGCATCAATACTTATAATCCAATAATTATATATACAACGGTTAGAAATCAACAGTTTTGCATAATACGTAGTTTTACTTTGGGACTTAAAATATGTTTTGATGTTGCTGCACTCTGCAAGTGCTCATCTTAACCTTAGCATAGCAGGCTCCCCTGGGTGTTGGTGGGAAGATGTACACTAGGTCATGGCTTTCTCTGCAGTCTGTCTTGTTTCTAATCGCACTCATCGCGTAAAGCAGCCCACCAGCAGCCACAGGTGGAGGAGGTGTGCAGCAATGTATGCTGTCAGACGCCTATTGGGCTGCACAGTGGCTCAGTGGTTAACACTAATGAGGTCTCACTGACCCTGAGTCTTGTTGCTGTGGGAAGTTCTTCGCCAAGTTAATCCTCAGAGGTGTCAAACTAGCAGTTAATGTTTGTGTAACACAATGTCAGTGTCTTTTCTGCTCCTTCATGCGTAGTGAGTCTCAGTAGTTTTGGGTCTGTTCTGTTACACCAGAGATCTTCAACAGGGGGGTCCGGGACCCCTAGGGCGTCCTCAGAGTTATGGCACGGGGGCCACCAAATTATTTTTATTATAATTTTATGGCTGTTTTTTTTCAAAAACTAACATTTCTTAACATGAATCATATCATATAATTAGCAAATATAAATCAGCCTATTTGTGAAAAAAACAACACATGTTGATGATAGACTTACTGGCCTATGGGTAAGGTAGTTACTATGGTAGCCTTCCACAGACCACATGTATGTTTAACATTAAAATATGATTCATAGAATAATGCCAACAATTATTATTTTATTTTATGCACTAAAAGGGTATAAAGGCTTTAGGCCGCCCACACATAATTGTGTAGTAAGTTTAATATGCAATTTAATATAAACTAATGCAACCAATATATGTTGTAGAGGATCCCGGATCCAACGCTCTCTCAGTTAAGGGGTCCTTGGCTTAAAAAACGTTCATGACCCCTAGACCTTAAAGGTTAAGGCTGGTGAGGTGAAAGCCACTGATTTGAAAAGGAGCCCCTTAGCCTGCACCAGCCAAACCACAGCCGGCTGGTGGGGTCAAGGTCTGTGATTGGGAGGAGGCTCCCCCCCAGCGGGCCATGATACATGTCCCTGTGCACTTGCTTCAGCAGCTAAGCAACATAAAGAAGGAGCAGACCACAAAAGGCCAAGAGAGAGATGCTTTAGCTGCTGAGATCAGTTGAGGATCAGTACAAAATAAACACTCTGAAGAAATGAGGCTCTGAAGAAATGAGGCTCTGAAGAAATAAGGTTCTGAAGAAATGAGGCTCTGAAGAAATGAGGCTCTGAAGAAATGAGGCTCTGAAGAAATGAGGCTCTGAAGAAATGAGGCTCTGAAGAAATGAGGCTCTGAAGAAATGAGGCGCGAAAACCTGCAGCTTCCAATTATGGTAGAGGAGGTTACTGAAGCTTATTCTCTCAGTAAGTTGGAGCAAATGGAGAGGCACAAGGGGAGCCAGAAGGATATAGACATGTGCCTGGCCCAGCCGACAGAGAACACACAGAGAGATCTGGAGATTTAACAGCAGCGCTGGCAGGAGTGGAGGTCACGTCTCCTCTAGTCTCTCAGCGACCCGCAGGTCGGAGGAGAAAGCTCTGGAGACAGGATAGGGTGCTGTGATGGACAGGATTGTCCACCTTGACGCACAGATGGAAGGCCTAAAATACCCGCTCTGTGGAAAAGGTTCCTCCACTTATTCAAATGAACTGGGGGAGAATTTGCCCACCTACCTCGCCTCATCCGCCAAGATAACATTCATTCATTCATGACTTGGCATCGCCTGTTTGACGGTCTTGTCCTGTGTAGTAACAGTTTAGTACCAGTCGGTGGCAACTGTGTCCTGTGCTTTTATTCCCTTGCCCAGCTTTGCTATCTACTGAACAGTGGATACATGTTTTATCATCCCAATGTTTTGCATTTGCATAAGACAAAAGCCATTGTTCCAAAACATAATCTAAAATGTACCATCGATGCAAAAACTCCTTACTCACTACCACAATAAACATTTGTACCACTTCTAATCTTAGTGGATTTGGTACATTTGAGTGTAACTTTGATGATGCAAGTGTAGTTTGATGCAAGTCTTACTACACTGGGATGACCATAAGGTCTAACATTGATATAAAAAATGGTATACAGTATATTATCTTACCTGCCACTGTTACTCTGTTACTACTTCATGATATCCAGCAGTGTCAGAGTTCCCAACCAGACTTAAAACATAGCTCTGCTTTTTGACCATCAGAGGGTGCCGCTTCTCCATCAGTGCAAAGCTAATGTAAAGTCATAAATTGAGCTGTCTGATGAGCTTAACTGCATCTGTCTTCTGTGCTACATTGAAGTCAACTCCTTCGTTTTAAGCAAAACAATGAGCATGTCAACCCACTACAAATACATGGTGTCTAACACTTAGTGAGGGTTCTTTATTAAGTAGGATAGTCATGTATGAATAAGAGCTATCCTTCTGTGGACTGCACCCTTCTTATATAGCACATAGTGTCCCATCACCAGACCTTCCTCCACAGCGCTGCAAGGAGGGTCTGGCTAGTACACAAAGCATTCTGGCATGAGAGAAAAAATGCTCTGGTTTATTGGCATTTCTTTAAATCAATCAAAATCATCATGGGCAATGCTAAGCACTGCACAGAGCCCCGGGCCCTCAGGAAGGAACTGCTTTTGGTGGGACATGTGTACGTACAAAAATCATTTTAGTCGTGCAACAGAAAACTCAAATTGGACAGATAGTCTAGCTAGCTCTCTGGTTGTACCCTGCAGAGATCAGAGGGGCAGTTAACCATAGTCTTCATAAATCCACTGCAGGTTAGAATTCCAACACAAAGGAAGCGTTCAGGTCAAAAAAGAGGACATATGGTGCAATCCCAGAGGTGTAAGGTCATGTATATAAAGACCAAATAACATTACATGAATGTATAAAATAGTAGAGGTTTGACAAGGAAGCAAGCAGCGAAGACCACAACATCCAGAATGGCTAATCATGCTTTACAGACGTCTGATAAATATGATCATGTTGTGCAGCTACATGATTTTGGTTTGAAAAAGCTTAAAATCTAACTTTCTTAGATTTCGATTTCAACTTTGTCTGATAAACAGCAACAGAATCTTCCTTGCCTAGGGAAGAAACACAAGACCTCTGAGGCAGAAATCACTTAATGGTATGCTGGATTTACTACATTGTTGTTGTATTTGGCTCATTAGTTGCTTTAATTGAAATGCCAGTCAGGTTTGAAATTGATCTATACTGTCATAATATTTTACTCTGGCTTGACTCGTTCTCTTTGGCTTTGACCTCTTCTACTGTTGTGGTGGACAGCCTCTGCCCTAGAGAAGAAAACTGGTTGTTGGAGAACTGATGAATGTGAACTGATAATCTTGTGAGCTGAGGGGGCCTGCTCTGTGAACACAGAAAAACTGAGAATGATAGAGGCATTGTGTCACTATCATGTGATTTCAAACCTTCATATAATGTGTAGCCAAGAGGGATTAATGATTAGTCTTTTAGGCCCATGACTTTGACACAGCTGTCTTGTTAGAATGCTTTTAGACTACATTTCGTTACTGTTCCACATTCTGTCCACATGTGTGTCTATGGTAAAGAAGAAAATAAACATTGTTTTTTTGCTTGATTTTTAAGCCGTAGTTTTAGCCAGGATTTGAGTGGAAGATTGTTCCCTTACAGACTCAGTTGGAGTGGATGTAGCGTCCAGTTTTCCAGGCATTTGACTAATTGTCTAATACAGCCTGCATGTTTTTTTCAAATAAAACCTTATCACCTGCTATATTTCATATATCCTAACAGGGAAAAGAAAGCAAATTCTGACATTGGTCATTAAAAAATAATGCTTTTAAGGAAGAACATCCACCTCACCCATACATGCAGTGACAAAACACAGAGTCTGTCTGGTTTCACTGGCATGAAGAATTACTTCACACACCGGGGCTTGAGGGGCAGGGTGGATAGGCTTTGGCACGGCTAAAACTTTGCATGAAGCGGCACTGACTTTGGTCTTTTCCCGTCACTAACAGCCAAAGACAACCTCATGATGTTGACTGGGACATTGGCCAACATGTGGTTGGCTTGCCTCAGCTGGCCGAACAATATTGGAGATGGTCTGTGCTCATTTAGGCTGCTACCACCTTTTCAGTGATCTTCTTCTAATATTCTTAGACTTTATTTTGATGGATTATATTGTATATGTTGACAGTTTACCAGTCACAGGATGGGAGCAACCTTTACACTCTCAACTGCCAAAGCTACATTAAATAAAGAGAGCTTGTAGTGCCCTCACACCTGTCTCCCAAGACTAAGGCAACACTACACTAAGAGTGAAACAATGGTAGATGGAATCTGCAACTATATATATTATGTTTGGCATTTCTTGTTAGCTTCCTCCACTAAAGCCTTGAGTTTAACATAGTGTGTCCTATGTCTTCATACTGGCCTCTAATTAAAATGCATTTAAAAATGTCAATTGCACATCATTCCTATTTTTTCTTTTTTAATTGTGTGCTCTGACAGAGTTTTAGGATTGGTAATAACATAAGGGTTGCATAAGGGTGTGTAGGGGATGTATTCACTCTCTTGATGAAAGTTAGACAAGTTGAGAAATACTACTCTCATCAGTATACTAAACGGAAACTACACCCGGAATAATTAGCTTAGGTTAGCATAAAAACTGGAAGCAGGGTGAAACTGCTAACCTGGCGCTATCCTTAGTCAAAAAAGAAATCTGCTTACCATCATCATTAAAGCCCACTAATTAACACATTATGTCCCATTTGTTTAGCCTTGAGTGTCCAGTGGCTGCTTGAAACCTCTCTGTGAAGTGAAGTTACTGCTCCAGGCCAAGAAAAGGTTTCAGCACATAACCCCCGTTTCCATTTTTACTCTTATTATATAACTTCTTGTGTTGATTACTGAGATTAAGAGGTGCTTGTAAATGGATTTTTTGTCTTCTCATCCAACTCTAGACAAGAAATACAAATAACCACATTACCTTTTTTGAGACCAAATGTTGTGCTTGAGCCATAAAATTGAAAACCTGTTGGGCACCTGTGCCACCAATATAGCAATTTAGTGTAATACACATCCACACTCTACAACTATCATGTGTGTCTGGGCATCTGTCTCGCCCTTACAAGTTATTCTTATTTTATTCCTCAGTACATCTGTCTAATATAATACTCATGTTTCTTTTTATCCATTCATGTTAGATTAACTCATTTCTTTCTTTATTTTTCCTCTCATCCATTCTGATTAACAATCACCCCTCCGTCCACCTCTTCACCTCGTCCCCCTATGTCTTGCCCGACTGCAGGCATCCAGAGAATGCCTGACATGGGGTTTGGCTGGTCGGCACCACATACCTGCGGCGTGGCATGGCAGGGCTTTAGGGGAAATGTGGCGCATGTGCCACTCAGCAGCCCTGTCTAATGTCCAGTAAGTGGCTTCAGACACTAATCCACTCAGTGATGAGAAGGCCTCAGTCTGATGGCTCTGCTGCAGGCTGCCAAGACTGTCAGTACACATTCAGGTTCAGACAGAGCACAATGACGACAAACCCGAGGCTTCAAAAGAGAATCATTGCAACTTTAATGAAATTGCATTTCTTTTGCAGGTATTTGACTGTGATGAATCAATTTGTTCATGCTTTTCCTCTCTCTTATGAAATATTTATTTTCAAAAGGAGACAGAGGAGAGTGAACTCTCTTCCCTCTCAGATGAAGTAGAGGACATGTAAAAAGACAGCATGTGGAATTGTTAAAAGGATTTTCATTTTTGACTGAGCAATGCTTACAGTAAGTTGTGAAAATCATCTCACAAGTCAGCAAACCTTTAACCTGTTAAAGCCTGAAATTCTCCTTTGATTCCCTCTAAAGTAGCTCCATAGTTGTAAATAAGATAAGCCGTCCTCACCTAGAAGTCGGCTTCTAGCTTCGGCTGTATGGGTCGATTGTGCAACAAACGCAGGATCTTAGGAGACCAGGATTTGCGTCGCTTGAAACCACAAATCATCTGTCACTTTTGAAAAGTCTGTAACACAATGACGTCCACGATGTCACGTTACGTCTTCATTTTAGTAGTTTTATGTGACACATTTTAAGCCAATCCCTAATGTTTTACTAACCCCATGTATTTTTGTTGCCTAAACTAATTCCCTAAGCTAATTCCGTGTCACAACGTTAACTTTGTGTTTAAAGATCGCCGGTTGGGTATAATGGAATGGTCACATGACAAATTTTCACTATGGGCACATTTTTAAGTCCCCATGTTTAAAACAGAGACCGAGCGGCACTAAGTAAAACCGTCATACTGTATATGTTGTTTTGGGATTCACTGACAATCAACCAATTCGGTTGTTTAGCAATGAGGATGTGTTGAAAAACACTTTTTACACTCAATTTGTGCCATTACATCAAGCAGGAGTCTAGACGCCTCTTGCCAAAAGTGAATGCACAAGTTGAACAGAGCTAAATTGTGAGACATGCATTCGAAAAGAAAAAGACAGAAAGTAAAAAACCTTTTTTCACGTTGAACCATTTTCAAGTTTTGAGGACTCATCTCTCCTTCAGTTTGCACCACCCTGGTTGAATATGCATTTATTCTTACATACACCTTTTTTTGACCTTGCAATGCAAACTCACCTTGGGTTCTGTCTGAACACTGTGTAATGATACCCACCTGTATCCAGAAGGTTGGACATTTTAAATTCAAATTGTCACCTCTAGTCCCACAACATGACTGTGTTAAAGATGGTATTTGTTTTACATCCCTCAATGCAATATTTGGATTCTGCTATGTTTTGGTCATTTTAGCACCACTTGAATCACTGAAATTGAATTTAGGACAAAACCCTGCATATGTCCTGTATTCTCATGAATTTGGTCATTAACATAGCATATAGCTGATAACCATACACACACATGCTCACAAACTCACATACACACTCATCCGCCGTTCACCCTTTAGTCCATCTATTCAGCATTATAACTTGGCCTGTTTTTGTAACAAAACAAGGCCTAATCCTAAATTCAGGGAGCTGTGAATGTGCCTCAACAAATGGCAGACAAATGAGAAGGATTAGCGAGGGCCTGTGAAAGAGTGAAAGGTTTGCCATTGATCTACGGTGGTCCTTTTCTCTTTCAGGGCCACTCAGTTTGAAAACCCCACTGAGTAAGAGCATACAGGGCCACTCCAGAGCCCCCTAGGCCACCGAGAGACACACAACAGCCACAATTAGTCTCAGGAGCTGTAATGGCAATTCAATAAGCGCTTTAAAATTGTGCCTTAGTCTGTCTGCCACCCCCGAACCCCTCCCATCCCTCCCATTTTCGTCTACATACATAAAATTGGTATTATGAGTGGTGAGGGGCTCTTTTTTCCCACCCACCACAGTTCTTTTCAGTCACTGTGAGAGAAAATGACCACACAGGGTTTCAAAGGTTCCAGAGGCTGAGGTTTGTTGTCGCTGAAGCAGCATGACTTGTGCCCCTGTAGATTTTGGCTAAGGCCCTCAAAATGGGCTCCTATTATTACTTTTTTCTGTCACTCAGCTGCAAATTAATTTTGAAGCAGTCAAAGTAACCATCTCTGCAAACACTGTTTTTATTGGGTCATAGGGAGAACACCTTCATCCAAGTAATGTTTTCCTGTGTGTGCCGATGTTAAGATGTGCTGTGCTTGATGATGTTTTAAAGGTCCTATATTATGCTCTTTTTCAGGTTCTTACTTGAAATTTGGGTTTCTACTAGAGCATGTTTAAATGCTATAATGTTCACAAAACACATTCTGTTTCTCCTACTGTGTGTCTGAATATACTTGTACTCACCCTCTGTCTGAGACACTTTGTTTTAGCGCCTGTCACTTCAAGCCCCCTCCTAAAAAAAACCCAGTCTACTCTGATTGGTCAGTGTTTCTTCATCTTCCTTATCTGCGCTCTCTGCGGCTTCATTGGAGCTGGGATTATTTTTTGGGCTTTTCTGCATTTATTGGATAGGAAAGCAAGGTGAGAAAAGGGGACAGAGAGGGGGAAGACATGCAGGAAATCATCACAGGTCGGATTCAAACCCTTGACCTCTGTGTCAAGGCATAAACCGCTCAGTACATGTGTGCCTGCTCCACCCACTGAGCCAAACTCCACTTTTATATCTATGTATAGTCTATTTGTGACATCACAAATGTACAGATGTCATTACAGCTTGTTTAAAGACACACTCATTGCTACTTTTTACAGGACTTATATATCAGCTTGACATGCTTTATATTGAAGAAGGAAACAACAATATAGGACCTTTAAGTGGGCAAACATTTATGGCAAATTCAGATTGTGAAGAAACCGTTGCAGAGACATTAAGACGTGACGCTCTATGCAGCCTACCAGGTGCTATCTGACAGACACTTTAGCAACAACATCATTGCATGACTCACTCTCTTGGTCCTCTGCTTACACCGATCAGATCAAACACAGCCCAAACACCTGCGCCCCTGATATCAACACATCATGGCAGAGGAGGAGCTAAAGATGTCTTCTCGATGGCTGTCATTTCCATTCTCCTGGGCTCTCTTTGGGACATTCCTCGTTGATTTTGCACATTGTTTAGGTTTTTCCTTTTGCTTTGTGATCAAAGGCCAAAGCTTTTGATCAGGACTTCCAAAGGATCCCTCTTGTTTTGCTGGCGAGCACACTGACAGGACAGTGGTGGAGCAATGATAATTACAGCTCCCATTTGGTGTCTCTGGAACTGGCACCAACAAGCAGTCGCACCCTCAGGCCAAGAAGAAAGGAGAGATTCTTGGACGGTTAAAAGAGGAGAGAGCAGAGGTAGAGGAGAAAAGATGGAGGACACACTGACAAAGAGGCGAGTCAATCGAGAGAACAGGCAGAAAATGGGATTACTTTGTGACATGCATGTTTTAGTGTGTCTGTTCCAGCTGAGGGTTGGACAACGATCATGTGTTCAGAAACACCTGTAAAAAACACCCCAAAATGTATTGATTTTTGCACAGTAGTTTCTTAACACAAGAATAACCTGAAATCTATATCGTATATGCTCTGTCTGACATGGGAAGAAAACATGGAAGCAGTTCAAGCTTGATATCCTGTACAAAAACAACAATGTACTGTTTAATGGGGGGCTACTTCTTTGTGGAGTCTTCGCTGGTTGTTGGGCAACTGGGCATTTTTACACTTAGGCATTTGTACAAGTAAAATAAACAAGACGTGTTTCAAACAGTGATCTTTTGAGGTGTTGATGAGCTGATTTTGTCATCATTGGACAGAGACAGACTAGCTGTATCCAGTCTTTGTGCTAAGCTAAGTAAGGCAGCTACATATCCAGTGTACAGACCTAATAGTGGTATCAATCTTTTCATCTAACTCTGGGCGAAAGCAAAGTAAGCAAATAAGCGTATTTTCCAAAAGGCCACTCTTTTCAAAATGTAACAATCTCTCAAAGGTGCACAGCTAAGGACAAAGACATTTGCATGGCAACAGCACTTCCAGACCCCCCCATACTGATATTTGTGCGCTGCACCCAGACCTTTAGAGGTAAGCTACAGTATGACTTCACGCCATTCTGACCAGATATATACCCCATCACAGTAATGTCACATTATGACAGGCTGAAAGGTTGGCCTTTATTCACCCCGAAGAGCCACTATTCATCCCTGGCTGTCCTTTCTGTTCACTGAAAAGACGAGTGGCCTCCTGTGCCACTGGAGGGCTCGTCTGTGTGGAAATGACCTCGATGCTCGGGTGCACAGTTCATAACCGCGGACCTTTCATCAGGCATGGGGAGGTCCTCCACATCAACGCCTCTCCTGCTGTGAGTTTTGTCATGATCATGATGAGGAGGGGGATTATGTCGAAGCGCTTAGTTGGATATGTTACAAACAATTAACAATCAGTGCCATGCACAAGACAAGATTAAAATGCCATTTTTGAACTTCATAATTTTTGAGACATGATTTTAAAAGGGCTTGCTAGCATTAGGAAGTGAGCCATGTCTGGTGATTTATTCACATTTTTTATTGATGTTTACCTAATTCAGCATCGACCAAGGCACTCAAATGATTTTGCTGGAATAAATCTAAAGACAGTTTGTTCTGAGACTTATATACAAACTACTTTTACTGGCCTATAGCTGACACTGTTTATGATAAGTGGAACACAAATGTACCGATACCCAGTACCATACAAAATGTGCTGAATATGGACTTGAATATGAATTCCTTTTTCCCTTCTTATTTTTTAAAAGCATGACTACAATCCAACACAAAAAAGTCAACAATTACAATTAACATCAACTTCCAACAGTTAAAGAGTACAAAATGTTTTAAATATATTAAATGTTCTATTAGCAACTGCCTTGTTGTTGAGAAAATGTTAGCAAGACTTAACCGAGAAGCAGTATGTAACAACCATTTACTATTGTGTATATGTGACATCTGCTATGGCTGCTATAATGCATTAAATGACTCAAAACGATTCCTAATCTATTAGCTGTGGGTATTTGAATGGGAGAAGCAGTCTGACAGAAGCATGCACAAACATACAAAGGTCATCTCAGTAAATCCAGCATGTTATGCCAGTAGTTAGCTTAGTTTCTGTTAAAAACTTGTCATACGTAGACAATTACATGTATCAATGTGTCTGAGTCTGTAGAGATTTTCATCTTCTCTGTTCAGTTCAGGTAAAAGTCAGTGTCTCTTATCCAGTAGTGTCAGTACAGTATATCCCAAGCAACAGTGAAATGTTGGATTTGTAGCAGAAATATAGGCAAGATTTTTTTTAGAAATACCGAGGTCATGAATCCAAGTTGCCCCCAATGTTCATTAATTATTTATTATATTTTAATTATATAAGTCCTCATCATAAATTAAATTTTGCTGGAGAAATACACATTTTATTATTCACGTATTTACTTTTGTTGGCCTAAAAGAACTCCTTAGGCTTACAAAAATAGCACATGTGAAACACTATATGTGAATTCAGTGTAATGCTGTTTCACGTGTAATAAACCATGTACCATGTGAATTTATCATTATGTGAAATGGTGTTGCACATGTAATATTAAATGTTTATTTTTTTGCATATAACATTATAGATTTCCCATGTAAGACAACCGTAAATCACTCAATATGGGAATTTATGGGAAAACCCACCAAAAATACAGAGCACGTCAGTGTTCCTATGACCCTGATTTGTAGCTATTTCAAAGTTACTTCTTGTATGTTTTAATAGCCATACTTAAAATCAAAATGTAATTTTTCCTGTACCAGATGCTTCAGTTCCTATTTAGCAGACCATCTAAAATAAGCTAAATAACAAACCATGGAGCCAAATTCTGTTGTTTCCAAGCAATGCTGTCCCTTTTCAGTCCACCCAAAGTCACCCAAACACCGCTTTACATGCAGTTCAGACACACCGAAAAATACTGTAGCCAGACAGATGTCTGGAGACAGTATAATTCTACTGCATATTTTCCCGTATTACTGAAAATAGTTAGAAAATGGAGAAAATAACTTAAAAGTACATATTATACTAACTCTACAAATGTTACAACCCTCAACAAATATACATTTATGTGACAGGAGAAATGGAGTAACAAAAATAAAGATTGCCGTCCTGACTAGATCAACACTAGTGTGAGGAGGCAGGCGAGCCAGCCGGGTGCCGGTCAGAGTTCAGACTTGGGCAGCTAGGAGGGGAGCATGGGCAGGAAATGAGTAGATGGGTGTCTTCGTCGAGCCTTGTGACCTCGCCGTGGCTTCCCCCGCCCGTTCAGCGAAACAAACATCTGCCTGCCACCATGCTTCCAACGGAGGGAGGCGTATGTGTTGTAGCCGTTCTCCTCAATGCGCTCCTTGAACTTGCAGCTAGGGTTGTACTTCACCTGTGATCAGAGGGAGGAAGGCAGAGAGGTTAAAGAGGCTATAACAGATAAGGGAAAAGCTAATGGCTGACTGCTGTTCCTGCTGTGCTATACTAGGCCAGTTTCCAAGAAGTGCACAAAGGTTAATGTCTGTTTTTGCAGTAACAGATTTCCCGTGTTTGTCGTTTTTGCATTATTTGTTTGTTTAAGGCCACAAGAGAAGTTATAAGTCTAGAAGTAAATGGTTGGTTCACCCAAATTGCAATAAAACAGCATTTTTGTCTAGCCATGAAGATAGTTTTGAGGTACTGAAACTTATTTTCTATCAACTGCATTTTATGTCAATTTGTTCTGCTCAAAGCATCGAAGAAATAAAACCCAAAAGCAACATGCAACGTGCTTCCAGAAACAATGTTCTGGTTACTCGCAATAATCTACAGGGCACCACGGTTAGGTTTTTATTGGGACCGATCTCTGAAAACTGATCTCTAACTGAAAAGGATCCCAATGAGCCTGTGAAATATCCCCTGTAACTGGGGCATTGCTATTGGAATGAAATGTTGCTATTTTCTTTTTTAACTTTAGTTTTTATTGAATGTTCAGTACATTGTTACAACTGATCAGGCACCTCAATTTGTAAGTTAATATATATGAAAAAACAAAAACATAAAAAAGGGGGAACGGGGAAACTCCTGTTGAAAAAGGTGATAATAACAAAGAAAAAAATAGAAATAAAAATACATTTCAAGTCAATGCTTTATCCACTGAGTCCAAGCTGTGAACCAATGTCCTTATGCTTTGTTTTAGTAAAGTCTCCACTTCTGCTATCTTTTGGTACACAGACCCTCTCTCAAACCTAGCACAAAAGTCAAAATGTTGCTATTTTTGAATTTCATTCTTTAATTGCTTTAGTTGCAAAAACAAAACTTAAAACTCCAAAATACCTAATAATACTAGGAATAAAACCAAATATATTGAGAATAATTTGGGTGAACAAAACCCTGAATGTACTCAAAATAACCAAAAGGGACAAAGTTGTAAATAGAAATAACTTTTTTAATTAACAATGAATGTTAAGTTCAATCAAAATCATTTTTCAGATCTAGTTTTATGTCTACAGGTATATGATCTGGGAAGTCAGCAAAGCCATGGGTGGTTACCACTTCTTATCAGTTAGTCAGAGTCTTGAAAGATATTGTAGTGACAAGCTGCATTCCCTTTTCCAGATTATTATCGAGATGCTATAATGAGCCTCTGTTTGTGATAGGATCAGGATAGCATGAGCCTGGCGTGATTCTCCTGCCTTTTTTCTTGTTATGGGAGGTTTCAGGCCTGGGTCCTCAGATCTGTTTATGTCTTATTTACTGTGTTAGCTTGTTGAAGGCACTTCTCTTATCACCGCTGCTGAGTGATTACTTGTCCCTGATTTCTCCTTTCCCAAGATGTAAATACATGAGCTAGACACCACACACCTCAGGTATGATGTGTGGCGGAATTTAACAAAGACAGGTGATTACTTTTTAAAAGCTTGCTGTGTCAAACAACAATTGGCAGATCGCACGCAAAGACTTTTAAAGGAGCCCAGCTGGCTCTTTGTCATAGCTGGTCGGGTGTCTTTTCTCTGCTATTTATTTTGACAGTGGAACAACGCAACTCAAGCTGCAGGTATCATCAACCTTGGCGCAGGTGTACAGCGATGATTGATTGTAACACGCCGACCTTTCTCTGGACTTTACCACCAGAAGATACCCTTCACTTCAGTCGAATCAAACATGTTTGGGTGTACAGGCACTCATTTGGGACCCCTATACATATATTCTTCCCTTACCCTCACCACACTCCTCCCCTTCCCAGCCATCCCATCTTGACCTGCAGAAACAATGTTGCCAGGTTGTATACGCACCGATCCAAAGAGCGTGCCTTTCTTGGACATAGCTAAGTACAGCCCAGTGCTGACAGATTTGATGGCAACAACTCCCACACTGACAGATCGGATTTCCATCAGGCCTGGAAAATAAAAGAGGGAACAAGAGTCTGGGTTAGAAACATCTAGCTTTGGGAGTTTCCCCATCAAAAGCCACTCTATCATTAGCGATTAGGATACCAGACAGCCAGATGCTCTGAGGGGGGGTGGGGGGTGGTTAGAGAACCTGGAGGAAAAACACACACATACACAGGACATGCACAATGGCCCGAGAGAGCTCTCTTTGTGAGAAGACCAGTCGAGCTCAGAGCATTTGGAATAACAGGTTAATATTTGATCATGTCAAAAAAATTATTATAATTTTCTCATAGTAGCTTAATTGAACAACATATTACATGTGCACCCCAGTCTCAGACCACATCCTGAACCATATAAAAGGTGTAACACACACTTCTGTCGCATGCACAGTATCTGAGCCTGCATAATGTTATTCTGCGTTGCTGTTGCCAAGCCTCCTGACTCCAGATGTGACACCCGTTTCCCGATGATGTCCCGTGTTGTTTACTGAGGGACACAAAACTTGTGTCTTGCTGGCCACTTAAGAAGCCTCTCCAACTCACTTCACCCCATGAATAAGCTGGCAAGCTTGCAAGCTAATTGTTTCCTCTGGGCACTGATTGCAAACAAGTCCCATGTGGCTCACTCTTGATCTGGTTTTTGTCTGCATACAAAAATAAAGGCACGCACCCATTGTCATGACTACAACAGGGAGATGTTTTGGAGGTGACCTGAGGGCTCACCACTGTGTTCTGAATAGCAGTTAATTGCTCTTTTGGATGATATTTTTTCTTGCTTTATTCGCCCACTTACACCTTCAAAAGCGCCCTGATGTGGCCTGCTATCTGATCAGAGCACGAAATCTTCTTTTTTGCACCCCTGAAAATGAAGTATGTGCAGAGAAAACATGCAATGTCGCTGCTCAAAGGCTAGGCACTGCAGGATATTTGTGAAAAGGGGATTGTTGGCTTTGGATAGATGCTGTAAACATAGCACCAGATCAAGGTGCTGAAGGACAGAGGAACCCAAAAGCTAGTAGGAAGTGAAGGAGTCATAAAAGCAGCAGTGCGCCACTGACCACCCAACTGACCAACCCCCAGTTGCTTCAGTACAACCACCAGTCTTGTTCAGGGTAGTGACTGACTTCCTGAGCAGGTCGCTGGCTAAACCCATCCAGCAATGAAAAATAAACGCAGGTGCTACTTTGCCTGCACTGCAGTTTTTTTCTACCTACTTATTCGTACAAATTCAGATTTAGTTTGGAAAGAACAGTAAAACTGAACTTGGCACAAAGGATTGACCAAATATGTTATATATATATTTAAAATAACAAGTTATGTATTTGTTTTAGAACAGGCTTTAAAAGAGAGGTTCACTTTTTTTTTTAACAAGTATTCAAAATGAAACAACAAAATACGTTGTTTGTTATCATAGCAAAAAATTTAGATTTTTTTTTTAATGTATATTTTTAGCACATAGGAGCTTGCCAGAACCAAACTAGGTTTGGTTTGGTTAAGGCCACACATTTAATTTGGTTAAATTTAGGAAAAGATGGTGGTTTGTGTAGAACTTGTTTGAGTGTTGGGAAGGATTGTGGTCATGTGATCAAGCATGAAAAAAACAAACGTTGACTGTGGGTGGGAAAAGAGGAAGCAAACGTCAGTCTCCAGTGTTAAAGTCTGATGTTTTGTTGAGCCACTCATCCACGCAGACCTTTTCGCTCTACAATGTCACCTGACTTCCTTCCTTCCTTCCTTCTTTCCTTCCATCCTTCTTTCCTTAACTGCTAGAGGTCTTCCTCACTTGGATTTGAACAGATGTTGTTTTGGGGCTCAACTGCTGCTATTTTTCTTCTTGGGAAGATGGCCTCTAATACAAAATTCAAATGGTGTTATGTGCACTGAAAGGGTTTTGGATTTACTACAATTGTACTGGCCATCAAAGGGATCCATTTCTGACAGAATTTGACATAAAGAGATGGAACAAAATCCACAGTCCTCACTCTGTGTCTCTTCATGTCTGATGCGCCAGTGTATCCGTGTTAACAAGTGGATGGACAGTGAGAAAAGTTGGGTAGGTGCCCATTTAATTTGATTAACTCAGACCAAAGCCTTTAGAATGCAATTTTACTGACTGTGGATTTTGTAATCACATTGTAAAGGATCTCTTTAGGGCCAGCATGGACAGGAGCAATAATAACCAAAAACTATTAAAGTATACAAAACAGCTATACGAGTATTCAAAACAGACATCCCTAGTAATCCTTTAAAATCTTGTGACAACTTACATTGTAAAGATGACACCAACACAACACACAATCTCCTAGTCTGATACTGAACAAAGGTGCTATTAACTATACAGCGCCGCTGCTAATGTCATCAGACTACTGTTGCTGGTTTCACGGAGCACATCTGAAGGACTCTAAAACTTAAAAACACACATCTGCTGCTCCCATCACTCTAAACACGCAACTATCTCAAACTTTCTTCTTTTTTTTCCAGCTCTGAATGTCCCCAGTCGTGCTAACCAAGTGAGATCATCTACTTTAGGCACAGACACAAAGAAGTACAAAGAGTAAAAAGCAGGAAAGAAAGGCTGAGGAAGGTAAACAAACACATACTCCTGTTGAGTGTCTTTCTTCTCTGACAGGACCGTGTAAATGAAGGCCTCTCTCTGCTCACCACAGCTGCAGTGCAGGGGAATGCCTGAGTCGAGTCCATCCAGGTACCAGCTGCACCCCCATCATTCCTGCACTGCCTCTGATCCCCCCGAGGAAACATTAACACTTTGATGGCAGCCTCCTCTTTACAAGCGGTGTTTAGAAACACAGGGTGTGCTACGGTGGCACCTGGAGCGTGCAAGGGACTCATAAGCAATTAGCTGAGACTCCGGCTGGTGATTGGAGCACTGCAAAGATTTATGGGGGATTAGTCCAGGCCAATGAAAACCGCTGGTGCCTGAAAGTGGTGCCTGAAAGTGGTGCCAGAAGATATTGCCATTATTTGCTGGTTTGAGTTCCAGGCCCAGTAGGTGTGTTGGAGGGAAGTTTGTCACATCTGAGACATTCCAAAGAGTTGTCAGTGGACAGTAAAAAAATCAGCTTTTGAACGTTTAACATTAGAAAAAAAATGATACTAGTTACTTCATTACCTAATTAAATAAGAGTTTGAGACTGCTGGCTAATATCTGTCACAAAGTCTGTATTGGTATATAGTGGTTTGAGTTCCAGGCACAGTACATAGGTGTGTTGGATGGATGTTTGGATGGGGTTTTAAATGTTCAAATTAGAAAAAAATAACTTTATTTACTAGTTACTTTATTACTTAAAAAAAGTATGGCTATTATCTGTCAAAACGTTTGTGTCCTTTCTCTCCTCTGGTCTCATTGGTACCCTACATGTCATTTTAATTATAAATGCTGGTGTAGCAGCCAGCACACACAAATGATCTGAGGACATGAAATGGGGATTTCACTTTGTCTTGAGGAATCACTTGGGCTGTGGACGCTTGACCACACATCTATAAAGACCAGTTGGATCCATATAACTCACAGTCCGCCCTTTGAAAAGTCACTCCATTGTGTTCAAGGCCTGAGAAATCAGAGTGAGGTATTTCAAGCTATTAGAGGGGTTTCCTGACTGTTGAAATCCAAAGGTCACCTATTGGATGGAAGGAATGGCTGTATGCTGAGTTTAGAAACGTGCTGTAATATTGAAACAGTTTTCTAGAAGCATACCTTTTTGGCGGAAACTTTATTTTAGTTTATTATAAGTTTAGTTTAAAAAAAAAAAAAAGTCTTCCAGAGATGTGATTTTTGGTGGATCTTTAGAAATCCTTAAACAATTTATTTTGACCTTTTAACGCCATGCAAACCAACTGAAATTTAGATAGGTCCTGCCTCTGAATATGTCTCTCTTTAACAAACCCTGTTTTGTAACATTTGGTCTAATGTCAATTGTGAAAAACTCTACACAAACAAGCCAGAATATCTAGGTTGCTCTAATGACATTATCATTATTCTAGTGTAATAGTTTACTGAATAGTAGTTGTTTCACTCAAATGAAGAATTTTGGAATTGTGACAAATTTTCATTCAAAAACTGTTTCAAATCTTTTGAACAATATCACAATTAGAAAGAAGGGAGAGAAACAATGGAGACAAATTCATTCTTTGTCCCTAGGTCGCATTGGAAAGTGAAGGTCCCTCCTTCTGCATGTCCTGCTGAGCAAGTATCAACCGATGGCCCTATTGAGCTCATGAAAAAGGTGCTTTTGGCTTCCCACTTGCAATTGGCAAGATCTCTTAACCTTTGACATGTTTTGGCTGGGACTGTCAATAAGCTCAAGCTGCCATTACAAGCAAATCCTGCACTATACATGTCTAGTCAACTGTGGACTTGCCATTTATGTCTCCTCTATGGGAATTTTAAAAGCATTGAAAAAGTCTTTTACCAAGTCTTTTTTTTTTTACTCTTTCTTTTCTTTCTGTCCCCCATTTTTTGGACGTTAGCCCAACGTCAGATCATTCAAGCCTTTTCTGACTTTGAAAAAAAAAAAGGCAGAAAGGAGAGAGAGAGACACTCTCACGGGGCTCCCTTTTGTCAGACTCATGGTATGGGGGAGGAGGATGGAGTGAGTACAGGGAGAAGCTGCTGGTTATAAGACGGGGGGCTTCCAATGGCTGCTCTCCCGAACAAGTCTTTGTTACTCACCTGAGAGGTGAAGAGCTAGACAAGATCTTATTAATGATCCTGCGGTCTGAATGGAGCTCTACAAAGTGTGGCAAAATGGCTCCTTTCATCACACATTTCAAGCAAAAAAGAGTGAAAGTCTGAGCAAAGAGTGAGTGAGAAAAAGAGAATTTTCTGGTCCTTTCCTCCTGTCTTCTTTTTGTTCCTTTTCCCAGGTCTTTAATTTCTTGGGTTGCCCCCTTGAGCAGCCCTCCATGGCTCAGTGCTCGACCAGAGCAGAGCCTGGGAATCTTGGAGTTCCTGCTGCGCTCCTGCTCTTGATTGACACACCTTTTCAATTATTTCACAGTTTGCTTGCTTTTTAAACGAAGAGGGCCCTGTTTTTTATTTTTTCCTTCTGCCTTCCTTTTCACAACACAAGCTTTTCATGTCGGGTCTGGGCTGCCGGGCCTAATGGCTGTGACCAGCACCTTTGATCTGCCATGACCCTCTCGAAGGGTCTGGTAGTGGGCGAAGCAGTTGCCTGTGCGTATCAGCGCTGACAAAGGCTGCATCACTCACTATTGCTTTAAACACCTTGAGAGATTACCATGAGAACAGGACCTCTTTGGAAGCCGTCACAGGTGGTGTGATATGGAAACATTAACCCTTGAATGTACAGTAAAAAAAACACTTATTATTTAGTGGAGAAGGACTTTTTTGCATGCCTAATTCCAGAGGGAAATGTGTCACTTATGCACAATCTTTTTTTTTTTTTTTTTTTAAACAATTCTATTTTACACCATTGTACAATTTGCAGTGCATTGCTTTTTGAAGAACCAATGAGCTTTTCAGTGTTGCTTGCACAGAACCAGTATTTTAAAATCGTTTGAGCTCTTGACGCCTCGCTTTCTGTCCACTAAAAGACCTCCCTCAGAAGGCCTCAGTTTGCTTCAAACAAAGTGCTTTTCGGATCATCTAACCCCTTCTCCGATGTTGGAATTGTGTCCGGCTGCAGCCGACAATTTTTTGAACTGTCTGAAAACAGACAATGCGACAATTACTGTAAACCCAATTTATGCAGCGACTGGCCAGGTGTGTCGAGGTGTGACAGTAGGCCAAGTTTGAACTTCACTCTTCCACACTACTGTAATTCGCTTTCAATTAAAAATCTTCTTATCTCTTTGCTTCAGCCTGTTGTCCACACTAAAATGCTTTTTTTCTTACCCCAAAACTGAGCTTTCCAAAATGGTCTCTTATAACACGTGGGTGTCAGTGTGTACAGCAAAAACTGAAGTGTTGCAAAACGATTAAGTAATCCGACTAGTGTGGGTCGGGGGTAGTTTGGCTATCACCAGACCAAGCCAAGCTCAATAGATTTGAGATTAAGCATTGGTCTGGGGAATTTGCTCTGTATTTTCTCTGCACAAGAGGCGGGATCAACGCATGGATGTATTAAGAGAACTGGAAACAGTGTTCGGCAGGAAGCACCATACATTCTAATGACAGTGTTCAAATGTGCATAAAGCAATCATGGAGCTTGGATCTTCCGCGTTGACTGGCCCATGACATCACAATGGGTATGCACACTAGCAACAGTTTGTGTTGTTGTAGCAACCGGTTTGTTCATGTTCGAGCTTATCTCTCGTGTCTCTAAAGGGGGTAAGCCTCTCTTCTCTAAGCGTAGCTCCCATGGCGCCATTTTAATGCTACGAAGCCATCACCTGCAGTTAGCATCCCATTGACTGCCATTCATTTTGGCACCACTTTAACAGTGAATACCTTTACATCTGAAGTGTTTCAAGACTCTAGTTGTCCGTAGTTTATTTCTAAAGGAACACAACACTGTATAAAAGGCTCCGTTAACTTGTACTCACTCTATGGCTCTGTAGAAATAGTTTAGCGATTGCGTCATAACCACACGACTCGTCGCATAGTCAAGAATGCCAGGAGAAGCATGCAGACAGTTTGGACTTACATTAGCTGTTTAGGTTTAATTACTAATGTTAACTAGCATGTTAGTTAGCAGTAATTAGCCTGTGTCTATGTTATCTCCTAACATGTACCTACGCTTTCCATCTCTGCTGATTGGGAATGATTGAGATTTCCCTTGGCACAGCTACCAGATAACTTACAACTTTCAAACACATTGCTCACTTCAATCAAATAAATAAAAAGCGGACGAAGAGCCATGCCTGCCTACGAGGGTGCACAGTTATCCCCTTTAGTATGATTCATTGTGTTGAGACTACAATGGCATGCAAACAAAATGAGTTTTTGGAGAAAGAGACTGTGGCAGAGGGATGCAGCCAGAAGGAGGCTTGGTACAGTGTCATGTGTGTGACCTAGACCAAATATAAACTGCCACCACTCAGAAAGTTCAACTGCCATGTGACTTTTCTGAATATGCTGCCATTAAAAAGAGATTTATTTTACTTGAAATACGCCAGTTTTACCTGCTGTCTGAAAGGCAGCCAAGGATCACAAGCAACAATTGCACTCAGCCCTTTCATTTAATGGTCCATAAAGCATATTTATGACATTGATTTGGAGCCCGACCATTGTTTATGCCCTGACAACATAATGTTGAGCCACAAAAAACTGATGATTGTGATTATGGCCCTTAGCACGTTGCAACTGATCAAATTCAAGACAAGTGGTGTATCACCACAACATTCACTGCTTCTGAGGCCTCAGTTCTGAGGGCATTCGGGGCTCATGGTCACTGCTCTTCCTTCATCTAACAAGCTCTGTCTGAGAGATATAATAAAAGAAATGTTGCAATGAATTTAAACTGGGTCTGATATGATGATTTAGCTGCACAAAATAAAGAAAAATCCAATACTCAGTGCACAATACACTGATTTGTCTCCTGTGTGGCACTGCGTCAGTGATGATCTCATTGCAGTGAGTGGGTAAATTGAAAGCTGATCTTCAATTTGCTGTGGAATATGGCAGTGCTGTCGAGACACTCGGCAGCACTGCAAACTGCACTTTAAGGAAACACAGTGTGCTGGATTGAAATAGTTTGGAATTTGAATATTATTGTATATATCTTTTACTATAAGCAGCCCTGCCATGTTTGTTGTGAAGGTGAACTCAGTTTGCAATACATATACAATGTATAGTAACAGTTGAGCTACAGTGACCTTCTTTTATTTTTAGGTATTTAGGAAACTTTATTGGCGTGACTGAGACACACCAGCAAGCATTTGATTATTTTTTGCTTTTATGAGGGTATATGGATGGTGTTTTTGCATATTTAGCTACATGCCTTTCTCATTTCACACAGGTCGAGTCAGGGAGGCACCGACGGGAACAGCCCTGATCAGCCCCACACAGGCTCTAGATTAGTTGAAACCTGAGGATGGAGTTGAATCACAACACATATACAAAACACACCCAAACTGAGTCAAAGGCAAGAGTAAACATGATCCTCCTGATGAACCACGACTTCAGTGGGTGACTGAGAGTCTCTCCTGGTAAAGTAATCTTTATCAACCAAACTTTTGACCCCTGGGATAAATCCACCCCATCCATCCTTTGATTCGCACATGGTTTGGAATTCCCTAAATGGCTATTTCCAATGATGAGGAGGCCAATGTGAGTTAAAACAGTGGTTGGTGTAAACAGTGTATATATGCTGGTATGTGGTCTGATGCAAATTGTTGCAATAACTAATAGATATATGGGCAAAAAAACACAACCCAAGTGTTTAAAAAATCCTCTAAATAAGTAAAATATATTATATTTTCTTCTCCAGTTGCATAATATCGCGTATACTCCTGCAGCTGTGTGCTCCTTCTACCAGCATGCAATGGGTGCTTCTCCTGGAGCCACGTCAGTGTAAAGGACATCTCTAACTGGTCAGCTGTGTGCTTTTAAAACGTCAACACTAACGTTGAAAAGAGACGTGGTGTTTTGGGACTGGACTGCTCTCTAGGCAGAAATGTTGGAGCAGGTGTTTTACATCTGCTTTCATAGACAAAAGTGCCTGTTTTGACCCGACTGATTGGAGTGCCACAGTGATTTTATGCCCGATATCTTATGTAAATTACATTATAAATAGGGTCTTCTTTAACTGAATTAGTATTTGTACTTAGACTTTTGAAGACATGCCAAGGATATTGCACATGTTTTATCTACTTTGCACATTGCAGGTTTACTATACAATTTAAATATTTTCATCTAGTTCAGTTTTTGTACAGCTTTTAGGGGGTTTCAGGTCCATATTATGTTTTGGTTATGTGCAGGGAAAGCTGTGCTCTTTATTCTGAAAATAAGGTTGTAGTTCATTGGTTAAAGTTAAGGGTCTGTCAGGATTTCGCTTTCGTTACTGAAAACACTCTAGTTGAGTCAGTCCATAACGTTTCATACATAGTGATGAAATGATGACATTCATTTTAGTTTGAATAAGTGTGATCATGCTCAAAATATATGATGCAATGCCTTTATTGGTTCAATAGAGTGACCTGTTCTGGAAAGCAATATAAAATGTACAGTCTCTTTATAGGAGCTGTGACTGCCACTCTGAGAGCTCAACTGTTCCATCAGAGGATTTGTGCTTTGGTGTGTGTGTGTGTGTGTGTATATGTGTGTATATGTATATGTGTGTGTGTGTGTGTGTGTGTGTGTGTGTGGCCTTCTGTTGTAGAGCAGCGTAGCTGTCGAACTACAGGTTGTACCTCCCTCTCTTCCGACAAACTGTACCTGTCGTTTTTCTCCTTCCTCCTGTCTCCCATCTGCCAGCTTGCCTTTCACCGCCCGTCTGTCCCTCAATTCTCTTCTGTCCTACCTCTTTGGTCTCTCTTTCTTAGACTGGTTCTCTCCTTGCCTGGGTCACCCCTCCTCTCCCTCCCTACCAGCCTGTGTGCAGAGGGTCTCTGGACAAGCAACATACCTCTCACAGGATTGGGATGTATTCATCTCTTACTAACAGCTATGACATATGTCTGCTTCAAGCTGAGCCGGACTGGAATGATCACACACACACACACACACGCACACACACACACACACACACAGAATGAAGTTACTTTTTTTGCAATAACAGCAAGATTTATACAACAAAGGTAAGAAGTAAAAATAGAACAAAAATTCTCCAAGACACTAATGAAATGAACTTTCACTACAGCCCTCGCTCTCATCATCTGCCACATGTTAGTCAAAGCAGCACATGTCAAACCAACATGCCAAGTTATTCAGTTCCTCAAATGAGCTCAGACTGTCTGGAAGTCTGAACAGTGTTTATCTTGCCTAATTTAGCTCTGGATTCCTGGACAGTTTGAAATCCTCTAACTCGACTCATGTTTGATCAAACAGAATTCATCAAGTACATAATTTAAGTAACAACGAGGGAAATATGAAACAGCATTATTTTTGCACCTTTCTTTTTTCATAGATCTAAACATGCTGTCACTCTTTAATTAAATCTGTACACACGGTGTGCATGTGTGCTGCCATTTCAATGTGACAATGTCCTCTAAACCTTCAAGAAGTAGGACACAGGGAAAACTAGTCTGCATGTGTTGGGTATTTTTTTGAGTACATTTCCTTGCATGTGGCCCGCCCCATTAAAGAAACAGGAACGATGGATAGTTAGTACAAGAAGAAAGGAGAGAAAAGACTGGCAGAGGGCTGGTCTTCCCTGCCTACATATCACTTGCTGTTCCCACATTCCAATTAAATCTCTGGAGGGATGGGAGTCAAGATGAGACTGATAAGACTTTTTTTTTCCTTTTCAATTTTCAGTAGCCAGTGCCTTTTGTTTAGCAATGGTTTTTTATTATTTTTTATAAGTATTATTATTACTAGCTTTGCTCGTAACTGGCATGTACAAATTATATATATATATATATATATATATAAATGTGTGTTATTTACCAAGGTTGCTGCTGGAGGGAATATCCTCCATTATAATACCTGACAATGTAACATCACCTCCTGTATAATGTTCTTTCGCACATCTCCATGAACTTTGAGTCCTCTTGACCGAAGTCAGGGGTTGCTTTGCTTTGACTTCGTCAAACTATTCCCTCCTTATTTCTTTTCTTCTTGCAGCTCTGCAGTACTGGGGATATCAATCTCTTCTGTTATTGGATAAGCAAATGTCATACATGAAGAAATACCTTTGCACAAATCACAAAAGGAAATCTGGAAACGATTTGAAGTGCACTTTCTCAAAAGTGCAGTTCCCCCTGCCTGCCAGACTGAGCCACTGAGGGAGGTGTAAAGCAGAGACAATCTTCTTCTCTACAAGCCGGGCCCAGTTTTTTTGAGCCTGTGAACAAGCCACATGGTGGTGAGCCGCTGAAAGCTGACTCCCGAACTCCCCCGGCCCCAGCCCCGGCCGCAAGGGGTGACATTCTCTCACACACAATCCAGAGGCCGGTCCTCTTTCAGGACTCACACTCTGCCCTGTTACCCCCCACCCTTTTATATGGTGCTGCTGGGAGAAGTACTCCAGGGATTAGGCCAGCCAGGTCTTTCAAAGGCCATTAGAGCAAATTACAGGTATCCTCTTACCAGTGCGCTGGGACAGGCCAGGTGAGGGGCGCAGAGGCCAGGCGGGAGAGCAGGGGTCAGCTTGGGACAAAAAGACAAGGCCACCCTGGGCCCCACTCTATCGGAGTGTCTCCTGGCTCCACAAACTGGTAGGCCTGCATCTATGAATGGCTCACTTGATGGGACCTCAGAGACAATGTCTCACCACCGTAACTTAAACCTTTCTTTTTTAGTACTCCTCCACCCACCCCCACAACTCACTCTCCCCACCCGGGTTTTCCCGTCATTTGATTGATGTGGGCATGGCTTTGCCCAGATAACGAATCACACAAAACGGCTATAAAATATGGGCAAAATTCACTAAAATACAACACAAAGTTTTGTCATATCAACCGCGGTATTGAGAGTATGATTTAAATTCTGCAAACACTCTACACTTTCGGTAAGCGCCATACAAATAGCCCTGCATCCAGCCAAAGATTTCATTTGAATCACATTAACCATTTCTACTTTAAACTTAAATTTAAATTGTAATGTCAACCACACAACCTTTATGTGTGTTCTGTCAATGTATCAGTATGCTGCAGGCATCATGAGACCGATGCTGTTGATAACGTTTTGGAGATGGCCACTGGGTGTTCCACATCCTGCTATTTTCTTTTCTCTAGACTTCTCGCACATACTCTCACCCCCACACACACATCCCTCCTGGCCACTTGTGCCGGCCACACTCACAGAAATACACACACACATGCCTCACCCAATACCCACCGGTGGATGACAATCTAGTGGAGGAGTTGCGGAAGTGTTTCATTAGCCAATTACCGCTGATAGATAAAGCCCGCGTTCCCACAGTCCGCAAGGCCGGGGGTCAAATGTGACCAATTACCCTCCATCCCCTCACAGGACAGATTAGTCTGTCTGATTTATCCCCAGACAGACTGACCCAATGCTGCAGACTCACCACCCACATCTGGACATATATGTCTATGTCTCTGGTAGGCAGCTGTATGTTAAAAAACACAAAGTAATACTAACGGGCAGCATGTGAGTGCAAAGACAAGACTTTAGTGAAAATCTCTGAAAAAGATCAGGTCAAAGATTGTAGCAGTACTGGTACTCTTCTACCACACACACACACACACACACACACACACACACACACACACACACACACACACACACACACACACACACACACACACACACCCTTTATCAAACAGTGATTAGTGCATTTACATGTCCTGTCAGCATAACTCCATGATAGTTATTACCACTAAACACTGACTTCCTTGGACATGCTAAGCTGTGATTGTATGTAATGAAACATCAATCAGTTCACTAGGGCCCTCCAGGAGACTGAATCAGAGGGAAAAGACCCTCCGCTGATCAAACCCCAAAATTACAAGCATGGTGGGGGCAAGTCCGCCAGAAAAGGTAACACTAGAGGATGACCTGAGGGAGTGGATGAGTGGTAGGGTGAAAAGCTGGTGTAGTGAGGCTGAGGGATAGCAGAGGTGAAAAAGGTTAACGAAGCCCATGGTGTACTCGTCTGTGTCTGTGTGGCACTGAGGGGCCGCAATCCTACCGACCGAGAGGCCTTTTCTTTAATCAAGGAGGGCAAACTGCCTCTAAATCAAGCATCACATCCGTAACAAGTGAACAGCAAACTATCAAAGGCTTCACAGATAGTTACGAACAGATCTGCCCGCCAAGAGCTTTGTGACTCACGGCTTCTGCAGTTTCCTTCACTTTGGTACCCTGGGAGGGGCGGCTGGGACGGAGGGATCCACATTAAACTGAGGTCATTCTCCTGTGGCACTAAATTGCAGTAAGCTGGTGTGTTGCATCTGTGGCTGGTTTGGTTGGCTGTCCAGACCAGACTCAGCCACCCCGAGTGGAAACATAATCAGGACAAAACAAAGGCCTTGTTTACAGTCTCCTACCTTCATCTTCCCTGGTAGCTATTGAAGAGCATCCGTATCTGAGCCAAACCAGCATTCCCTGTCAGTTTTAACCACAGCAAATCCGTGCCTACATTGGCAAATGCAGTTTTTATTTTTTAGATTAGATCAGAGTGAGCCAAGTGAGCCACTTATTTTACATTCCACTTCAGCAAACTGAACTCAGACCTTGTAGGTGACGATTGCACAGGCTGGCTTCATATCCAAGTTATCATTAGTACAATTTCTCGACTTGTAAGTAGCATTTGTGTCAAACTCCTGATCATGATTAGGAAACTTTTCAGTAATTTTCTGAAAGTGGAGACTTGAATCCAACCAAACATGGATGTCTCACATCTCCTGAAGTTTTCTGTACATGTAAAGGTATTTAAACCCAAATAATATGTATATAGTCAGAAACCAATTGTACATGTGAAGCTAATTTTACTCCGCCTGTGGAAACAGTCGTATAATGTATTCTGTAGTAGGAGAAGTTAAAAGGTTTGAAAATAATGACCCTCATAATGTCATATCTCACCTCAGGCTTGAGACTTACAAGGCGGGTCTAATGAAATACAGAATATACCGTAGTTGCATTATAGGAAAAGGAGGATCCTTGGGTTTTTGGATCTTTACCCATACTTAGGATAGCTGGGCCTCTGCTGCTTCAATTATGACCATTATTTGTTTAATATGAGTCCCTCCCTGTGTGTTTTCTTGTTGTTCTCAGGACTTTGTCAATCACATCAGCTCCTTTCATCTTTCCTGGAAGCCATTAAACAAACAGACCACAGTTTTTTTGCTGGTAGTTCTGTATTCAACAGCGGTCTGAAAACTCACAAAATCCAAGTTAGCTTGTAGAATACTACCAACTGTAAGTGTGTGCATGTGTGGCTCAGAAATGCAGCGAGGTTCCACTGAGTGAGCACCAGGACACAGAATATTCTCTGTAGCCTGAGCCTGCCCCAAATTTACATTATTAAAATGAGATGGGCATACAGGGAGGTGACAGAAGGCACAAGAGTGAAATCAGGGCCCTGTCAGAGCTGTCACTTGCTCCACTGGCCAAAGGGCCCTGACCTCAATCCTATCCACTGCAGGGGAGGAGAGGGGGGAAATGGAGCTAGCAGGAGACAGAGAGAGAGAAAGTGAGAGAGGGATAGTGAAAGATGAAATTTGTAGTAACCTTTCAACGAGACGGAAGCTGCGTTCAGGACAAAGATCTCAGTGTCCATACTGGAGTAGCCTGATAGCATAGTGTAGACTGTACGGTCGTACTTCAGCTTTATCACTGCATTGCTTTGTGCCACCCTCTGTGTTCCAATGAGGAGCATGGCCTTCCAGACGGGAAACATTTCAGCACACACGCACACATGCACGAGCGCACACACACACACACACACACACACACACACACACACACACACACACACACACACAAACACACACGTATTGAATTGAGTGCAAGGTAAGGTCTGGTTCATATTAGCCATTAGGGAGAGGAAACACATCTTTTTCAGTTTAGGGTCCACTTCATGCTGCTACAATGGCACAAGTATAAACACAGACCCATGCTTTCTAAAATGTACACACAAATTCAAAGAGCCCTGACATGATACTTACATCCTGCTTGTGTTCATTTAGCAAAATGGCCTCAGAGATAAAAAGCAGGTACGGGTGGATGTGTGTAATGCATCTCAAAGAAGACGCTGTATGGTCTCAACCTGTTGGTATGCCCAGACCTGCATCGGAGTCGCTGTTTTTAGCCTTCCACATTTGCATTCATTATCCTACTTCCAGGAAACGCATTTGCAACACGGTTATTCAGTCCAGACAGAGACTTCTCGGCTTCAATTTTTTAAGGCACAGCAGCTTTAGCGCCTAGGTTGTTAACTGAATGGAACACAATCTCACTGATTATTTGATTGCTTTCGTAAAATTGTCAATCCAAATCGAAATCAACACAAACCAAAATATAAGCATGTGATGTTTAAACACACTCACATAAGAATCAGTTAAATCCAATGATAAAAAAAATCTGTTTAAGGTCCAATTTGAGATATGTGTTAATCAGTATAGTATAGCCATGTATTAGTATTACAGTTTTTTTGATTGCTAAACAACAGTGGACACTGGAGCAAAACTCTAACTCCAGTCTGCACTACCAACAGTCACCTGAGCTAAACAGTTTTCATCAGCTGCAAAACTCATTCCAAGCCACACAACTCTGAACACATGTCTCAAGGCTCAGTGCACCAAACACTCAAACACTATGCACAATCCTCACTGAGATAACACACACTGTCAGTCAGAACACACCCAGAGTAAAAACACTAGCATCAAACACTAATACAGAAAATTCTAACTCTTCATTGTTAAAGTTTGTACAATTTGAGTGACTTTACACTACTCAATAGTTTCTTTAAAGAAAAGATATAGATTTTATGTAATATACCAATTTTCAATCGCATGACCATCTGTTTTTACAGTATTCTTCATATGTTACAGTAAGTGAGTGATGTACTTTGACAGCAAGGATTACAGTAACCAAAGTCACATTCCTTGTTTGTTTACGCAAACCTGGGCAAAGCTGATTCTGATATGTCACAGTAGTACATACAGTAAAAGAGGACCTATTTGGGATGATTTTGTGTGGAAAAGGAACAATACAGTAAAGATGAACACAAAGAAAGTAAGAAAAATTCCTGCACGAGGGAGAGGAAGACAAGTACGAAGACAACTCTGTCTCTGTTTCCCTTTTTTCATAAACCGTACATCCTGTCTCTCCCCGATGTGAGTCGTGCATGCTTTGATTTAAACGGTTTACGGCATGATGTGTCATACTGAAATTTGTGAAATCCATAAAATATTAAACTTTTCTTATTACAAACAAAAACAGAAGATGGAAATCATTTCAAAAATATTTTAACTATCTATGATTGTTTGATTGCTAACGTTAGCTCAACATGGCGTTCAACTGAGAGCCTTTGTTGTGTTTGATGCTAACTTGTAGCCAGCAGTGAACCAACTTCGTTAAGTAGGTCCATTTTTACTGTGTATTTTGTACTGAATGGGGTGTTTCCATTGCTTTCACCTCCATTTATTTCTGAAAAACAGTAACAATGCATTTTTACTATTGTAAAGATATAGTATTTTTCACTTTTTTTATAGCTGTGTATGTAACCTCAGACATCTTACCTGGACATATAGGAATCTTTGCTCTTTTACTTGTTTCTCTGAAATGGATAATGGTTTCATTCTTTTTGTATTTGGTGTATTGTATGAAAAAAGTCTTTGGAGTGTATACGTATACACTCAGTTTGGGGTCACCCAAACAATTTTGTGTTTTCCTGAAAAGTCACACTTATTCACCACCATACGTTGTGAAATGAATAGAAAATAGAGTCAAGACATTGACAAGGTTAGAAATAATGATTTGTATTTGAAATAAGATTTTTTTACATCAAACTTTGCTTTCAAAGAATCCTCCATTTGCAGCAATTACAGCATTGCAGACCTTTGGCATTCTAGCTGTTAATTTGTTGAGGTAATCTGGAGAAATTGCACCCCACGCTTGAAGCAGCTTCCACAAGTTGGATTGGTTGGATGGGCACTTGCGTACCATACGGTCAAGCTGCTCCCACAACAGCTCAATGGGGTTCAGATCTTGCGCTGGCCACTCCATTACCGATAGAATACCAGCTGCCTGCTTCTGCTCTAAATAGTTCTTGCACAATTTGGAGGTGTGTTTAGGGTCATTGTCCTGTTGTAGGATGTCCAATCAAGCGCTGTCCACTGGGTATGGCATGGCGTTGCAAAATGGAGTGATAGCCCTATATATATATATATATATATATATATATATATATATATATATATATATATATATATATATATATATATATATATATATATATATATATATATATATATATATATATATATATATATACGTATACACTACCGTTCAAAAGTTTGGGGTCACCCAAACAATTTTGTGTTTTCCTGAAAAGTCACACTTATTCACCACCATACGTTGTGAAATGAATAGAAAATAGAGTCAAGACATTGACAAGGTTAGAAATAATGATTTGTATTTGAAATAAGATTTTTTTTTACATCAAACTTTGCTTTCGTCAAAGAATCCTCCATTTGCAGCAATTACAGCATTGCAGACCTTTGGCATTCTAGCTGTTAATTTGTTGAGGTAATCTGGAGAAATTGCACCCCACGCTTCCAGAAGCAGCTTCCACAAGTTGGATTGGTTGGATGGGCACTTCTTGCGTACCATACGGTCAAGCTGCTCCCACAACAGCTCAATGGGGTTCAGATCTGGTGACTGCGCTGGCCACTCCATTACCGATAGAATACCAGCTGCCTGCTTCTGCTCTAAATAGTTCTTGCACAATTTGGAGGTGTGTTTAGGGTCATTGTCCTGTTGTAGGATGAAATTGGCTCCAATCAAGCGCTGTCCACTGGGTATGGCATGGCGTTGCAAAATGGAGTGATAGCCTTCCTTATTCAGAATCCCTTTTACCCTGTACAAATCTCCCACCTTACCAGCACCAAAGCAACCCTAGACCATCATATTACCTCCACCATGCTTAACAGATGGCGTCAGGCATTCTTCCAGCATCTTTTCATTTGTTCTGCGTCTCACAAACGTTCTTCTTTGTGATCCAAACACCTCAAACTTGGATTCATCCGTCCACAACACTTTTTTCCAGTCTTCCTCTCTCCAATGTCTGTGTTCTTTTGCCCATCTTAATCTTTTTCTTTTATTGGCAGCCGCCTCTTCACTGTACATGTTGACACTGGTGTTTTGCGGGTACTATTTAATGAAGATGCCAGTTGGGGACCTGTGAGGCGTCTGTTTCTCAAACTAGAGACTCTAATGTACTTATCTTCTTGCAAGTTGTGCAACGCGGCCTCCCACTTCTTTTTCTACTCTGGTTAGAGCCTGTTTGTGCTGTCCTCTGAAGGGAGTAGTACACACCGTTGTAGGAAATCTTCAATTTCTTAGCAATGTCTCGCATGGAATAGCCTTCATTTCTAAGGACAAGAATAGACTGTCGAGTTTCAGATGAAAGTTCTCTTTTTCTGGCCATTTTGAGCATTTAATTGACCCCACAAATGTGATGCTCCAGAAACTCAATCTGCTCAAAGGAAGGTCAGTTTTGTAGCTTCTGTAACGACCTAAACTGTTTTCAGATGTGTGAACATGATTGCACAAGGTTTTTCTAATCATCAATTAGCCTTCTGAGCCAATGAGCAAACACATTGTACCATTAGAACACTGGAGTGATAGTTGCTGGAAATGGGCCTCTATACACCTATGTACATATTGCACCAAAAACCAGACATTTGCAGCTAGAATAGTCATTTACCACATTAGCAATGTATAGAGTGTATTTCTTCAAAGTTAAGACTAGTTTAAAGTTATCTTCATTGAAAAGTACAGTGCTTTTCCTTCAAAAATAAGGACATTTCAATGTGACCCCAAACTTTTGAATGGTAGTGTATATATATATATATATATATATAATAGTGTATATTCACTAAATGTCTAAAACAAGACACTTGATTATGTTTTCTGCTAAAATTAGAATCAGCAGTGTTTGATAGGCATCAGACTGAAATCTATTCTATTTTGAATGTGTGGTTAATCGTTTTGATAGCAGTGTGGTAGCATTTAAACAAAGTGCTGTAATTCCACAGTATTGTGCAGGTTGTGGTTAAGCCATGGTGTAAGTGTGTAGAGATTTGAAAACTGTGTTCAAGCAATGAAAAATGAACCAGAGTTTGGTCCACATGAACTACTGCTGAGCAGACTGTGGTTAGAGTTTTGCACATGTGACTCCAGTTGTGCCCTCTGTCGTTTAGCAATTGAAAAAAAATGTATTGGTACTTTATGGACTGCAACAGGAATGTAGACTAAATGTACACCAGTTTTACATTGGGGTTTTGAATGGCAGATTTGGAGAACTTCTTTATTATGCTTTCATCTGTATAAAACAGTCGCAATTATTCTTTGCTGGCTCTTCATTTTGATTTACATATTCATGGTATCATACGATCTTATAAACTATCTGCCAATCTAGCGGCACATCTCTATGGATGGCAATATCTGTCGGTTCCCCACTTTGGACTGAAATATGTCAAAAACTATCAGATGGATTGTCATTAAAGTTTGTACACGTATTTAGGGTCCACAGAGGATACAGCCTACAGACGTTGGGGATCCCCTGACTTTTGGTCAAGTGTTTTCTATAGTATCAGTTTTGATTTCGAGTGAAACGTCTTGACAACTATCAGATGGATTGCCATCAACAATTTGTGTAGACATTCAGAGTATGAATTCTACTGACTTGGTGATCCCCGGACTTTTCTTCTACTGTAGCACCATCATCTGTTTACAGCCTTAAAATTGTAATTCACACATAAGAAAATTACATAATGTCAACATGACATGAAATGTTGGACAAATGCACGCTTTCTGGTGCTCAGTATCTTTTTTTGCTGCACAGAGTGTGATCTGTAAAATAAAGTGTAATTTCCAGTTATGATCCTCAGTGTGATGCAGCACAATTTCTCCACAAAGGTATCAAGAGTAAACATATTTCCAGTTTATTACACATTGGTGCTGTGAACTATATTTTTATGACTTGAATTGCCTGACAGCAAGTCAATATTTAGCTACACAGATTGATTGGCAGGGTGCGGTTGCTCTTTTTGGGTGTGTAAATTGTAAGTGTGTGGCTGAGATTAAAATCTAGTAAAAACAAAAGGGTGGGGAGCCCCATATTTACCTGAATGTTCTTCTTCTTATTGCTTCCTTTATGATATGGACCAAATCCTACAGGGAGGGATATCTGTCTTCAGGGCAACAGGTGCATTACATTCCTGCTATTATTGCTTCCTAGGCTTGGACTCCTTGTGATGTTAGGTTAAATCTGAACACCTTTTAACTCCTGTAGCTTTAGCCAGTCAGCCGTAGCTGTATTTAGGGATGCCAAGTTGTTTTTTCCCCATGTCTAGCAGGGGTTCTCTTTCAGCTTCTTTATTCTTGAGCCAGGGGTAGAATGCCTTCCAAGACATGATGTCTGGCTCAGTTCAAGCAGGGAGGTGAGAGTCTTTATTGGAAAGGTCAAAACAAAACCATTAATCTGTCTTGGTCTATCTAAAGTTGAAGCAAGACCTGTCTCCCTCGACTCAATGGTCTGATTACGTCAGTGCATGTGTGTGTGTGTGTGTGTGTGTGTGTAGGGTCCGAGATGTGAGTGGCGGCTGCTCCTTGCTGAAAGATTACTTTGGCGAATGATTTCAAACATGTGGTGCTGCATGAGTAAGACTAGCTGGCAGACTGTTCCCATCTGATCTAATTAATACTCATTTTACACCTTTCACACAAAAAGCACACAGTAATAACAGTGCTAATGTGTTCTCATTGAGAAAAAGGCCAAACACTTTACCCCCATTTTAAAAATGTACTGCCTGGCTGAGATCATGCTCAATGTTGCATTGCCATACTCTAATTAATTGTGGCTAGTTACAATGATGTATGAAGCAACTAAATCATTGAGGGAGTAGCTTTTGGATGGCAACAGATGTTCATAGGAAAAATATGTGAAATTATAGTATAACGGTTACTTTTTCTGGCCCAAAGAATATATAAAGAGTCAAAGCTCAATCTTGCTCTATTAAAATCTTTAATCGTTTTCTGATGTTCAGATATTTCTTCCTTCAAGTATTTAGAAATTGATAAACTTAAACCATGTATTCAGTATCATTCTCTGTTTTTAAGAAGCTTTTCAGAACCTTTTTATCAATGGCTTTAAGATCCAAGGAGCTGGTTACTGGCACTGTGAAGTCTTCTCTTTTGTGTTCCCCTCACACCCACAGGATGTCCAGAGCTGTGGGATGCTATAAAGGAATTGCCTGCTGGAGCCAAAGTCAGACTCTATAAACCTGCTGATGAACCCAGTAAATCTCAGAGAGGAGCCAGAGCCAGACTGCTAAAGGTTGTTAGCTACTAATTGCTACATTTCTAGAGCCCATTCATGATATCAAACCCTGGTGGCAGAAACCAGGGATCCTAGGCTAATTAGGGTGACACTGACACTCTTGTCCTGCAATGTTCCCAGGACAGTGATAGAGAGTGCGTGTGTGTGTGTGTGTGTGTGTGTGTGTGTGTGTGTGTGTGTGTGTGTGTGTGTGTGTGTGTGTGTGTCTAAGGGAGAGATTTAACATGCATGCGAGTGGCAGTGATGTTTTATTTAGCTTTCAGCCTCTTGATACCCAGAACAGCTGGCAAAGTGTCGATTTTCATTTGTCTCCCACAGGCTGAGGCCATGCACTGTCCTTATTGAAGGGATAATAAATGCATGATTCGTGGGATTTTATCCTCCTGTTGTCATCCAAAATGTCCACGAATCCACTCTCAGTTGAGACGACCCATAGGAAACCTTACATAATGCCTAATGAGCAATGGGAAACGCTCCAGCACTCCTCTAGCCTTTAATTTCCACCTCAATACAGAGCAGAGCACGCCCCAGCCCTTCTCCTAGCCTCATTAACATGTGTATTCTCCCGATTCAAAACACCAAAGCACTTCCTTCGGCCAGGTGCTTCCCTCTTTAGCCCTTCCAGCCCCTGTGCTGTTGATCCAGTCACACGTCCCCGTCTGAGCTCCACCAGAATTAATGGTGAGTCATGGTAAGGATGTATATTGGCCAGAACAGAATGCACTTTCTTACACCTTTAAAATGGCAGACAGCGCGGAACAGTCAATTTGTAATGTCTGTCGCTTTAGCATGTGTATGCCATTGTCCCAAAATCGCATCCTAGATAACACATGAGATGGCGATGGAGAATAGTGGTGTTTTTGAGTCTGACTTTATGTTAATTTAAAATATTTAGGGCTTTGTATGAGTATTTCATCTCCGATTAAAAATATCTGTTCTTCTTTACTGTATAGGACTGTTCATGACTGGTACATAATGATACTATTTCATGAGTATGATCCATGATTGAACCAATATTTACTACACATAAGTTCAGTTTACCCATTCAATAAAATATGAAGAATTTTATACGCAAGAAATTTACATTCTGGTAGATTAACTCTTCCTCACTCTCATCTTCATTTCTTGCACTTGCATTTCTTTAACGTTCATCACTGCCACAACTGTTGAACTGGTCAAACCTTTTAGGTGGATTTAGTTGTCTGTCTGCAGCACTCGTCCTGTCTTTTCCCATTTCAAATTCAACTCAGTCTCTCCTTGGCGAGTGACAGTTTCCCCTGTCTAAAACAAGGTTGAATAATTTCCACAACATGTTTCAGTAGGGTGGAAGATTTTCTTCCCATGGGTCTCATCCAAGTTAAATACTCTCATAAACTAGGAAAACTCTCACATCAAACAGCAAGATGTTGTATACCAAGGGGAATTTGTAAATACAACACACACCCTGGCTGAGAGAGTTGCGCGGCTGTAGAAGCAAAGGTAGTCTGGCCGCAGTGACTTCTGCGATTGTAACTGCGTGGTGAGGTGACCTTATTTCCTAAGTGTGAATGGGTTGTCACTACTCGGAGGCTGCACAAACCTTTGATGTATTCAGCCACACACACCCAAATGTAACAGCCCATACATTAAAATAAGATGAAAAAAATGAAACATAAAATAACAGAAATGCAGTGTGGCATGGCAAAACAGCAGCTAGGAATTTGTAAAACAGAAAACATAAATAACAAAATAATATAAAACAGGCTTGTAATTCAATTCAAATTAGCCTGCATGCATTACAGTAACTTGATTTAACTTCCGTGATTCTAAATGGAGCTCCCCCGTACTTTACTCTCTATTCCATACTACTCGACTTAGTTTTAATTTGCTCTTGCAATTGATCATGATTTGGTTGCTAGGCGTGCTGTAGCACTGTCTAATTAGCAGGCTATGACCGATGACCCAGGACAGGAAATGATGCATACCTGCCTCTGGAGCTTTTGTAAACAATTGGGTGTGTTTTTCCCCTCATCATTTTTAGCTTTGCCATAGGTCCAAAGAGACCCGGCCCTTCGGTCCCTCAAAGTCCTGTATTTTGTCTCCTTTCGTGGCCATTTCGACAAGTTATTTTTAGAAACTTTGATGATAGTGGTACGTAGGTGGACCTATATTTAGAGTGTGTTGTTTCACCTGCTGTAGTCAGATAATAGTCGAGTCATATATCTTGTCTGATTTCTATCTCTCTGGTTTGGTTAACAAATGCACAGTCAAGTTTAAAACAAACTTCAGGAATGGAAACTGGATACCTGAAATTTTACTGTCTGTCTGCCTGTCTGTGTGTCTGTCTGTGTGTGCGTGCGTGTGTGTGTGCATATATTTGCTCATGTGTGCTCACAAGGCAGGATTCTTCTCAGAACACTGATACATTTTCAGCCTGACCTGTGTGTTTTGAATTTCATCACTCTATATCTGAAAGGGCATTTTAATGACTGCTGCACAATATTTTTGAATGCCATACCAGTAGCTAATACCTTGTGAACTGGAAGGCAAGTCTGATAAACAGAAATGCATTTATTTATCTCCCTTTAACTCTGTCCCTGCTCTTTCTACTCACTAAGTCAGTCTTTCTCCCTCTCTCCCCTCGTCTCTCAGCTGTTCCATGCCCCTGCTCCACTGGGATTGATACAATATTTTCCAACCTCAATTAGCAGAGAGCTGTTGACTAATTCCAACTGTTTTTGCACCTGAGAGTTGGGAGTTGGGGCTGGAAAAATTGAGTGGGGTGGAGGTGAAGGCCTGGGTGTAGCAGGCAGAGCTGTCGGGGCAATATAGCTGTGTCGACAAGAGTGTAAGGGCAACACAGAGGACAGTGGAGGAGTCAGCCAGACTGCTGGCCCGCATTGTGGAAGCTCCATGCACGGCTCAGGACAGTCCCGAGCTCAGGTATGGTAGGTTAATCTTACACAAAACAATGGAGGAATGTGGAAATTATAATACAATCAACACAGTCCAATACTGTATTTTTCTGTGTGTGTATGCATGTGTTTTTGCAAGCACTTATGCACATGTCTCAAACCTATTTCTGGCCTCAAACCCTTTCTTTACATATACAGATAGAACAAGATATTTCAAAAGTATTGGAAAAAATCCTATAAGGAAATGTGTCCTCTTTCTTGTTTGAGACTTGTAGTGCACTGTAGTATCGGCATCACTGCTCTTGTCATTAAATTTGCACAACGTCCTGCTTGTCTTGCCACTCTAATCTATAGAATGGCCACCAGTATCAGTATCAAGAAAATGTCTGGGTCAAGGGGCTCTAAGTCTGTTTGCAAGCCTCCATATGTGATGGCAGTAACGGTAGCCACACACAGAAGCAGAGTGAGACCTTGAAATGGCCTTAAACCAGATCTTTCCCATTGTGAGGCGCAACCAAAGACTGACCACAAGGTCTACATGACCGCTGGTTTGGCACTGTGCTCAGCTCAGGGTGCAGGTACACACCCTCGCTCTGTGTGAGTGAACAGATAGAATCGTTCTTTCCACCAAAGGAAATGAAAGGATGATGTTAAAGTGTATGAGGACATTACATTTAAAGGGACTGCATTTTTTTTTCACAAAAAGCTACTGCAACCACTTAAGTATTAATGACCATGACTATGGCAAGAAAAAGCATGAATTTCACAAATCCTCAGCCATAACTTTTGCTGCTTTCCAAAGATTCGGAATACCAATTCAAACTGCTTTGTGTTGCTACCACTCTTCCAGTGTCAAATTCAAGCAAAGCTTGGGAGTAAAATTTATTATGGTAGCTGACATATATTACCATTAATTTGAGAGAATAATGTCCCAACTTGGAGCCCACAGGTCCAAAATTCAACACAGTAATAATTCATCTCAACTTAAATTTCTACAAGTATGTGTGGTTTCAAAACATTCTGCCAGGTGACTAATCCCGACAGGTTAACAAATGTCATCCAGTCTGCAGCTTGCAGCTTATTGAAACAGTGGCAACAGACTGGCTGGCCTGTTAGCTGGACGCAGCAGCTGCTCCTGTATGGAAAAACTCTGACTCACACACTTGTATAAAAAAGCATTAACGACCAAATGCATAAATATTACCGTCAAAGGCATAAACGTCTCTCAGGGCTATCCAGTCATTCAGTCAACCAGTGACTAATGGAGAAGGAGGTCAGATCAAGACCAGAGTAAGCTCATCTGACCTGGTCAAGCATCTGAAAGATGCCCTTTGTTGGACACAAACAACTTCTTCTCAGGTGTCCCTGAACCACAGTTTAGGCAGAATAATCTGGGTCTATCTGGAACTGCATCCGTCTGAGAAGGTGCTAAGAGGCGTGATTGTGTGGAGAGCCACAGACTCTATAGAAAGGTTTACAGCTGTGCTGTGTGCATTAGGCTTTAAGCCAAACGCTTTTCTCAGCACTTTAAATCTGACAGCAGTCACATTATTTACAACAAATCAAACTGTGAATGATACACATGAATTCCGCATTTGCATTTTTCGCATTTGCATTTGTCGGAGGAATGTGTTTCCGTTTACACCTGCTACTTTCAATTGATGCACTTTCATCACAGTTTTGACAAGTTAATCCCCAGTGAAACTGGAGCCCAGGTGGCATCGCCAACTGATGCTCAATGTCTCTCCTCAAGTCAGCCTTCTCGTGCCGACTGTCCCATGAGTATTCTTAAATCCACATTAGGGTATTCCATTCTTACCTAGCAACGCGTCTCTCATGCTCTAAACACAACACAAATAGCCCAGCAGTGATAGAACCACAGGATATCCCTATGAACTGCTATAAAAGTGAACAGATAAGAAAGTCCAGCCATAAAAATAAAGAATAATGTCAAAGGGCATCCTGTACTCTCTGTGACATTTAACACACATGTGAAATTCAGAACTTAGGTGCACTTACTGTCTGCGAAGTTTTTCCGCCGAGTGCCGTCCACCTTGCCTGCTTTGTCAATACAGAGGAAGAACTTGTTGGCAGAGTAAAGTCGCCGTAGTCGGACGTCGCCCTCTAGGTGATTGTAACTGCGAGTGTGCCTTTCCAACGTCCATGAACAGTTGATGCCACTCGCCAGCACCTGAAGGTGTTCATGTCCAACCCCAGGAGGACAGGCCCCTGTGGCGGTGCCAGCGGTGACCAGGAGCAGGCTGAAGCATGCCAGGCAAAGGGAGGCTGCACTGGATAGGGGGAGAGGACGTCCGGCAGAGGCTTCAGTAGTGGTGGTGCCAAAGGCAGGTTTAGGACAGAGATGAGCTACGGACGGCGTCCATCTGCACATGGTGGGTCAGACTCCCAAGGTGCACCTTGTGCAAGCTGTAGGCATGCTGATGATGGGGAGATGTCCCAGTGGAGAGATGACAAGAGGGTGGGAGTCCTGAAGAGAGAAGGGAGGGAAATGGCACTCACTGATCCTCTGGATGTCACAGACGACCAATCTCTACTTTGAGCTGACAGCAGGCCTTTCTTACAGCAACAAGCTTGGCAAAGTCTCTCCAGTTATCATCATCAGCGTTGTCTTGTCTTCAGTCTTCGATTCTGTTGGTCCGATCCTTTTAGTGTTGTTATTAATGAATCCACCTTTAAAAGTTCGTCTTTAGTGTCGCTCCTTGTTTCTCTGTTTCTTCTCCTCCTTGGACTGAGGTCTTCTTTTCCCGTGCCACATATAAAGTCCTGGGCTGTATGAGGATGCGCATGTGTGTGTGTGTGTGTGTTTATGTGTGAGAGTGAGTGTTTGTTTGACTTTGTGTGTACGGATATGTGTATTTTGTTTGAGTGTGTGTTCAAGTATGTTTGTGTGTGTGTGTGTGTGTGTGTGTGTGTGTGTGTGTGTGTGTGTGTGTGTGTGTGTGTGTGTGTGTGTGTGTGTGTGTGTGTGTGTGTGTGTGTGTGTGTGTGTGCACCTTGCGATGCCTGTCTGAGCTGCTGACCCGTGGCTGAGAGGGAGTTGAATGAGGGTTGGTAACAGACTGTGTGTGTGTATGTATGTGTGTGTGTGTGTGTGTGTGAGTGTGTGTGATACTGAGAGAAAGAGAGAGGGAGTGAGCGAGTATGGGAGGGAGAGAGCCGGTGTGTGTTTGCGACAGAGAGAGAGAGAGAGAGAGAGAGACAGAGACAGAGAGAGAGAAAGGCAGTGAGAGTGTGTCTGTGTGTGTGTGTGTCTGTGTGTGTGTCAGAGTGAGCGGCAGTCAGCGAGTGTGTGTCAGTGAGCACGGGGCAGTGAAGCAGTGAACGGCCTCACGCTCTGCTGTGTGCAGTCAGTCAGTCAGTCCTGTCTTCTGTGGAGGCACCGGCTGAGTTGTCCTGCGTTTTATCCTGGGCATGGCCAGCATCTAGGGGGTTTGAAAGAGAGAGGGGTGGGGTGGAGTGGGTGGGTGGGTGGGGGAGGGAGGGAGCGGGGCGGGGTGTGGCCACCGCACTCATTCATAACCTTTTCAAACAAATGAGAAAGCCTGCATCAAGCACCGTCCCCTTTCTAGTCTCTCTCAGAAAAGTTGATTCTGTGAGAAACAAGTTATTTGCTTTTCACCTGATGATTTTATTATCCTTTTTTTTTTCTTTCTACACCTGGAAAGACTTACATCCCCTTTGCTATCCCATGACCTTTGCTGTCTTTCCCTTGAAGTGAACGGTGAAGCATTTTGTAACACGATCAAATCAGCTCCATTGCTATCTAGTGATCCAGCTAGGAGAGCGTTTTTTGACACCTTCACTCTCTTTTCTTCTCTCTGGCCACATGGGTCAAATTAAGGGACCCTTTCCTTTTTTTTTTTTTCTTTACCGCGGCTGGTTTGAATCATCAAGCACTCGGAAACACAGAGCAGGTTGCAAGAGTGTCGGCAGAGTTAGTCCAGATGAAGCCTGAGAGACTTTCTGATCACCTGTGTTAATATTTCAATGAAACACCCTCTCTGATCTTTGCCGTTTCATTTGGGAGAGCAGGACGGAAATGAAGAACACCTCTTTTGTGACTTCCCACACTCTTGTCTGTTTTTTACTAGCTGTGTAATGAACCTGATTAGGGCAAGGCATCAAAGCTCAGCCCATTCCAGTTAACAGTGATGACTCTTTATTTTGAGCATTTGTGATTATGCAGTATTACTGTAATAATAACAAGAATGTGAAGAAGAGGAAGAACTGTATACATTTTATCCTATCCGACTTGAAATGAAAGGAAAATGACATTTTGCTTTTGTGCTGCAAATTAAAGGAGTAGATTGATACCACTTTCATATTTGTCTAGTAAATCCACTAGATTTACCCCATGTACAGAATAAACAAACAGTAAGTGTAAGCTATAGGCTACAGTAAGTAGTGAGCATTATAATACGTTTCTACTTGGGGTGTGCAATTTTTTTTAATTGTATTTGAATCGCGATTCAAGCTCTACCGATTCAAACTCAATTCAGAGAATTCCAAAAAACGATGCACACTTTTTTTTTTTTAAGATTTAAAAAACAATTATTGTATGTCTACTGCACCAAGGGGAAATTCAAGGTCCCATTAACTTACAGACACACAACATACACATACATCATTACAGAATGTTTAAATAGCAAATGACAAACATATCCACATGAATAATATGGATAATATACATTTTGAATCATTATTTTTGAATCGACAATCGATATTGTATCAAATCGTGACATTTTCTGAATGGTGCTCCCCTAGTGTCCACTGTCAAGCATAATTTCCACGCTTCCCATTTATGGTCAATGTGGACAGTGGCGCAATGCATTCTGGTAGAATTGCGGTGACTTTTGAGAAGAAATTTGAATCCAGGCTACTTTTTGCAAATGAGGAGTGGCCAGCTTGCCCTTTCAAAAACTCTCAAAAATCTTTTAAACTGATCTAAAATGAAGACAGATTCAGCAATGCATAGCTTATTATCCTTTTTTTGTAACTATTTTGGAAAAGAAGAGACATTCTTCCAATCAAGTGCAGCCATTGCGGTTGTAAGAGGGCTTAGCCTGTTTTCTTTGCTTGTCAGTGAAGGGAAACTGATAACTGCCAGTCGCAAGCCCACAAGCGTGCAATGATGTGAAGCAGGCGATTCCTGCCATGAAAAAACACCACAATGGACACCAACCACTAGAAGTGCTGGTGGGCGGTTTTTGTTTCCTTTGGAAAGAGCTGTTCCATCTTTTGTTTCCAGTTTTTGTGCTAAGCTAAGCTAACCGCCTGCTGGCTCCAGCTACATATTTGCTGTACGGACATACTTCAATATGAACACCGTATATACGCTGGAGACTTGCTCACGGACAGTGGACAAGCATACGCTTCTAAACATAGGCCTACTACAATGGAGGGTCTGCGTACACAGACACTTCTGTAGGCTGCCTGAAAACAAGATGGTGACTTTAAGACCGACTAGCGAGCTAAACAACAACAAAAAAGTAGAGAAAATGCCGTGGGCGACTGCTTAAAGAGAATACATTCAGTGCACTAGAGAAGCAACCGGTCTATTTCTTTAGATGTGCAGTCAGACATTGCAGGTGGATATTTATTACAGACAGTATACGAAATGGACAACGTGACGCCATTGTTTTCAACGGAGACCAGTAAAGGCTATTAGAAGCACTTTCCCAGTGATGGCTGAGCACAGCCTCCAACTGAGCTTGACGACGTAGATGTGACGTGAGCAACCTGTCTGAAAGTTGTAAGTCTTCTGGTAGCTGTGCCAAGAGAAATCTCAGTCATTTCGAATCTTGCAGAGACGGAGAGTGTAGGTATATGTTAGGAGATAACATAGACACAGGCTAATTATTGCTAACTAAAATGCTAATCAACATTAGTAATTAAACATAGATGCTAATGTAAGTCGACTGTTCAAAAGTTCAAAAAGTTGCATGGTTATGACATAATCGTTAGCCTATTTTTACAAAAACGTCTGCTACGGAGCCATAACGTAAGCTACAAGGTAATGGAGCCTTTTATACATTGTTGTGTTTCTTTAGAAATAAACAACAGACAAATAAAGTCTTTAAACGCTTCAAATGTAAAGTTATTCGCTGTCAAAGTGACGTCGAAATGAATGAGAGTCAATGGAATGCTAACGACGGGTGATTGCTAGGTAGCATAAAAATGGCGCCATAGTAGCTATGCTTTGTGGAGGCTGACTTACCCCCTTGATCTTTATGGACATGGCAGGATCATGATGGCCACGCACATGCAGCAACCATGAATTGGGCTTAATACTCTGTAAGCAGGCAAATAAAAGCAATTCTCTAGCAACTATTTCTTAAGGTTTTTTATTTTTATTTTCAAAGTCGAATAAAAACTAGCAATTACTTTCTGCTACTTTCTGCTACTTGGAAAGACAAAAAAAAAAAATGAAAGAGTGAAATAGAGAGATAAGATGTAGATGTTCTTACATGGGGCTGTCCAGTTACTGGTGGCGTTTACCTCTTTTTTGTTGTTGAAAGAGTCCCTGTTTCAATTATGAGTACCACCCTGAGGCCATGCTTGTCCGGGGCTGGAAGTGTGTTTGAAGAGTGTGTGCTTGGAGAGGGTGACAGTCACTTCACACTCTTTAGCTTGTTAACTGCCCCCAGAGACTTGCTGTCCCCCTAACCCCTATTTAAACCTTACCATCATAAAAGAAACATTTGTGAGAAAGAGACCAGTCACCTCTTTCTCAGCCCCCCCCCCCCACCCCAACTCCCCCAAGCCATTCCTGTCTACCTGCCAGTATGTTCTGGTCCTTGGTGCCCGCCAGGCTCCTCATCAAAGCTACTTTAAGCATAGATCTATGTGGGCCCTTCGTAAAAATAACAGTCTTTCACCCTCAATTAAACCACGCTGCCGTGTCTGTTAACTTCCTCTGGTTTTATCTGCTTTCCGGTTCTTAACTCGTCTTTTCTCTACTCCTGTCTCTGTCTTTGGAAGTCAAATCTGTTTGGCGTATAGGACAGTTTTTAGTCACCACTATGCATGAGTTTTTCAACATTACTGGAACTGGTGGGAGTCAAACTAAGTAGAGCAAGAGAGAGGGACAAAGATGATTGTGAATGTGTTTTTTGTTAGTGTTGTATGAACTTGTTTTTCCATCTTCAACAACTACAAAAACATGTAGACAGTTTTCAGGACATCTGAGTGTTTGCAGGCTCGGCTCAGTATTTCATTTATTGTTCCCTCTCTATCAGCTATAATCGGATATAATATTTGTTAACAAATTAATTTAGGGTATTTAGTAGCAGCTGTCTTTGTGTTATTGTGGACACCAGTGTAAAACACTGATGGAGCTGAATCATCATGGTTCCTTTGGAACTCTTTGCAAACTGATCAATTAGGAACTGACACATGATTTTAATTAATAATCAACCTGCTGCTCTCTTCACTTCAACTTGTTGATTGAGATGATTGTTTTTCGGGATCAAATTTTTTTATTCGAGAAGTTAGACAAGAATTTGTGTTACTCTTTTTTGAACACATTATAATCGACTAGAGAGACTAGTCAGACAAATACAATTCTCATTTTACTTTATAGGTTTTTTTCTTCTAAAAAGTACAGCAATAGTTTTAATATTCAAAATCAATTAATACTTAAAACCGAAGAAACCCCTTTTGTGCATGCTATTATTCAAACACTACAATATATGACTTGCATAATAACTTATAAGATAATGTAATGTAATTATTATGTAATTACAATGAGTTTGTGGTAGACCTTTGTCAGAGTTCAAATACCGAGCCTTGTGTTGTGTTACACACACACACACACACACACACACACACACACACACAAAACAAAGCACATGCAAACAAAACATTGAGAGAGAAAGATGGAGCGAAAAGAGTTTAAGAAGCCCCAGGAAGAGCTACTTGTCCTTCCTTTGCTGAAATTGCCCGTAATTAAAATCATACAATCATTCAATGCACTGTATAACTTCTCAAAAATCAGAATGCCCCCTGAGGTCAACAACAAAGCTCAGGCCTCATGTGAGTGTCAGATGTGGCAGCAGATTGCTTTGTGGTGTCTTGGAAGCAAATGTTTGGGCTCTGAGCTCAGCGCCAGAGCAGACACAAGTATAATGCATTTCTTTGTTAAATGTCGTAACGTGCAATCTGCTATTTTACAGTGTGCATCTTTGATGTTGAGAGCTAACGTCATTGACATGATTTCAACTTTGTCCGGATGTAATCCACTGTATCTGTTCTGATAGTTTAGAAACGGGTCTTGTACCTTTCACGAAAAAAAGCAATACCTCTGAGTGACTATACTTAGGCACAGTGTGCCTGTTAGCATGCAATTATTAGGTAATTAGCACCAGAAAAACTACAACTGTGGCTGATGAAAATGTAATTAGTTTGCAGCTATTGGGTCATTAATCAAAGACAATTAGAAATTTCCTGATGGTCCTAGAAGAACAGCTATCGCAATTTATCCTGAGGGAAATACAGTTTGAATGTCCGAAAACCACAAGTGCCAACCACATGGTGGCATTAGAGTAATAATCAGCCGATCAACAAAGTCATAACATTTCATCCTCTGAGGACCACGAGTGTCTGTACAACATTTCATCTTAATTCATCAAATAGTTGAAGAGATTTCAGTCTGGACCAACGCGGCGGCGAGTCGAGTTGAGCCGTGCTGTGTGGGTGTGCCCTAAGCTGAGAACACCACTCTGTGAGCCAGGCACCCAAGGAGGATGTTCTCAAGTCGAGGAACCTAATCTTTCCCAGCAGGAATCCAAGCGACTCTGTAAGTGTATGAATAGAGATAATATCTCTATAATGAGGCCTGTTTTGTACCATCAAAGTCTTCAAAAGGGTCTGAAACCCGACCTCCCTCCTAGCACTGACAATCCCTCAGTAATAGCTCCCTATTATTAATTGTTTTGCCTGCCTGCTAAGTCCTTGTCCCTCTCTTTCTCCCTCTTGCTCTTGTAGTTGGGTTTTAGCTCACCCTTGACCTCTTGCTTTTAAGTGTACTGACATTGTGCCAGTTTGTAGCACAGTGGTAGAAAAGTGTTTGTTTTTAAAATGAAACTGTTTCCAGACAACAACCTTCTTTCTGTGTTCTCTAGATGTTAAGCTGCAAGGAGTTACAAAACTCACATAAGGAAATTATCTCACACTTATTATTCACGGGCAGTAAATTCTCATAATTTCAGCTATTATGCAATTCACCTATGCAATTTTCTTTCAGCGTGTCCAACACTGCCTGTGTTGTCGTGTCAGAGCCAGCACAGGTGTGCTTGAGATCTTTGAGCTGTCGGCTGTGGTTATCTGACAAACATCCGGACGTGGTTAAAGGAACTGACCAGACCCCACCAACTCAGCCTCACCGAGGACGTGGCCCTTTGCATAGCCTGCTTTGGGACAATTGTCTATTGTCAGTGGCACTATGATAAGTGGGTCGTCTATCTGATGCTGCAAAGAGTTCTGAGAGATCCAGCTTCCCAGTTCTTCACAGGATCACAAGCGGAGATCCAACTGACTGATAGGGTTTGATGAAAAAAATGTGACTTGTCAGGGATGATGTAACATGCGTGCACTGCTAATCTGATGTATCTGAACATAACAGAGGACATGAACAGAACAGGATTGCATTGGTGAAGACGGAAAAAGCGCTTCTTTGCTGACTTAGCATTTCTTTACTCTATTTGTCGGAATGTTGAGGTTGACCTAGCCGCCATCGAACTCTGAAGTATACATGATTCTTCCAAATTATTCTATTAAGATGCACTAGTAAATAGTAGCATGACACATCTTAAGACATTTGGACCGACTCACAAATTGAATCCATCTTTATATGCAAGAGCTGTGTGAGTCACAGCAGTCCAATAAAGGCCAGTGCATAAGCATGAAGGATCTTTCTGAAGTCTATCTCTCTGTAATGGACAGTAATGGACATAAATTGTGTGATGTGATGAGTTATATTTCATAATTAATGTTTGTGTCAGTGCTCTGGATGTTTACCGTAGACTATTAAAAAGCACTATAGTGTGATTTGGAAAAAAGAAAAAAAAAGTGTAATAAAGTTCTCTAGTTCTGCTCTAAATATGACTTTTCATTTGTCACGTGTGTAGTCTCGCATGGGGCATTCCTTAAGAAGCACTTTTTTATCCCACAGGTCACTAATTCCATGTAAGTGGTGCACGCACGCACGCACACACATGTGCGCATACAAACGCACACAAACACATGCCAAAGGCATTTACCAACACAAGTATCTTGCAGAGAAGTATCTCCATCAAAAACAGCCCTCTCTCCATCTGTTAAACAAATAGGGAGCCCCTACAAAGGTGTGCAAAAGAAGCCACATGATCAAAGTGTATGAGAATGGCAGCCTTGTCCTGGCCTGGCCATTATCAGGCCCCATGAATGCCTGTCTTCTCCTCTTTTGTCAGTCGAGGCATTGACAGTCACTCACCCGGCAATGACTGTCACACCAGCGCAAAGAGCCAGCCGCCGACAGGGGCCAACCACATCAAACGAGGCTGTCAAGGGGCCCTGCTCGTGAACCGTGGCAACAAACACCTCCTGATCCTCACCTACAGCTCAGCAGCAGACACCCACCACTGTGCTCTCAGCCACTGCCTCCACTGAGAAAAGATGTACTGCCTGGACCTCATTTCCCTCTCTGCCCCCTCCTCTCTCTCAAACTGTCAAGTAGTGCTTGTGTTAACCTCCAGCCTGCCAAGACACAAAGGGCCGCTAAAGTGTTTAAGAATGCTTAATGGATGCATGACAGGAGGAGGCTGACACTGCTGGGGGTCAGATAGTATACAGGATGTGAATGAGATACATTTAGTTTTACTTTCAATTTTGAGCTGAGTCACACTTGATTTAAAAAGTGTGACAAACTGCAAAAGTCGACTGAAAGAACAATAACTTTAAATTGGCTGTAACAGGTACTTTGGTTAAGTCGTCGTGAGTGGGGGTTGCGTGTATATACTACCAGCTTTAGATTATATTCATGGAAACAAATGTAACCTCATGTGCTGTCATATGTGTTTTTCCTCAATTAATGATAAGTTTATATTAATCGTCACAATAACTGTACACAGTAAATGCTGTACAAGTCCTGAGACATACACCCAGCGTGCTTATGTGGTAGTTTGTGTGCTTACAAAGATGTTTAAAACATTGAATTTCACCTCACTGTACCATTCATGTTGAAGGTCGTATGCACATTTTTTCACAACCTAGTAAAGGAAGTGCATTTGAGTGCTGGACTCTTTGTTTTGACCAATTTTCAAGTACAATTAAGCAGTACACTAAAGCATAATCATTACTTTTCAGTTATGAACTAAACCATTGACGTTAAAGTTGCGTGACCAAAACAACCCAGAGTATCATATGTTTAAATAGGGTGTAAAATAACAAATGGGAGTACAAATGTCAAATATTCAATACAATATGTTGCTTGTATCATTGTTGGACACTTATTTTCACCTTGGTGTCCTGTTTGACCTCTTGTATGCTTTGATCAACTATGATGAGACTGCCACCTGTAGGCCAAATGTAATTAATGGACGTTTCATTTTAGTCACTGAAAAAACAAATGGGAAAATAAGAAGATTTTAAAAATAAATATTTATCAAGAAACCTATGCCTATGAAATTAAAAAAAGGGAAAATATTTTAGGTCAATTTAACTTAACTTGGGTGATAACTAAAACTGGTTGTTGTAAATGTGCTGTATTTATATAGCGCTTTTATAGTCTTAACAACTACTCAACTACTCATGTAAATCATACAGGAACCATTCCCCATTCACACACATTCATACACTGTGGCCGAGGCTGCCACAGATAAACACTCACACACATTCACACTCCAATGGCGCAGCATCGGGGGTAACTCGGAGTTCAATGCCCAAGGACACTTTGACATGGGACTGCAGGGGCAGGGATTGAACCGCCAACCTTCCAATTGGCAGGCACCGCTCTACCACTGAGCCACAGGCGCCCTAACTACTGCCCTTTAAATACATCTCATCGTGTCCTCCTGAATCCACTGCAAGTAACATTTGCAGAGAGGGCAGGAGAGACTAAACCCCAAAAGAACCTGGATGCAGACAAGATGGCAGAGGCCAACCACGATGGTCATCCATGCACAGGAAGCCGGTGACATCAATAACACAACGTGGTAGTTTTATTTGCTTTTAATACAACTTTCAATTCTAGAATTAGAACATTCCCCCCCCCCATATTTGCAAAGTTTTAAAAATAATTTTTTTAATAAAAATAATACTAATAACATAAACTGAAGCCAGTGATTTTTTTCTGCCTTTCCCATCATAGGTTCATTTTGTTCTGTTATTTTAAACAATAATTTAAAATTTTTTTTTTAAATTAAGTAGAATTTGTTTGAACATGTCTCTTGATTTTGTACGCATCGACTCTGAAAATGACTCTAATGAGGGCTTCTTTTTAATACCTCAGAACTTATGATGTTTTTACAAAACAATCTTGAACAGCATCAGCGGAGCTCATTACAAACCACTGAGAAGCAACTGCATCCATGTTGTTTTTCATCCTAGTCTTTTTTTGTTGTTGCTGCACTTACATCCTCTGTGCTGTCGTCCTCTGAACCATGTAGCCCTCGTCAAATGTCTGTCCGCCCTGCTCAGCGTAGAAGGACGTCTGGTCCAGCAGCACACTGCACTCTAGACACACACACACACACACACACACACACACACACACACACACACACACACACACAGGTTAAGAGAAATGTTATACATTATGTTCTGTAAATACAGCCGTCCAACTAAACTCAAGATCTATTTGTGAGAATGCCAAACACTAACTGTGGAAGAGTCTGTGGGGGGTATGTTCTTGTTTCTTGGCTCTTCAATGCCGTAGATGTCCAAAATGATGTGGTCCACCTCCTGCGCTCTTACCCTGGGACTTTAGCTACACATACAGTTGTTGTTCAGTTATAAACACAATATCTATACTTAAATACACCACATGATGGACTCTAGTCTCGCAGTATTAGACCTATGTCCACAGTGCTGGGTCACCGCTGGAGTATGGTCTTGATACACTGCTTATCTATTTTGGGATGAGGGGGAATTGTTAAGGGTGAGTTAATGTGTGATGACCATACAAAATCATCCACCGTGTAACTTCAACAATTGGTAATGGCTAATTACTCAGTTTTATTGTTCACCATAAAGGTCTCATGGCATGAAAATGTCACTTTATGAGGTTTTTAACATTAATATGAGTTCCCCCAGCCTGGTCCCCAGTGGCTAGAAGTGGTGATAAGTGTAAACCGAGCCCTGGGCATCCTGCTCTGCCTTTGAAAAAATGAAAGCTCAGATGGACCAATCTGGAATTTTGCACCTTATGAGGTCGTAAGGGGCAAGGTTACCTCCCCTTTCTCTGCTTTGCCCGATATGGTATTAGGGGACCACTAAGGACTATATAAAAGAGACTTCAGATATGGTATTAGGGGACCACTAAGGACTATATAAAAGAGACTTCAGATATGGTATTAGGGGACCACTAAGGTCTATATAAAAGAGACTTCAGATATGGTATTATGGGACCACTAAGGTCTATATAAAAGAGACTTCAGATATGGTATTAGGGGACCACTAAGGTCTATATAAAAGAGACTTCAGATATGGTATTAGGGGACCACTAAGGTCTATATAAATGAGACTTCAGATATGGTATTAGGGGACCACTATGTAAAACCATGCATGGGCTTTACCAAAAGTAGGTTACACCAAGAACACTATGTGAACAGGAAAGTTAATTACGTTTAGCAATGTAGTTAAATTATACCATTAACAAATACCTTTGACATTATCGGCCATATACCATTTTTGCAACATCAAAATTCCTGCTACAGTAAAACATGTAACAAGCCGTTAATCCCTGCTCGAGTTATCTGCGATCTACTACCCATGCCTTAAACAACGGCGATCGCTTATCTCGCCACTAGCTTGGTCTAATTTAAAATGGCTGCCTAGTGCTCAGAACAAACGAGGTTATTACATGTCAACATGTCACTTCTCAGAGTGTGTGCCTTTGCTAAATGTCTGAATCGTCGCAGTTTATTTGGAAAGTGTGCTGAAAGTGTTCGCGTGTCTCCTGCGGACCGCTGTCAGCTGTGTGCGTCCATAAGGGATGGCGCAGTTAGACGGATATCAGGTGAGCCGAAAGCAGTCTGTCTCAGCTTTATGTCACAGCTAGCTAGTGTACAGTTATACTTACAGTATGATGGACAAGTTGGTCCAGTTTCGTCGAGGACTCTTGTGTTTAACGGCAATGTCCTTACACGTTGGTCTAGTCTGGGGTTCCACACATAGTAATGTAAGCACATGTAGCTAACAGTCTGGTAAAGTCATTTGTTATTGAGCCTGAGAGTGCTTTGTTTGTGACCACGAGCTTTACAGTTTAGCAAGGAATGAGTAGCTTAGCTACATTTCTTCTTTCTTCTTCTACTTTTGTACTTTGTGCATTTGTTCATTGAATTAACTTCCGATAGTTTAACTGTCACTGATACTATTTGGGACTGTGGGAAAACATGCTGGACCGAGGTCTGCCAAAAGGTTGACGGTTCGATCCCCAGCTCCTTCTGGTCCTCGTCTGTATGTGGAGGAAAGATGTAATAAAATGAATGTAATGCTAGAATTTCGAAGTGGTAGAAGTACTTGTTCATTAACTGCAAGAATAAGCAAAATGCCCTGTCACAACTGTTTTTTAGTTGTTGAATACTGTCTTATTGGTTCGGAAGGGGAGGCATATTTACCTAGTATATTAATTCTTATCTCAACTTTTTTCAGAAACACCATTGCTGTTTCAAAGAAGAAATGTTTCATTTGTCATCCCAAAGAGAGAAGATTCAAAGAAACGTGTACTGGAACAGTCTCAGTTGTTAGATGGTATGTTGCCACATCTCTAACCTCCACTACTGCTGAGTAACTTGTTGTACTTAAATGTGATTTTATACCAAATACTAGTTTATCAGATTTCTCTGGCTGCTTTTTTCCCTCGTTATGCTGCCAGTCCAAACTGCATTTGTTTACTGTTAAATCCAGGACTTGCCTGGCCTAATAAGTGATTGGAGCCCCTAGTTCTGTCTGTTTATTCCTCTGGAACAAGCTGGTCACTTTTCTCTCTCTCTGTCAGTGCTTGAGGCCAGGATCCAGCAACTCCAATCCGACATCTTTTTAGATGTCCAGCATGCAAAGGTGCAGTTTGTTAAAACCCCCTCTTCTGGAAGAGGGGTTTTACCTGGTAACAGTCCCAAAAGCGCACCTAAGGAGAAAAGTAGCATTTCTAAATCAGGAAAGACTGTTTCTAAAGGAGCTTCTGAATCTCAGCCCAGCCGCTGGATGGAAAAATTAACTCAGGAGAAGAACAGCAAACTCACAAAACAGCAGCACCTCCATCAGAAAATGCAGAAGAATGTGAAGGAGAAACCTACAGCCAAATCTAAAGGTAGCAAAAGCAGCTCAGTTCTCCCGGTACATCACATAAAACTATATCTACCACAAAAAAAAACACTGTTCCGTTGACAAAGAACCGAAAAGGTTGCGTGAAATTGTCCGATGAGATTCGTGCTGCAGTTACTTCACCAGTTGCCTCCACTGCTGCTGCCGCAGCAGGAACAGCAGCTCTGGCACATAAAGTATCTAAAGGGAAAAAGAAGGGCTCTAAAAATCAGGTACCCGGTAAGGAGGGCCAGAAGCAGACTGTTGCAGATGCCCAGGCCAGGGCCAAAGAGCTGGCTGAGGTGGAGGAGCTGGAGAGGAGGCTCAGTCAACAAGTAAGCCAGTGGACATCTTCAAGTAACCCGGCGCGCCTACAGGAGTACAGTGAGGGAGCTGCATGTGGGGACATCCAGCCGAGCATCCGCTCTTATCTGGAGGCGTGTGTGTTCGCTGGGGACGTTGAGAGGGCGCACCGCTTCCTGCTCAGCCAGCACAGAGTTATGAGTCGACGTAAACATCTGAACACTGGTGTCTACAACATATTAATGAGGGTGTGGGCCAAGAAGGTGAGTTCAATAACTGAATACGCTGTTTTTTAAAACTAGCACTTGTTTAGGTACAGCTCTTTTCTGCAAGGTTTTTTTGTGTGGTTGTTAACCAATCAGAACACTAAGATATATGAGGCTGAAGAACTGATGGCAAAGTTCCTGTGGATGGTGATTTGTTACTTCACATGATGTGCGAGTGTTTTCATTGTAAATACTTTATTTTCCGGTAGTTGACAGTCTTTCTATTGCACTTTATAAGGGGACCACATAACTAAAATAAGTCTCATCTTTAGTCAGTAATATAATTGTCACATTTTTCCATGGTGTCAATAAATATTGTTTTTGGAGTAAGCATTGGTGTACATTGAAGCAAAGTTAAAAGGTTCTCCCATATGTCTCTGTCTGTTTGTAGGCCACATTAAATCAGATTGGCCGCATGTTTATTCTGTTGGAAGAGGCTGGTCTGAAGCCAAACCTGGGATCCTATTGTGCTGCCCTGGAGTGTATGGGCCGCAATCCCAACTGCTCCCCAAAGGTCATCGCAAGGTATGTTGATATTTTTCAAGAGGGGTATTAAGCGGGGTTTATGCTTCTGCGTCAGCTCCACGCAGAGCTTTCGCAGTAGCCTAAGTAAGTGGCCTGAGGTCGTCTGGAGGTTGTCTGGAGGCATAGTGGGAGAAACAAAGTGTTTTTTGACCACTGTCAGAAATCTGTAGTAGGAAACCCTCTCCTTGATTTATGGTTGATTCCGACATGTGTAAGGGGAAATGCAACATTACCAAGCCACGGCCTGGCGTACCAATCATAGTTGTTGTGGCCAGTGTCACCGCGACGTGTAGTTACATTCTTTTGAGAGTTGCACATCAGGGTACGGAATCCTCCTGTTAAGACAGATACATTCCAAGTCTGGGTGAGACATCACATATCCAGTTTGTCACTCCATGTATGTACGTAGACAGTGATTTTGAGTTTTACATGAGAGCAGTGGTAGTACACAGACTTACCAACAGGGGTCAGGCTGTGCACATGGTTCACACTTCTGCCCATCATTCTTGCAAAATGGTATGCTATTTGTTAATGAGTGTAGCCATGATTGTCAGTATTTATGACTGTTTTTTACCTAAATAAAAAATAAATAAATAATGATGTCAGAGAAATCCCAAAAGCTGTAAATTTTCCTTTTCATTGCCTTATGTTTTTCATTGTTGGGTTATTGTTGATTTAGTTATGGGTTGCAGGATAGCAGTTTTGTCATATTTTATAATAGTCATTTCAATCTGTTTTGCTTTAGTTGCTGTAGCAATATGATATCTACTAGGATGTTCAAAGCTTCCCGTTGCTTTTAGAGTCCAGTTGTGAAAACCAAGTTGTGGATCAATTGTAAATTAATGAATGCTTAATTTTGAGAGCTTGTCAGTGTTTGGGGTCTCCCCTGTATTACGCTGACTGAATCAAGTGTTTCTCACACCTTATTTGCTGTTCCTTTCCCTCATCACTAATATTGTTTCCATGGCAACTCAGCATCACGCCATTTTTTTTCTTTTTTTTTTTTTTATCATTTGTCGATTGTGGAGGTTCCTGTAATAATTATTGTAGCTTTTCACAAGGCAAATTAAAATTGTTATTGAAGCATGCTGACTCAGTGTTCATAAGATTGGCTTAGAGTAATTCAGTTGTTACAATACAACAGAACTCTGCTGTCATTGCACTGTGGTGTATGTAATTGCTTTTTGCTCAGACAACCTAGCAAGTTATGTTTTTCATCAAGGACAACATTGACAGCTAGTAGCCCAGTTGAGGCCCAGCGGTAACTTGGTGATCCTGACAAATGAGGTTGTTACGTCACTGACTGTATGTCAGCCCTTCACTTAGATTTATAGCATGACATGTAGCACACATACACCTACTGGGCACAGCTCACAGCTTCAGCAGAACACTACGTGTCACAGTGTGTGTGCGCACACCTATTTGATGGCAGCCAATACAATCATATGGCTTGCTGCCTGGGCAGAGGCAGGACTTTTTCTTTTTTTCTAGGGGCCTAACCTTAGTCTGGAGTTATTATAGCACAAAAACTACATGGCAAAGCATTATTTGTTTAATTTAGCCTAATGCATGTTGATACATTGACCCTGTTGAATAATGCACTTTCATGCCCTCTTTGAAATGGGTAACCTAAGCCATGTCTCAGTTTAGGAGTCCTTCCAACACAACATTTTGGTAACTTTGAAGACAACTTCCTCTTGGTAGATTTTATTTTATTTTTTATTTTTTTTAAAGAGTTTCATGAATTTTACATTTTATCTGCCAGAATGTTCCATACAGTTTAGTCTTTCTGACATGAGAACCCCTTATTTGGAAAGGGAGTGCAGGTTCAGTCCACTGCCTTCAGTGATTCAGCTTAATTAGTTGTTTTGAGAGCTTTATTCTCAGTCATGTTGAGTGCTGTTGCACAAACCACACACACAGAGCAACACACATACTTTTTCCCCTGGACCCGGGGGACATCACCCCATGCGGTGTGGTCCAATAGCAGGACAGGTGGCAGGGCATTAGGGTTGTGGGTAGGTATCTGGTTGGTCCATCGATCACTGTAAGCTGATGCTTGTATGACATTGTTATTCTGCAGTGGTGCACACCTGCTCAGTCTCTTGCAAACGGCCTCTCTTTTCTCTTACAGTTCTCACCATCATCCTTTTCTCTGTCATTCAATGTGTTTGTAGTCTGCCTGTTATTCACCCTTTATTATGGCCACACTGCTGTACCCTCCTAATATCACTCTTGGCTCTGAGGTCTCCCCTGCGCATCCTAGCCCTCAACGTACCAATCTGTTCCCCTCTCCCCTGTCTCTCACACTGACACACACACACACACACACATTTTATATACTTCATTTGATTCCACATTACAAGTCAAATTTCTTTAGGAATTTCCTGAATGATCCAACAGATTGAAACAGATTAGCACATTGTTATGAATTATACAATTTTAAGGGTACTGTAAACATTGCCTTTTCCAGATAAACATGCTTCCTGTAGTTGCTGAGATTGAACAGTACTTTGCCAACTGTTTGGTCCCTGTTTTAGATGCAAAGTCCACATATCACCAGCCTATGTACATATACATGACCTAGACTACCAAACACTAGCACAATGAGCTTGCCTTTGTACCTAAGGTTCTCAATGGGAGATAGTGATGACTGATATTTAGAGTCTTAGAACAGTAAGAATCATCCAAAGTCGAATGCACATACTCACTCACTCACTCACTCACTCACTCACTCACTCACTCACTCACTCACTCACTCACTCACTCACTCACTCACTCACTCACTCACTCACTCACTCACTCCCCTTTAAGTTTTCCCTTTTGGAAGTGCTGTGTCCTCCAGAGCTCTTTGCTCCCTAGGGTGCAGCTGAGCAGTCACCAGGCTGATTATGCTCTCTATATCTTTCAACCTCTCTGCTCTCTTTGTTCCTCTGGACCACAGTGCCAGAACCCAGACTAATCCTCTCTTTGTTCGAGCCTCTCAAATTTACTCGGACCAAAATTGCACATTGCATCACAAGAGACTGAGTACAAAATCCCCCCCAAAAATTTGACCTCTTTGCCTTGCCTTAGAAATATAGCACTTAATAACTTCAAACACCAGACGTATGACAGAATATTGTAATACAATTCTTTTTTTCATTGTATGCATTCATTGTGCAGAAACCTGCTCACTACTGATTAGATTAAGTCGGTTGAAGTTGCTGGTTCCCTCCAGATGGTAATTGGCATGCTATTATTTAAAATTGTCTTGAGGAAAAATTTGTGCAGGGTAAAGCAGAGCTCACTCATTCTCTGTGGTTGATGACAAATGCTTTTTTTCTTTTTCTCCGCACTTCTGTCTCTCTCTCGCTCAGTCCTGTAATTCTGTTGTTAACCTCTAGGGAGCAGTGCAACCAAACATCTTTAGTCTCCTCAATTCTTGTTGGCCTGGGGCTCTTTATGTCTAAATGTGCATGGCACTGTCAGGGTTTTAGCCCTGTAGACATACAACATCTGTAATTAAAAATAGTGTACACTGTAGGTCATACAAATAGCATATATCACTTGGATGACATTTAGTCAATGTAAGAAAATATTGCATTGGCCCAATTCATCAGTATAGAGTTTAAAACATTGTATACCCATATCCATGAATCATTTATACAATCAAAATATGTATCATTTCAGCCCTGAATCTCACTAATTGCAGAAGAATAACGAGCCACCAGGCTGGCCATATTAATTCCCAGACCTTCTTAGGTAACATATCAAATTAAGTTATGCAATAATTATATTATTACAGCTCTCATTTGTATTCCACGGACTGGTTGCACATTGGTATTATCTGCATTCAGCAGTCCAGTCATGAAGACTGTGCTCTCTCTTGGAGATCTCTTGGTGATTCTATTTAAATAAACATTTCACTGATGTCGTCGGTGTCCATCTCGATCAAACTCATACTTGAGTCTGACAGAAAGGCCTGCCCATGCAAATACTTAAATTGATATTCTGCAACTAGGCGTGACATATACGATGAGCCCACACACAAAGGATTTTTTAAGAAAGCTGAATTAATTGGTAGCCCAGCAAGTTATGTGATTATCTTACTCCCATTCCCACATCAACAGCCAGATCAGAAGGTTGTGACCTCTGAACTAGTGATCAGACTCCAAAGTCTGTTCCATCAACAACCATAATCTCCGACGTGAATGAAAATCTACTTCTTGTATCATCTATATAAATATTTCAAATTAATCAATATATATAATATATATATATATATATATATATATATATATATATATATATATATATATATATATATATTCTGTAGTAAGTTTGTCTGTATATTCTTCCTAGCATTGTACTGTTGATTATTTAGTGTCTTCATCTATTGTAGTTGGGAAGGGAGGTGAAGTAGTGCTGAATCCTGCAGCTATACTGTAGTGTACTTCTGTATTTTCTTATCTGCTTGGCAGCATATAATTGCCACAAAATTACCATTTCTGCTTTGTCTTGGTACAATAAGTGCCACAATATTCTGTGGTTGACAGCTTAACCAGATGATGTCTGATCTGTTTATTGCTACTAAAGCGCTTACACTGATTGTCATCATATAGCTCATACGAGTCATTGGGGAATGAGTGGGCAGCATATTTCTAGCCCAAATAAACTCAGATTTAAAACCCGGAAATATCAGAACCGTGCAAAATAACTCTTCAGCCATTTGTCCTGATGAGCTTCCCAAGGTCCACACAGATGTAACATGGCTAAAACCTGCTTAAGGGCCAATGCAAACCTGGAACACCAACTGTATGTCCCTGTATATCCAGGTGCCTAAGCCAGATGGAGGAGGATGGCCTGTCTGTGGACGACCTGTTCAGCCAGTGTGTGTTCCGGCAAGATGAGAGGGACATGGTGCTAAAGGCCGTGCACATTGTCCAGCCCGACTACCAGCCCAGCCTTAACACAAACCCAAACCAGTGCTCCTCATCACTGGTTAAGGACTTCTACACACAGGTATTGCAGGCTAGCTTGGACCTGTACCATGTTTGAAGTTATTGTGATACAGTGCACTGATATATTATTAGTTGACCTCAAGGCACTGACAGCCTTTTTTTCCTCAAATACCTGCTGACTGTGAGTGATGGAGGAAAAGTTAAGGTTATTTTTTATGTGAGATTTCTGCATTTGTGTTTTTTGTCTGTGCTTTTCCAACTGGCTGGTAGTGGGTGGGGGTTTGTCAGAAAAAAAGGTATATATGTACAGTGCCTTGCGAAAGTATTCCCTAGAAGTATGCCCCTTGAACTTTTCACCTTTTTCAGGCTTCAAACATAAAGATATAATACAAATAAAATAGAAAACAAATAATAGAGACATACCCCAAGCGACTTACAGCTGTAATCGCAGCAAAAGTTGGCGCTACAAAGTATTAATTTAAGGGGGCTGAACAATTTTGCACGCCCAAATTTTTCAGTTTTTTATTTGTTTAAAAAGTTTGAAATATCCAATAAATTTAATTCCACTTCATAATTGGGTCCCACTTGTTGTTGATTCTTCACAAAAAATTACAGTTTTATATCTTCATGTTTGAAGCCTGAAATGTGGCAAAAGGTTGAAAAGTTCAAGGGGCTGGATACTTTCGCAAGGCACTGTATTTCTGTGCACCAGTCACAGTTTATTAATATTTTTTTCACTGATGCTGCTACACCACAGTCAAATCTGGTCAAACCACGCCACACCCACATAGCCTGTATGTGGCAGATTAGTTGTTGACTCTTAAACTTTTAATAAATCTAAGAATAATGTGATAATTGTTGCTCATTTAGTCAGGAATAATTTATGTTAAATACTTAAATACTGGAATGCATGATTAGCAGAGAAATATCAATGGGCCTGGCAGTAAGCCTCGTTTTTTCCTTTAAGTTGAGCATTCAGAGATGCATGGGCTTTAGCATGCATCGTTGTATAGACAACACACTTGCCAGGTGCTTGACTAAATAGTGACGGTTGAATCACCAATGTCATCATAACCATTGTATTGTACATCTAAGTGTTGGTTGCTGGTCTTCATGCTTCAGTGGATGTAAAATTGATGACAGGTGTTTGCCGTTATTAACAATTTTAAACCCCAGTTTGTTACTTTTAAAAAGATGAGATATCAAATTTCCATCTATGCAATGACAAGTATTTAATAAAGAATGACTTTTCAATGTAAAAGCATTAAAGAAATGAGTTTAAATGTATTTAGAAACTGCATGGGGCCTTATGTTAAAAAAAAAAGTGATAATTTATGGCTAAAGATGATCAAGTTATTTTTTCAGTAGCACCAGAGAGCTGGCAAAGCTGTCAGAAGGCTCCAACGTGACTATGAAAAATCTGATCGTCACCCCTTCACAGCCAGCCAGACAGGCCCTGGCCTATTTATAGTGAGCCAACTCTGCTTTCTAATGGCTCCTCTGCTTTCCTGGCCTCTCCTCCAACTCTCCCCTGCTTTTTTTTTCCCCCTTCCTCTTGTGATTCTCACATGATTTATTAACAGCTCTTTGTTAAATAGCAGTATTTTTAGCCTTTGTGTGTGCAGTGTGTAAAGTGTATGTGCAACTATGCCACTTAGTGAAACAACATGTGACTGCGCCATTAATGTTGCCTCTGATTGCTTTTATAAGGCTGGCTATCCGACTGTGACTCTATGGCACGGTGATTTGATAACGGCTGTCCAAATAATTGGTCTACTAGATAACAGAGGAGCAGACTGGATGGTCTCCGGGGGGATTTTGAATCCGTTTTAGCAGGAGACACACAATCTAATTAGAATATTGTGTTTTGTTGTGAGATGGAATTTTGATTAAGCTGATGCTCGTACGAAATGCAGTTTGATGTAGTTTCAACTTGTCATCGGAGATTGTGTGTAGGGACAAGGAAAAACATAAGTTTGGAAATTTGAGTTCATTCTGTTTTACAAAGTCTTCAAATACAATCACACAGTTGTACTTTAACAATACTGCAGCACACTTTTTTCTGTAGGCTTTTCTTTGTACACCAGAAGCTTTAAGTTTGTACTTTTAAAACTATTGTCAGCCAACACATTATCGCCTGGTCAACTGGTAATGTAATGTTAGCTTCTTAGATCATTTTTAAAGTTGTAATATTGTACAAGAGCTGTCTGGTGAGTAATTAATGTGGTACACTATCTTTAGATTTTCTCTGGCTGCTGTCCATGTTTCATCTTTCTGAGGCCTAAATTACAGTCGATCTTGTTGACTGTCTACAAGCTAATAAATGAATAAATAAATGTTCTTACTACAGTACTTCATCCCCTGCCTTGGCAAGGTCACAAACAATAATTGACTTTTTTAACTTTGGATTTCTTCAAGCAAGAAATTTGGCATGTCCTATAAGTCTGTTGCTTAGTTGGTAACCTTGTCAGTGCAAACCACTTTGATCTTGCGAGATGTTAGTAGCAGCGGATTAAAGGTCTGTTAGCAAGGCGTTTTGATCTACCCAGGGTACTGTTCAGGAGTTTGATCAGGCGCTGCCATATCAACTATGACAAAATTGCAAATTGCTCAGAATAAGGCCGCACGTTGTTTACTAAGGTGCCCACTCAGATCAAGTGTTGATGTAATGCATGGCTGCCTATCCTGGTTAAGTGTAAGGAAGAAATTAACTGCCTCATTTCTCAACTTTATGAGAAATATTCTAGTAACCAAACAGCCGAGGGTGTTGTTTCAGGATCTTGGTATTAGTTCTGATAAACATGACTATTACACCAGACATGCTATGGAGGGCAGTTTCACATTAATAATAATGTATACTTTATTACCTATTACCTAAGGTGAAAACAAAGGGGAAAAACGCCGTAGTATATAGAGCAATGGTTCATTGGAATGCAATGCCTAGTCATGTCATTGAAGAACATAAAAAAATCTCAATTCAAAGTAATACTTAAAGAACATCTCCTAGCTGAGCAAGAATTTCTGTATTGGCAAATACTTAAGGAATGCTGTTAGTATAATTGAGGGTGTTATGTGTGTATTTGCTTGGTCATATTATCAGGAATCAATATCACAAGTTCATCTCTACATTCTGTGAATAATTTAAAGTAGTGCACAAGCTTTAGGTGGAATCCAGGAAGAATAGCTGTGCCAATGGCCCCAGCTAATGGAGATCCCAATACATCAAATCAAATCTTCTACCAAATTAAACATGCGGCCAATCTGATTTAATGTGACCTTTTAAACTTTGCTTTCACATACACTTACCAATGTTACTTAAGAAATGTTTATTGACACCACAGGAACTTGACGTGTGCGTGTGCGTGTGTGTGCGTGTTTTAGAGGTCAGACCACCACTATCCCAAACTGGACTTCACTCAGGAGGAGCTTCAGGAGCGTTTCAAACATCAGCTCAGCCTTGAACAGGCCTGCACTATCACCATCGACTCTGTGGAGGCTGCTAAGCCCGTCACTGAAAACATGGCCAAAATGGTAAACAATCCAACCTGTTTCATCTCTTCATCTTCATCACACTCTCAATACACTGAACTGCTAGAAATGTGGATTTATAGTTGTGATGCTGAAAATCTGCAAATACTTTCAAAAATGGTGTGTTATGAAATTGTTGTTAATAGGTGGTTAAGTTTTAAAAATCTTCCCCCAACCTAAAATCTTAAAACATACTAGAGGGACATCTTAAGATTTCAAAATCTTAGTGTCAGATTAACTGTGACAGACTGGTTGAAATCATTTGTACACTGTATCTAATAGCAGTACGTTGAAAAGCTGTGTCTGTACTCCTGCCTGCTTCTCCAAACTGGAGTGTGCTGACCACCATCTACTATACACTGACCTAAAACTAATCAAAATGATCCCTTTAAACTTCAAATAACCCCGTACACTAGCTCACAATGCAGACAGTTGGCAGTTGTCTTGTCAATTATACTAATATAACACCATTAACGTAGTGATGATGTCTTTACGTTTATTTTTATTATTTGTATTGTTTCCAGTCAGTGAAGTTTCAATTTTTCTCTGGTATAAACTTTTAAATATTATGCATTTAGGACAGACTGGTTAGAGGAGAAACCTCTGCCTGTGGTGTGCCTTCTTTCCAACTCTGGCATTTACAGTGCAGTCTGGCTCGTCTGCCTCTGCAGATGGGCTACATGGGAAGCGAGCAGGCTGAGAGTCCCTGGTGTTCAGGAAGCATTTACAGACGGGCAGGGCAGAATAATAATGTATTGTAATGGGAGCCTCTGGAGAGAATGCAGAGTCACCTCTCCAGACTGTGCCTCTGCTTCAGTCAGGCTGGGTAAAAGTGAACACATACACATAGTCATGCACAGAGCATACGTATAACCACAGTACCTCCACAGGTGCATGTACATGCATGAACAAACCTCCTTAACCATCTACAGAATTTCCATTTTCCATTGTTCAGTCAATTGTTTCATGTAAATCATAAAATTCAAGAAGAAATGCTGGAAATGTGATTATAGTGCACCTTAAAAATGCAAGTAAAGTGTTTTTTCTGGCCGCAGGCTTCAATAACAGGATTTCTCCCACATTTAAAACACATTAGATCAAAATATGTAATACGTTGTGAGAGCTCAGAACACTGTTGGTTTAAATGGATGTCTAATTTAAAACGAAAAAGAAAAAAATCAACACCAATAAAAGGTCTCTTCCTTCTGGCTGGTTTTTCTTTGTGAAGGAAATTAAGACTGTACTACCAAATGATTTAGTCTGTGTGCTTGCAAAATTTAACATAATAAAATGCAAATGTATAGCCAAAGTACAGAAAAATCATCATTTCAAATCTTCAGCAACATCATGTTTTTCACGCTATTAGCAAAGCTATAAGACCCAAATTTAAGGTTCCTAATTTGGTCGTCAAGGAATAAGTTGGCATTTTTGGAAATACACTTTCTTGCCAGGAGTCAGATTAGAAAATCATGACCACACTAAATATGAAGCTAAAGCCTGCCGGCGATATGCTTGGCATAAAAAAATGGAAGCAGCCCTGGCCATGTAAATATCCGTAAAACCACAACTTGTCTTTTTTACATGTTGTTTTTGTACCCATGACACAGACAAGATATAACATGTTAAATAGTTAGAATAAGATGGGCTGGATGGCAGATTTTCCTTTTTACCTTTGGAGCTGTTTGCCCTTGTTTCCAGTCTTTGTGCTAAGCTAACTGCGTAATGGCTCTAGCTTCATACTTGAGTGGCATCACTCTTCTCATCTAACTCTTGGCAAGAAAGTGTACAATATTTCCCAAATTGTCAAACTATTCCCATAAATTAAATCTGCTGGCATGTGAATGATGATTGATGATTTGTTGTTAATAAATTGTAATTCTATTTTTAGTCTTCGATGAATCAGTCTGTGGCCCAGTTGTATTCCTCTCTGAAGGTCTGTTTTTGTCCCTGCCATCTGGAGGTTTCTGGGTCAAACAATCCTAACAAGCCCATCAAGTAGAATTCACGCTTACGCTTCACAGTACCTTGTGTGTCCATCGGGAGGCGGCCCATCGACTGCTTCATAATGCATAATGCTTTGGTTCATGCAGTATGTGATGAAAGAGCATTGGTGCAGGATTGTTCATTTTATTTGACACAGTCGTTCAGGGTTTCCCGCCGGCAGTCACATTCCTGAGATGAGGATGACTTCCATTTGTGTTGTCCTTTCAGAGGGAGCTGCTGGCGGATCAGCGGGCACAGTGGCAGAAGATCCTCCTCCAGGCCCTGAGGGAGAGTAAGATGATCCTGGCTAACACCAACACCAAGGACTACAGGCTTAACCTTTATCCCTATCTCTGTGTGCTGGAGGATAGGGAGTATGTTGACATCATGATACAGGTAATACAAACCACCTAACCCAGCCTACCGCTCGATGAAATGCCTTGAAGGCTGGAATTGTTAAGTCTTGCAGTTAGCAAAGACTTGTCAGTGTTTGAGTCAAAGAGATTTGATTGATGACTGCTTTACTACATTAAAAAAATATATATTTCAAGTGATGTCACACCACCAGGGCCTGAAATTAACACCCGCCCACCTGCCAAATGCGGGTGAGTTTTGCAATTGGCGGGTACCACTGTCAATCTACCTGCCACATTGGCAGGTAGATCCCAGCAGTCCCATGTGCAGCCACTGACCATGCGAGAGTGAGAACGGGTCAAATTCATTTCCTTGTTTCTGATAGGTAGACGAGACGTGTGTGACTTGAACATTTCACATTAACCAACAAAACGTTCAGTGAAAGACGTCCTACCAACCTGTAACATTTTTTCACTATAAAGTCGATGAAACTTGCTGCTGTTTCAATCCTGTCGGCTCGTTGCAGTGGACGGGGCTGCTGCGCCGTTCCCCCCGCGACTGACACACACACACACAATCACCCACACACACACACACACAATCACACACGGTGGATGCAGGAAAAACACAGATGAGATGTACAGGATGACCTAAATTGAGGAGAGCTACATTATTGTAGGTGCAATAACAAGTTAAAGTCCAATAAGTAGGCTACTTCATCAAACTGTATGAATGTGTGTCTCAGCCCAGGATAGGAAAATCATGCCTTTTATACTGGATTATCAAGGCGCCCCCCCCCCCACTACAGCACGTGATGACGGCGCAATGTCCACGAGTAGGCTACCATGAGTAGGACAGGATAGGATCACTTTTTCTTTTTTTTAATGAGGCAAAAAGTGGCTGGTAAAAAGTGACCCTGCACACCACAAAACACAAATCAACAGCTGCAGAAGCATCAGGCTTTATCTTTGATAGCCAAGGAGAGCATGCTTTGATTGCTCTCAACACAGACAAACACACATGATGTGATGATAATTCTGAAAAGACCATTTTCACTTTCATTTCCCCCTCTGACTGAAGGAGTCCTATTTTTCATTAAAAGTGAGTCAGATCTGGCAGGAAAGGTCTGCTGGAATTTCTTTCTTTTTTTATACTATGTTTTTATTCAAGGAAGTTCAGACAATACAGATCCATTTTTAGGTATAGCGTCTTGATTTCTTTTTTCTTATTTAAGAATCAATCCCGTCCCACCTACACCACCCACATACTGTAATTACCAACAAAATTAAAAAAAAGTTAAAAATAAATAAAGGAGGAGGAAGAGGTTGAGAAAGGAAGCAATTCCTACTTTGTGTAAAGCTCATATCAGGTATCGGACACTGCAACTGTGTCTACTGGGCCAAGCTGTTAGGGCCTTATATTTTCTGGGAGGGAGAGTGTTAAGCTTCTTAAAGTGCAACAACAACGAATCCCATATTTTATTGAATGTGTCAGTTGATCTTATAGAGAAATAAAGATGTGCTATTTTTGACCGATTTTTTTCATGAATTGTTTTCTTGTGTTTGACATTTTGAACCGTGTCCTCCTCATCAGAGTGTTGCCAGCCTGCCTCCCAGTGGAGAGTCACTGAAGATTTTAGCCAGTGATCTGGGCAACAGGGTCTACACAAAGTACTCTGTGCGCCAGAAGTACCAGAATCAGATTGTGGAAAAGTTGGGCAACATTTACAACGGCTACATAGACCTGCTAGCCAAAGATACAAAGGTGAGAAATCCTCATGCTCCACATGTCTTCTCATATATGTACTTCTTCTTATGGGTGTTAGTTTTTACGGAAGAGAATGTATCTCCTGTTAGTTTATCAGAGCAAGATTTCTTTTGCATGCACTATGGTGCAACATAGTAGAAATCTTTCTTTATTTGGGTGAATGTCATACATAATCAAATAATTATGTTTTAAATTATTAAAAAAGCACAAAAACAAATGATTTGAGAGATAATTTTGATGTCAATTATAAGCTTAAAAAAATTGTGATTCATATTTGTCCCTGAATTGTACAGGCCTAGTTTTGGGGGCACAACACCACAGCCAGTATCACTGACTCCACCAGTGTTTAGAGGGTTCTGGTACACTGGGGAACAGCTAGCTAATGTCATCAAGACTGTAATGAGCAACAGCTCATTACAGTCCAGTAGCTAGGTAGTTAAGGTGTTTGTTTACATGCAGCCTTTGTAGTTAAAAATATTTGTCTGTTTGTTGTTGTTGTTGTTGTTAAGACATAAAACATGAATCCAACTTCTTACTTATCTGAGGACCGAATTATCTTTTTATTCTTTTGGATCATTCCTTTTTTGAAGGCTACCTAACTGGGGGTTCTTGTCTTTGGATGACATTTTGTTTTTTTACTATATGAAGCTTTTACATTATTTATCCCGTTTTCTTAAAACATGAAAGCTATCTTTTGATTAGATCACAAAAACAACAGTGCCTGTTTTGACAAAATCTTTTAGAATCTGAATATCAAAACTGAGATCTTTGGTTCTCTCACGCACGTCAACACGCCTTCCACATCACTGCAGCTCATTGTGCTGAGTCACTAAATGAAAACAACCCACTTGCATTCTTCTCTCCCTCCAGGAGTATGACATCGTACCCAGCGAGCATTGGTGTAAACTGGAAACGGACCAGAGTTCAGGGCCCACGCTGCAGGGAGGAGAAACCCACTGGCCATACATAGTAACCCTGGAACTGGGCACCTACATGGTGGATATGATGGTCAAGAACCTCAAAATTAACAGTGACATCCTGAACCCGGCTTTTGACAGGAAGCTCATCCCCATCCTCTACCACATGTACACCTTTCGTAGCACACGGCAGGTACAGTGGATGTGCAGGCCTTTCTCACAGGGAGTATCAAAGGACTCTGCTAACCTGGAGTTGGTGGCGATTGTATTAAAGTGGTCTTGCCAAATAGAAAGGGCTTTGAGAAATTGGTAACAGGATTCCTGAGCATTAGCCCAGACCGAAAGAAAATCCTTTCATCTGAGATTTATGTGAAAAAATGGTCAAGGATTATACTTAAAGGGATTTCCTGGGAAAGTAACATTGAGCAAAATATTAAAAAAGTAAAAAAAAAAAAAAAAACACAGAGATGTTCATTAGAACATCAGTCTAATCAAATGATCATATTCATTGTGACTTTCTGAAAATGACACACGATTAGTCTAATTAAAAGACTTCCCAGTTAGAGTAAAGTTAACCCTTTCATTCACAAGGAAAGAACCGCAGTGGAGCAGAAACGGAGGAAATACCTGAAAACACTTGCTTGAAGGGCATCTGTCACTCGGAAGCCTATTGACTCGTGCCGTCTACCCAGTGTGATGCTCCAAAGAGTGTGAATTATAAGACTATTTCCTGATTGTGTAAATTGGCAGAGGGAACAGTCCAATTAGATGAATAGGTTCTGGGCTAATCCCTTTTTTAGTGTCCCCTTAATTGGCTTGCTGATGAGAGAGATAGAGAGAGAGAGAGAGAGAGAGAGAGAGAGAGAGAGAGAGAGAGAGAGAGAGAGAGAGAGAGAGAGAGAGAGAGAGAGAGAGAGAGAGAGAGAGAGAGAGAGAGAGAGAGAGAGAGACTTCATGCACTTTGACACTGTTGCAGAAGTCTGTTGTGTGTTTTTCCCTTCCCTATCTCTCTCTTTCTCCCTCTTTTTATCTTATTCTCCTGTTCCCCTTTCTTTCGGTCTTCTGAGGTTTGCCCATCAGGGGAGCAGCCTAACGATCTTTACAGCACAGTATGACAGTCTTGACTCCTGCAGGCAAGGCAGAGGTGTATTATTTCTCTGTCAGGTTACTGCACCTTTTTCTTATGATGGTATTTATGTCCAGTCCTACGTGTAAGTTAGAACTAGGTCACAATAATTCTGTCACAAAGCCAGGGCCACCCAGACTTCCTGACAGGGGTTTCATATAATTGCATAAAAGAAAAGAACATTCCACCAGATTATCTGCAGTGTGGAAGCTGCAGTATGTAAGCAACACTTACAGTGACCAGGTTTAGGGAGCTACAGTTTGTTATCATCATATATTCTTTTGTGAATGTCAGTGATCCGATCAGTTTTTAGCCTAGTTGTTTGAGTCATTACTCAGTGAAGAGTTTTTTTTCATCGTTCTTGTCAGTTATGATTTAATCTGCTATGAAACAGAATATGTATCCCATCTACTGGAATTTATTTATGAAAATTACATTCAAATTACATGTTTGTGTCTGCTCATTTCTGCTTCTGATTTGATTTCCTCTGATGTTTCACCCTCCAGGTTGGCTTCATCAAGCCCCACCCCATCCTGACTCAGATGCAGCAGGAGGCCATGGAGACCAAGTTGACCTTTGACTCCTATGTGATGCCAATGCTGTGCCCTCCTGTGCCTTGGACGTCTGTCAAGTTTGGAGCCTACCTGTTGACACCGACCAAGCTGATGCGCACAGTGGAAGGGGCCACACAACATGAGGTGTTGTTGGAGAAATGCCAGGACCTCCGTCCTGTCCTGGACTCTCTCAACCAGCTGGGCAACTGTGCCTGGAGAATCAACAAACCCTTGTTGGATATTATTATCTCTATCTTCAATGATCGGGGTAGTGATAAGCTAGACATCCCTCCTCCTCTGTCAGAGGCCCCCAAAATACCCCACTTCAACGCCCACGATCCCACTTATACCGCTTCTGAGAAAGCCCACATGAAGAGGGAGGTGATTAATGCCAAAAAGAAATGCAGTGAGATGCACAGCTTGCGAATGGACGCTCTGTATAAACTCTCCATCGCCAACCACATGCGAGATGAGGTCTTCTGGTTCCCTCACAACATGGACTTCCGGGGACGTACCTACCCCTGTCCTCCGTACTTTAATCACCTAGGAAGTGATGTCACACGGGCCGTGCTTGTGTTTGCAGAAGGGAAGCCCCTTGGTCCGAAGGGACTGGACTGGTTAAAGATCCACTTAGTCAATCTGACAGGACTGAAGAAGAGGAGCTCACTAGACGGACGACTGGAGTACGCCAACACTATCATGGAGGACGTACTGGACTCTGCGGACAACCCTCTCACTGTCAGTTGGTCTTTACTGCTCTTTGCTGTTCATTAATAGCTTAGTCCAACCATACATTTAAAGTTCCACATAGCTTTTCTTGTTAGAACTTATCATACTTTTACATTTAGCAGAAACACAAAATCTGCTCTTTTAAAATTTCAGAATTATGCAGATTATAGCATATCCCCTTTCTGTCTTACTGGGGGAGCGGTCAGTTTAAGCAGTCACGAAATCTGATATGTATCTGTCCAAACAAAAAGTGAAAATGCATGTCCCAAAGTGTTTTGTATGCAAGATAATGTGCCATGCGCTGGTCTTTGTCTTTCTCAGGGTAAGAAGTGGTGGATGAATGCAGATGAGCCTTGGCAGGCTCTGTCCTGCTGCATGGAGCTAGCCAACGCTGTGAGATCTCCTGATCCAACACAGTTCATCTCCCACTTTCCTGTTCACCAGGTACTGCAAAAACAATGCAATTATATATCTGTTCACAGAGTTGCATAGCGATTTGAAACTGCTTGATTTCCTACAAATGTAAGATAACATAAAACTTTGCAATACAAAGTTGGAAAAGTGCAAATATAAAAGTCTAAGATAACAATACAGGGAGAGAGAAACAGAACAAAGGCAGAGGTAAAATGGAGGCCGGAGCCTTGAGTCTCTACTGCCCATCTCTCGACATAAGGGAGATAAGTTGTAGAGTGTGATAGCCTCACTGGAAGAAAGGATTGGCTTATAGTAAATGACTGCTGGCTATCTTTATGTTAGTCCTATGTCACCTGCCTAGGGACTACAGATGAAAAATAGTTATTTTTACCAACATTTGGCATATTTACATGGTGTTTTTACACACCAATATTCATAAATACGCATGGTCCATATCAAATAAACCAATAAAATAAAAATAAATTTCTTGTGGCCTTTTGTGGTGCACTGTCATGGTATCGGTCTACTGCTCTATGATAGGACATCAACTGCTAACCAGAAATGGAAATTCACTCGGGTGAAACAAAGATGAAAAATATAAAATGATTAGAATAGATTATACTCATCTGACAATCACTTTAGGACTAAAAATAACGTGGGTCATTCAGTCATGCTTCATAATGCTGTTTTAGAAGGCACGTTAAAGTTAACGAGGCAAGACCTCCCCAGCCATCTGGGGCCATTTTATATTGTCTGTCATAAACCTGTAGCCATAATCTTAACGACCAGACCACAGCTATTCTGTACTGGGATACAAACCAAAGCAACTTATGATGATGATTATGATTATGATAATAATAGAGCCACTGTGGATGTTTACATTCTGAAGCCTGCTAACTGCGCAGTGATGGAAGAAGTATTCAGATCCTTAAGTAAAAGTACTAAAACCATACTGTTAAAATACTCTGCAAGTACTTACAAGTTAAAGTCCTGCATTGAAAATGTTACGGTAAAAGTATGTAAGTATCATTGGATATACAGTATGTACCTTAAGTATTAAAAGTATAAGTACTTAATACAGAAACATTTTAGAAACTGGAAACAATCCAAACTGTTCTATGTTTAATGGTTTAATAATTTCAGCTACACTTGCAGGCCATTATATTGTTGCGTAGTTTAATTTTTAATGAAAGATATTTTATAAACTACACATATATTGAGTGCAACAATCTTAATTTGTAAAGTAACTAGTAACCAAAGCTGTCAGATTAATGTAGTTGAGTAAAAAGAACAATATCTCCTTCTGAAATGAACTGGAGTTGAAGTAGAAAGTGGCATGAAAAGACTCAAGTAAAGTACAAGTATCTTAAATTTGTACTTAGGCACAGTACTTGAGTAAATGTATTTAGTAACATTCCACCACTGCTTATGTCAGGAATCCTGTGATCTGAGGCTTTTGTAATGTTTCAGAGTAATCCAACACTGTCCACGCCTCAGGCCTTTGTTAATAGCCTTTTTATAATGAAGCTTTTATTTTACACTTAAGAAAATGTCTCTCATTAATGTTGCTTTTAGGAATGCACATTTTTTACACTTACTTTAATTGATTTATAAAATATACAATAGAAATTATTGAAAATAGTTATGACACATTCAATTAAATCACACCAATAAAAGTCATGCAAGTGGCAATCATTTTCCTGACTCCAGGCATTACATACATTTAAAAGAATAAGACAAGCGAAAAAGCATTAGAACAGAATATACATCAAATACAGTGTAATCAGTATGGCCAAAAGTATTTAGCACTTTCTTCTCCTTGCAGCTGTTTTGGAAGAACAATTGCTGCTAGGTTTTCACTCTGTGCAGCTTTAAAGTCTGTCACACTTAGATCAAATTGATGGTAATTAATGTGTACTCACAATAATGAATGAATGAATAAAGGAAAGGCTCAAAATAGCCCAAAGGAGAAACTTTTAAGTTTGAAGTTACACAACTTGATTGCCTCTTCAGCACACTGACAGCCTGATGCTCTTCCACACAACACACATGCCACAGCTAAAGCCTGAACATAAGGCTCATATAGGCACAGTAGAAAGATATTCAGGTCAAAGGCCACATTTTGATGGAAAGGAAAAAAGATCAATTTGACAGCTGGCAGGAACGTGGCCAACTTCACTGCACTATTTTTATTAGGCTTTTTTTATTTATTTTTATATAGAACTGAACATGGGGACGTTGCTGGTACCCAGATAGAGCTAATCTCATTTTAACAACTCAGTCTGGTGGATAGTTTAAAGCATTACACTTTTGATTGAGACACTGTTAAACAAAATGGAATACAAAATCATAGTGTGAATGAAGAATAATTGAACATCAATTAATTGTGTACCCCCCTCGTGACTTTCCTCTGTCTGATGCCAAATCCAGTCCAGATGTTGCATTGAATGATGCACTTAGTTAAATATGCTAATAGGTGGTTTGATAGCCTGGCATTAAAGGAGAATTCCGGTCAATTTCAACATGTAGGTCTGTTTGTAAATTTGGAGTGCTGTCGGTAGAGAGAAAAAAGAAAACAATCAGTACTGCCTACACCATGTTATTCTCCTGCTAGTTAGCAGTGTCTCCAAACTTACCTCAATTATAACTTAGTTGTATCACAGCACTTACTTTAAAAAAAAATAATAAGCATATGCTTATTTTTGAAAATTTGTTTGTATCTCTTTTCGGTGTTGTAGTTTGTAGACGGTCCCAAAGCTCTCCTTGCAATATCAACACAGGTTCTAAATAGAGGTGAATTAGCACAACTTTTATGCATTTCTGTCACATCTACAGCTGTCAGATTTGCGGTGTTCATTCAGAAGGAATCACTGCACATGGGTAGGCACTGGTAATGACATTTTGAACATGTTTAGAAGCTAAAAACACGTTTAAAACTTGCCCTGTTTAAGCCTGTTGGGTGCTAACTCTAGCAGGAGGATAACACGGTGAAGGCAGCACCGATTGTTTTCATTTTTCTTTCTAGTGACAACACTCCAAATTTACAAACAATAGACCTACATGTTGAAATGGACTGGAATTCTCCTTTAAGTGCAAACTTGAATTTGTGGCTTTGGGCCTTTGGAAATATGTTGCTATAAACTAACAGCCTCAACCAAATCTTTTTTTCTTGTGTCTTGACCAATGCTTTCATATGGCCCTTTCTCCCTTGTTTTCTCTCTTCTTTGTTCTTTCTGTTCTTGTTCTTTCACTGTGTTAAAATCCTCTGTTTGTTTTGTTCACCTGTAACCTCTCCCCTTCTGTGCCGATCCCTGTAATTCCTCCTCTGTCTGGGTTCTCTCCTCCACCTCAACATTGCTGTTTTAATCTTTCCTTTCCTTTTCTTCACATCTTCTCTAGGATGGCTCCTGTAACGGTCTCCAGCACTACGCTGCTCTAGGCAGAGATGTGATTGGTGCCACATCCGTCAACCTCATGCCCTGTGACGTTCCCCAGGATGTGTACAGCGGAGTAGCACAGCAGGTCAGCACCACAGGGCTGCTTTATGATTTGCATTGTTTTTGTTCCTTCATTGAACTGCATTGGCTTGGAGTTGAAATGAACTGAGGTTGAGTTCAGTTGCAAGGCACAGTGCAGTTGCTCAGCTGTTATAGTAATATTCAGATGATTCATGATATCCCAGTGAGTGACATAATAGCCATTGAGAAGATATTTTATGTTTCTTGCTTTCTGTCTTGCATTTAAAAGTACTAAGTTTCTAATGCCTAGCTAGCATTATAGTGCAGTGAGACTAAATTACCATATCTAAAGACTCAAAGGGCAAGTGTGTGTGTGTGGACAATGCTATTAAAAAAAATCCAGCTCGCTTTGAACCTGCGTATTTTTAAGCCGAAACCATTCAAAGCTAATTTCAGACATTTCATTACAGGTTGAATCAGAGTGTGCTGAAGAAAAGAAAAGTCTGTCCCATGTCTGTATTTGTAAAAGTACATTGTGGAGTTGTCAGTGAGCCGCTGACTGAAAGTGCAGTGCAGCTCACTGCAGGACACCATCTCACTGTTGTATTTCTACCTCTGGGTTAATGTAAGATGACACTGTAGTCCGTATCAGGCTTGTTTCAGTAGAGCTGAAACTATTAGTGGATTACTCCCTTAGTTGATCACCAGAAATGAAATTGTCAACTGTTTCTGGGTAATTTTTTTTTATGTTTATGTTGGTGTTTCGGACTGTCGGTCACTCAAAAATAGACATTTGATACCGTCGCTTTGGGCTTGAGGGAACTGATTGGGACGAATGAGACGTTTTTCATCACTTCTACTCTGATTATATGTATGTGGATTTGTGGATTAGCATTCTAATATTCTCCAAAAGACACATTTTGAACAGAGGCTTTTTTGACATTTGCATGCATGTAATTTATACATACTTTGTGGGAACCTTCAACATGTTGTCCGCGTGTTTCAGGTGGAGGATTTCAGAGTGCGGGATGCAAAGAGTGGTTTGAAGATTGCCCAGGTCCTGGAGGGCTTCATCAGCAGGAAGGTGGTCAAACAGACCGTAATGACTGTGGTGTACGGGGTCACGCGCTACGGGGGACGCCTCCAGATAGAGAAAAGACTGAAGGAGATTGAGGATTTCCCCAAGGTACAGTCATCGCCGTGAAATGGGGCTTCCCCCGCACTGCATATGCTGTTTTATTTTGAGTTTTGCATCAATAGAGTATGACAGAGTGGCCTTTTAGCACATGATCTCCTCTTAATGGGGCTCCCTTATGGCTTCCTCTCACGCTATACATTTTTACACACACCGTGAGCCCAGACTAGGATTATCCTTCTTGGATATTGTTGAAGTGGACATTAAAGCAGAATTCCGGCCGCCCCAATTTTGACGTTAATCTTGATCGCTATAAATACGCGTTTACTTTCAATTGAAAAAACCCGACCCAAACCGGTGCAGGCAACACGGAGGACAGGTCATGCCTTTGCGACTAAAACTTTATTCCCCCCTTAAAAATAGGAAATTGAGCACTGTAGTGTTTATGACCATATCAGTAACTATGTAACTACATGGAAACGGGCAAAAGATGTCTGTGGCTTGCACTGTGATTCTGAGGCTAGCTATAGTCTTGCGCGGAAGTCCCGGTGTAGCAGGAAAAGGTAAACAGTATGCAGGTCACTCCGAGAAGCAAGGATGCTGCTAGCGCGGCTAAGGGAACTACCACATAAAATCGTCAACCTTCTACTCGCCAACACCAGATCGGTCACACACAAAATGGATGAGCTACAAATACACACTGAACTGCTGAGTGATGATTATAACAGAAGCCTGGCTGAACACACTTATCACGGATGGCAGCTAGCAGCTTACAGGGCCTGCACCGATTTAGGTTGTTTGTTTTTTTTAAATCAAAAGTACACGCATATTTATAGCGATCAAGATTAACGTCAAAATTGGCTGGAATTCTCCTTTAAAGAGTCCCACATCAATGTCTCCAAGTGAGCTGCATGGAGCAAGAACATACTTTTTTTTTAATTATGTATAATCTTATTGAGGTGAAAAACAATAGTGCATGATCCTGCTGTCATTGTATCTACCATCTTGCAGCCAGAGGATTGTGCTACATGACTTCTGCATAATGTCCCCAATTGTTTAAACAGGAAATAAGCTGGAAGTGTAATAGTGAGTTATTACAGGAGGAAGAATGGGGGGATGAGGCCGTTTCAACTGAGGAGGAGATCATATCAACGTAATAATATAGAGATTCATTCAGACTCATTCAGTGCTGCAAATTGTATTGCTTGTATTTGCATTATGCATGTAATCCCTAGATAAGTGGACAAAACAATATATAGTTTGTTTTAGTGAGAAGTGCAGTGGAGCAAAAATAATAATGATAATCATGTGTTGTATTTCCAGGAGTATGTATGGGATGCATCTCATTACCTGGTGCGTATGGTGTTCAGTGGCTTAAAGGAGATGTTCACAGGGACCAGAGAGATCCAGGTGGGTTCATTGCACCAACATGAAGTCACATACACATCATTTTCCCATCCAGCAAGTTACCTGCAATATAAACTCATACTTGCGTGTTACTAATTGCATAACAGTGCTGATATTCAGTATTGTATATAGAAGTGGTATAGACATATTGTCCTACAATACAGTTGCTCCTTCTATTTTTACTTGAATCTACACCCATGAATGCATTTAATAGGGGAAATTAGAGACAATGGTCAACTAACACTCAAACTGAACTTATTCCAATTAATTGAGAGTGTAAGCTATATATTGCACAGCAGGTAAGCTAAACATGCAAAAGCTAAACATGCAAAATGTGTCTACAGACAAACAGTTTAACATATAGAAAGAATAAGTTGCCAATAATTAATTAATTAATATTAAATTGGGTTTACATGTAACAGTGTGAAGAATTTTTTCTTTAACTGAACTGCTTAGTATGAACCCAACATAACTAACTAACTCTAAAATTACATTGTTTTTAATTTTCTGAGTAACATCTTAGCAAAGACCTGAAAACTCTAAATGTTACTCCGGTATCTGACTACTGACCTACTCCATACAGTAGGATATTTTATTTTTGTATGAATGACTAGTTTACTTCACAATTACCCTGGCAACGGCGGCCATTCATCAAATAGACTCCATTTATAGATTTAGGACTTGCACCTGGTGGGGGATTGTTTATTATCTCCACAGGAAGAGAGGAGTCTGGCGAGCAAATAGAAACACCAACCACTGCTGGTGTTTGTGTCCTTTGGGGAATGTGTGGGAATGGCCCAGTATGAGGTGTGCGTGCATTCCTGTGTGTGTGCGTGCGTGCACCTGCTGCTTTTAAATAGGTCACATCCGCTTGTATTTTGCAGCGGTGAGTTGAAGTATGAGAGAGAGAGGTAGCTGATTAATACAGGGGGCTGGCATACCTGACCTTGCCTACGTTCTTTGTACATTTACCATTTATTCTGTCAACACTGCCACTCCTTCTCTTCAGACTATGCTCCCACTGTCTGTCCACCCTTCACTCTGCCTCTTATCAATCTATTGATTGATCAGTCACTCTTTCCCACTACCTTGCTAGCTAATCTCTCACTCCCTTTTCTTGCTTTCATGCTTCTTCTTCATTTCATTGTACCTGGACATATAAGAAGGGAAGTGATGATGAATGGAGCAGCTTTGGGCCAGACTGCTACCTTGACTCGCTAGAACAGTACATGTTTCCTAAAGCTCTCTGTTTGCCTGCACATGTGAGGAAGCACCTGTGGGACATTGTTGGGGGCTTCTATTCTTGGATATAAACTGTGCCAGACACAGCCTAATTTCGAGTTAATCAACAACTTCTCAAGTGTTCCTCGGCAAGTTTGCAGTTTTCTGCTTCAGGAAGTAGAACAGCAGACCTACATGCATAGATCACTTGTCGATGCTGTGGAGAGAAAATTCCTATTTTCTGTTTGTTGTTCCAAATTCTTTATATTTGTATCCTGATTTATTAAATCCCCCATCCAACTGTCTAAACTTACTGATTTGAAGTTGATTGCTCTTTTGTCCATGTACACACACTTACAAGCACAACAAATACACAGACCTACTCTTGATTGATGAAGGGCTATGAATATTTTGTGAGTGTGCTCCTCAATACAGTGTGTTGCCCTCAATTTATGTCTGTTGGCATCCATGTGTTGCAGGATTGGCTGACCGAGAGCGCCAGGCTCATCTCCAAATCTGGCCACACTGTGGAGTGGGTGACACCACTGGGTTTACCCATCATTCAGCCCTACCACCGCACACGCAACCAAGTGGTAAGTCTTATACTAAGGCATGTGTGGGGATTCTGTACTAGTCTCTCCTACCCCCAATTTCCCCATGATGTGTTACAGCTGCGGATCAGCTCCACTGCGTTTCGGCTCCGTGCTCCGCCGTCCGTCAATACCCACCAGGTCCAGATTTGTGGCGGAACGGCTGTGGTCATGCAATTTCATGTAGAATAGAACCACAAAAACAATAACAGTTTGTTTCCATGCAGAGGACTAGAGGGGAAACAACTCTGTGCTGTGTTTTTTAAGGTGTAGTACAGGGAAATATGATCCGCCGTGAGCACGGTCTATTTAACTTTTAAAATTAACCGGATGTTTTATTTTGTTTCTGTGCTCAACATCCTGTCCCGCACTGTCGTGTGCTGAATTGCTGCGGAGCTCTCCGGCATCCGGCAAAAACAGAAGCTCTACGTATCTGCTCCAGAGAGCGGCTGATTGCGGAGCTGGAGTCAGGACGCAGCCGTTTCTCAGTCAGTGGAAATACACACATTGACTTGAATGGCAACCTAATGACTCAGACGTGTATATATACATACATATACATATTGTATTTATCACACACATCTGCCAGTCTTGTGCAAAATTCTGAATTTCAGAATAGGCCTTTATGTCACGATAATCTGTCCATGTAGTTTTTTTTTTTTTAACTCCGTAACAAATGGGATTTGTAATGTAGCGAAATACAATATTCACTCAAAACGTAATCAAGTACATTTTAAAATACCGATTTCAAAAACTACTTGAAAAATACAAACCATTCAATACAGTAACATGAGTAAATGTATTTTGTTACGTTCCACCTCTGCCAACCACAGAGTGCAACAAAGAGCCGCTTGGGGAGAAAACGCTAGTTGAGAGGAAGATGGAGGAATAAAAAAAATAAAAAGATGGAATTGGTTTCAAAGCCAAACGCGACAGCTGCACTATGGGAACACTTTGGATTCAGACCAAATGGCCATGGTGAACCACTTAACCTGAGCGAGCCGGTATGTTGCATTTGTTGTAAAACTGTACCAAATAAACATGGCAACACAACAAACATGAACCTAAAACACGATAATCCGGTGCAGTTTTCCGAGCTGGGAAAAAAAAAAAAAACTAGTCTCCGTCTTCCTGACAGTCCACAATCACTGGGGCGTTTAGTCGACAAAGTACAAACAGGACAGATGCAAAATGGTGTGCATTCACAGACAGTGTAATTTGCTTCATTGCTAAAGAGATGCTGCCCTTTAGGATCATCGAAAAGCCGGCATTTTGACGAATGCATGCTCGCTCCCTCTCTCTCTCATTCTCTCATCCTTGGTGCACACCCTGCTGTGGACAAAGACTGCAATTAACTTTATTTGCACAAAGCTTTATGCTGGAGAAATTATTTTTAAAAAGCTTTTTGCATATGGCCTGTTGAGGCATCTGCTTCATCTCGTTGTACTCTTTATGTCTGAGCCTAATGTTATAATATTTTTTGAAGTGCAGTTTTGTTCACATCCCTTTTTTTTTTTTTTTTTTATTGTTTTGGTTGTGTGTGGTTTTTAATTTCCATTGTGTTTATTGTTAGTGCATTTTTTGTTAAGAGACTGAGAGTCCACAACAATATTATCATTTATTGCAATCATTTCTGGGACAATTTATTGTCCCGCAAATGTTGTTATTGTGACAGGCCTACCTCCATTCAATTCATGAATTGGAATTTGAATTGAATTGACTTCACCCCACAGGAAGTTGAAGTTAAATTGGAATTTTGGAATGACAAAAAGCGGAATTAAATTCATGGCAATTCAAAGAAATTCACAGAAAGAATGTGCTGAATCTCACATACATTCAGTGTTAGGAAGGTTACTTTGGAAATGTTATTGCTTTCTGTTATAAGTTACTAATTTTAATTGTGGTTTGGGTTACTTTTATCAATGCAAAGCAATTTTATTTAAATTTCACTAGTAACTAATTAAATTACATATTTAACCTCAGTAACACAACATAATACAATTACGTTAATTTTGTAATTTAATAGCATAATTTCATTACACCTAATTAGTCCCTCCTCAACCCTCAAATATAGATAATGATCAAATTATTTAAATAAATGACCCCCTTAATGTTTAGTTTTGTTCCAATGTTATTTTAATTTCAAAGTAATCAAATCAAGTTGTTGTAAATGCAGTTATCATTTAATCCAATGCAAAACTCACTGAGCAACACTGTGCTAGTACAGAACTAATACTGATGACCTTTTAGGCCTGCTATTATTTTCCATGTCACTGTTATTACATAATCTATAAAAGTTTGTAATCTGAAGTTGTAAGGGACTTCTGAAACTTAGTCCAGTGTTGAGCATCTAATTGTGTAGAAAAGAAGCTTTCAAACAAATGTCCACCTCAAATTGTTTGGCATCCATTTCAAATACTTGGTTAAAGTAAAGCATTTTGGGAAATGGAGTAATGTTCCTTCATGTTCCACAAAATTACAATTAATCAAACTTAATTATTGGTTTTGTGACTAGAGCATTTAACATTCATTGCTGGGGGAAAACATTTCCTGTTAATGCAATCTGTACAAGTAGTTCAAACTAATATCATTTATAGAATATGTAATGCAGTCATTTCTGACATATATGTACACTAAAGTGTCATTGTTAAACACTTCACTTACATTATGTATATTATATTTTTTTCCTGTCTATCCTATTCAATTCAAATTCAAGATTTGAAGTGGAAATTCTCTGTTCAGTTCTGAATCGTGCACAAGCCTGACATCTGAGCTCCTTTTCAGTTTCTTATACTGTATGATACACATCTTAGCAAATTACAGGCCTGTCTTTATTACCTCCACCAGGAGGTTATATTTTCGGCTTGGTTTGTTGGTTTGTCTGTCAGCAGGATAACAGGAACACTACTGGCCCAATTTTCATGAAACTTGGTTGAAGGGTGTAGCATGGGATAAGAAAGAACCCTATAAATCTTGCTGCACATCTAAATCACGAGGTGGATACACACATCATTTTTCACTTTCCTTAACATAGCGAGGTAGGGCATGCCTTGGCAAAGGTCCGCGCTCTCCTCTCACCCATTTGTCTTGTTCTTTTGGGCAATCAGATTACAAGTGGACAGTGCTGGAAAAAAAGCATTGTGATCAGTTCAGCATTTGAGCACATATATTTGTTAGTGTAAGCGCTGATGTGTCCCAGACAAGGACGTCACCCGAAAATACGTGCAGGGCGTTGTGGTTGTTTTTGTGACAGCTAAGCCCATTCACCTTAAACATACACGGATGTAGGCAGTAACGAAATTCGAACACAAGTGGTCAGCTGGAGACATGTGTCTCGGTTGTCCACTTGTCTCTTGCGGATCACCAAAATGCATTTTAAAAACATGTGCAAACAGGGCCTAATTCTCACCTTCCACACAATACACAACACTCCCACCACTGGTCTTCTCATAGCACACACTTTTTTGACATAAGCATAAGTGTATACAGTTCTCATTTATCTCTGTTGACTGATACCAACCAGTAATAGAACCCCCAAGCTTAGTGCTGTTATATTGTAATATGTGTTAGATTTGACCTATTGTTGTCTTTTTGTTGTAATATTTCCATGAAGTAGTGGGTGATTTAGATCATCATTCATTATTCAGTGTAATTTCCACATTATTTTTCATTGGACTTTGAAAAAATTTCTGGGTGCTCAGTTAGCTGTGAATCGGTTGGTTGGTTTTAAGTCAAAGATATATAGCAGGCTGGCACACACATGAGTCCAACACAAATTAAATAACACAGTAAGAGCAGCAGTTCCCCTAATAGCTTATAACAAGCTATACATCGTTCGTTTTCATCAACTAAGAGCATGCTATCATCCTCACACTGCCTGCCCACAAATGTTGCTTCACTCATTGTGGTCTGCCAAGGTTCACTAAGCATTTGCTTGAAGAAGGGGCGCTGCCAATGCGTGTAGGCCACAACTACTTTTCATGCACTTTTTTTTTAGCAAAAAGTAAATTGACAAGGGACTGGATGCACTCAACACTCACTGGGCTGTCCAAGTTTTCGAAAAGCCTTCAGGATTTTTATTTGGGGAAAAAAAAAAAAAAGTGGTAGTAGCTCTGTAACAGACTGGTGACCTGTCAGGACTTTGGGTTTGGTGTGTTGTGTTCACAACTTTTTATTTTCCTCCCTCAGTCTTTCAACCTAAAAAAAAAATAAATACAATTATTGTTTCAGTCTCCTATCATGAAACTTTAAGTACTGCATGCTTTGCGGTTGGAATGTCCCAGCTGGGCTTTCCACCACTGATGGTGTATTGTGATTGCTGTGAGTGGCCCAACTTTAATGGAGCTTAACAACATCACTAGAGTTGTCCGTCACTTTGGAGATCTTGACAGCAGCACGTCTTAGAGATAACATGTCTGTGTGCCAGCAGATAATGTGTGTGTGTCTGTTTGTGTCTGTGTGTGTCTTTGTGTGTCTGTGTGTATACATGATAAGATATATGTGTGTGATTATATGAAATCCATTTTGACCTATATATCCTTAAGCTTATTAACTAAGTGAAAGGAGACAGACATAAAGTGTATGCCAAGCACAGGCAGACTAGCTAGCTCATGGGCTGACCTGGCATGTCACCTGCTCTTTTAGTACGACATCAAGCAGAAGGTTGGCTCAGAGGGGGAGTGACATCTCATAAGAAGGTGCAAGAAAGCAAGGGTGACAGATGGCGGGTCCCCGGAGGGTGCATTGCTCTATGTAGCAGGGCACATTCCCTTGATTTGATCTGCTTCTTTTAATGTCCAGCAGGGACAAGGGAGCTTATTGGCCTCTGTGCCTTTTTTATTTGAAGGCCTAAAGATGAATAAGTGATTGAAGGGATGACTTCATGGATGAATGAGGTTTTAGCTTTAATTTCACAGATAACTATTTTCATCCCCTGCAATAATTCCATAATCCAGTTGCATCATTGGGCAACAAAAATGAAACTTGCAGAAAGGTCACCTTTTCCATGTGTGGCTGGATTAAATTCAATCACCCAGTCTGCTCTCTGCCTCTTAAATCCAAGGCCACAGGGTTTCTAGGGGTCATTAGTAATTAGACTCTCGATAAAATGGGAAGATGAAGGGTTATGCACAGAAAGGAAACAATAAGCGGAGAGAAAGTAGCTACAATAGCATCACATAATCAGAAGTGTGTGTGTGTGTGTGTGTGTGTGTGTGAGACAGAGATGAGTGCAAATGCCGACCGGTGTAGTCGACTATTTTTCATGGCTGATGGGAGGTGAGGAAATAAGAGTATGATGGATTAGCTGAATGCAGCATGAACACATATGCTGCTTAACAGGATTGGGAGATACTAATCGGATCACAGGTCACTCTGGCTCAGATTCCCTGTTTATATTTCATTCTCCCTCTCCCAGGCAAGGTTATAGCGAAATCCCACTCTCAGGGGATGTGACACAAGGGAGTCATCAGCTGGATTGGCTGGATTTGTGAGGTTATAGCATGACTAAAAGCTGAGTGATCTAATGCCCTATGTGGAAAGATTCAGTTTTTTGTGGTAATTGGTGATTTTCCTGGCAAGTTATGACTGAAAAGATTTAAAAAATCATCCTAATCATGGCCGGATTATGAGACCATGGCCCCCCCCTGGGTACAGGCACGTCCCAGGCCCCCCATCCCTCATACATAGGAGCAAGACACCTCCATCGAAACAGACACACGTTTTGCATCGCTTTGTGGCAGTTTTCTGTTTTTGTATCTCTTACATAATCATGTGGTCAAATTGAGTCTTTGTGGTAGCTCTGCATCTCTTTGTTGTTTTTGTGTGTCTCTTTGTGGTAATTTTGTATATCTTTATAGCCAGTTGTGGTCAATTCGACTCATTGTTGTAGTTTTTTTCCTCTTTGCTAAACAAATGATGTTTTTGTCTGGTCTGATTTTCCTTTTTTTGTATCGTAGCAGGATGTATCGCTTGCAGACTCTGAAAAAGGATCGGGCCTGTACAATCAGAATTGGTCAGCTTTTTAGTATAATTTTGAGGTACTACATATCTCTAAATGTCAGCGTGATGCCCTCCATGCCCTCCTTTTTCCTTGGAAGAGTAGCGGGCCGTTCCCAGGGGTAGTATAGTGTTTCCTGCAGATCCTGCAGAATCTTTTGGCATTTTGGGGTGAAATAATGAATGCAGTGTGAGTTTCACCGCCAAGTGGAAGAGAAAGAAAGTTTGGTAGAGAGAATGTCTGGAAAAAGTCATTGGAAGAGCAGCAAGACTTAGGGGTATGTGTGTGACAGTGAGTCTACAGCTGTCTTCAGGGGGAGAAGGTGAGGGCAAGGATCAGGTGACCAAGAAACCGCACAGAAAGAGGTGTAATGTGGGACCGCTTCCACTTGAATCAATAAGACGTGTGTTATTAACCCCTACAGTGTGTGTGTGATGAATGGGGATTCCCCACTTGGCGGTTAGTGATGGCTGTTGTGTCCATGGCCATCTGTGCTGCCACTCTCATGTGATTTAGACTACAGGAGCCTATTCCCCACAGACACACAGCAGGGTTAGCCAAGGTCTCGTTCATCACAGCCTCAGGGTTTGAGTCAGGTCTTGTGCACAAATCATGTGTGTACGCATTGTAATTAACAGGGGGTTCAGTGTAGGGTAGTGACCTCATTTACAATGTGGCAGTCCATTACTCACATCAAAGGTAACCTCCATCTCTTTCATTCACACCTTTTTTTTTTTTTTTCTCCGCTTCTCCTTTCCCTTCTTTTAATCTATCCGTTGGCACACAAAAAGGGGATGTAAAGAGGGGAATGATGGACACATTCCCCCACATGTCCTCCTAGAGCAATGATGGATGAGTTAGCAGCTATGACAGAAACGGATTGACTTTTACCACACTACGCTTCTGTTTTAAAACCATTTTGTGATAATTGTGTGACATTCATCACACAGTGACCTTCAAGCATTTAACTGGAATCACCAAACCGAGCTCCTTGAAGCTAGCTTCTACATTCTACCGTGTGTCACTTTAATAGATATTGAACGGTGAAATAAGTTATTGTTATCACATTTCAAATAAATCATTCAATAACAAGCCGTTCTAAATTAATGAGTCCGACTGCCATTTTGTTCTCTTTTTCCAAAGTATTGGTTCCAGGGTTCAACAATAAGGGTTACCCGATGGCCCGGGGCAAAATAAACGCTGCATCACACTGCATGTTTATACTTTTTGCAATTTCAAAAAGTAAAGAATGGTGAATGGTTTCTGTACTATGTAAAAGTGCTTTGAGTAGTCGTCAGGACTAGAAAATTGCTGTATAAAAACGGCCCATTTACATTTAGTATATCTCCCTTTAAACGTGAAAACCGGTCCCCATCAGGGCCCACAAGATATTGCACTCCTCCTAAAACATTTACAGCACTCAGGAGAGCATTCCCCATGAAATGTATCCAGCTTTTAGGAGGTCATTATGGATTCGGAAAGAATGGATTTGGAAAGAGCATGATGTGGAATGGAGAATAGTTTGAATTGTGGAGGGATGTGCACTTCAAAGGTCCTATTTGTCCTCAGTGTTCACTCTACAGATAGGCAAGCAATATTAAATAAAAGAGCTGTACATTAGCACCAAACACACAGTTATGAAAAGCTCTTAAGGGTGTCAGAACGGCAGTTGTAATGCTGTGGTTTTTAAGGATTTAAATTCAAAGACTCCATTCATCAAGGAATTTGGAAAATGTGTCAGTTTACAGTCAGTCAGTGGTAATATAAAGCAAACCAACAACAGATATTAGTTTAGTTTATTATTTTATTTCTGCCTATCCTACCCCCAAACACAGGACATGAACATGTTTTCTGTTCATTCATAGTATTTTGGGTAAATCTTGCTCTAAACCGTAACTGATGTCTAATGACTTTTCACAATAAAAGCACGTTGGTCATTCAGATTAGAGTTAGATCTAAGTATTGGCAGTGCTCTGAATGTCATTGAATTGAAAATGGCAAAATGTGTCTGCATTAAGATCACCTTTCCATCAGTTAACAAACAAAATGTGTTCCAGCAGAGCAACAGACAAACAGACACTCGGATACATTAGTGTAGGCTGAATGCAAAGTAAACGCTCCAACATTGCCGAGCAGTTGGCGACCTGTTGCCAGTCCTATCTTGGTTCTGATAGTAGCCCGTCGTTCCTACCCAGGCATGGTTCCAAGGGTCAGGGAAAGACTGCCCTGCCACACATGCCTTGCATGGCTTCCTGGATGTAGTATACTATACTATAGTATAGTATGCTTTACTTTATCACCAACCAAACTTTATACTCCTGTAACTTCAGCAGCACCTTAATTTTGTTTTGCTTTTAAACAGGGATGCCCCTGCTAGGAAGTTTCCTGTTCTTGATTTCCCTTCTTCTCTATATTTTTCCACTATCTGCCTCTGTCCGAGTGTGTGAGAGGAAGATGAGAACAGGTGATACTCTAAGTAGGTGCTTCATGTCCCCAAGATAAACTATCTTTACTTCCTTAATGTAACGTAATTTCTCTTGAATCGGGATGACTGCTCATGTTAAACTGTAAACCAATGACATTGTTTAAGCAGAAACAGGGGTGGTGGGATGTCTTTAAAAAGAACTGACAGCCTTAATGGTTGGTGTTTTGTTTACACTTACTTGTGCACAATGAGGTCACCATTAAAGATTCACCAGTTTCCAGGTGACGGTTTCCCAGGAAATGAAGTAAGAAACTAAGTGATGGAGGTATGCCAGACATGAAGTCACTGTGGAGTGCTTACACACACTTCACTCCAAAAGCTTTTCTTACCTAGCAGACTCTTTACCCTCTGACAGTTGACAGTACTATCCCTGATTAGCTCTGTTCCACCCAAAAAGCAGGACAATGCAGCTCACTTTAAGCTGTTTTTTAGCCAATATCCAGAGTGACTAGCAATACTAAAGGAATATGCAAACATTGGATGATGTTTAATAACTCTGGATAAAATTGTTGTTGTGAAATACAGCACAACAGATAAAATCCCCATATATTTATCTAAAACTTGGTTGAATTCACCAATAAAGACCAACACCTGTCATTACAAAGATGACCACAACTGTGATTTTTAATTAGTGAATCAGAGTTGAAGCTTTGAGCCACAGTCATAGCCTTTAGGGGCAAGTAGCCAGTGTTAAGTCTCTGTGGCATCATTTTGCCACATCAAAACATCCCATACCTACAGGCTAAAATTATCAATTTAAAGCTAATGTTTATCTCATGAAATTGGAAATGTTCTTGTCATGCATTCCCGTTTTCATCCTCCCAGCTTTATTTATTTTTTAAACATTTATTGTTTCCAGCTTCTCCGATGTGATGCACGGCTTTTCTTTGTCATATGTGATAGTAAAATTAATGTCTTCTGCTTCTAGATTTTTGGTTGGAGACATTTAAAGCATAACTCTCGCCAAAATACATTTTTCTTTATTTTAAGACGAAAGAATAGAATTAATTAATTATTTGTCCAATTAGTCAATAATGAAATTGTTAGTTTCAGCCCTAATATTTTGTATCTCCTTGTTCCAAGTCTATCTCTACAGAATGTCTTGTCTGTTGTCCTTCAACCTGACATATTTGTTATTTTTAAAATGTTTTGGATCTTGAGTAGGATCTGAAAGTTCAGTGTAACGTGTTAAACTTGAGGTTATGAACCCTCTCATTTCTGTCTTTGTTTTGCCTCTCCAGCTGAAGAGTACCATGCAACATATCAACCTCCAGATCAGCCATGACACCAAAGAGTAAGTCGTTCTGCAACTAGCACTTCTTTCTGTCTGTTTCCCCTCTTTCATAGTGTTATATCAGTGACATGGAACAAAGACAGAGGATAGCTGTTGAGAGAAATTGTGTGTTCTTTTTTTTTGTCTTTGTCTTTGGGGTGATTTTGCAGTCACAAGTTTTCAGAATGTAGCTTCAGAGCGCTTGACAACTCTTTGTTTAGCATTTAGAGGGGAATGGAAGTAGAAAGTAAAGCTCTCTGTTGGCAATTAGCTTACATTTTCAACAACTTCAGCTGCACAAAAGCTCTGTCTCTAGTGGATATTTCCACTAATTGCCTACTCAAACTTGAATGTAACTTGGTACTTGTCATAAAGTAGGAAATGTCATCAAAAGTGTTTGGAAACTCTTTTGAAAGCTTAGATTCACACTTCCACTTGGAGATAGAAGACGTCAAAATGTGTTTTTGCTAATGGAAATGAGTTCAGTAAAGTGGTTCAAACTGTTGTCGAGAAGCTTCATTTGTAGATGAGAACACAGTATACTGCAACATTATATTACTGCCAAGTTACACACATCAACCAGAAGAAAGAGGAATTATACAAGAAAAAGCAAACAAAATAAATGGTCAACAATAGATTCTAAATTAGTTTTTTTTTTTTTTTTTACAGAAAAATATGTGGCAGTATTTAACATAACAAAAAACAATGGGCTAAATTACAGTTGTATATGGTGGTAATTCGACTAAATTACAATTAACAGTAAAAACACTTGCCAGCAGTAGAAAATCCACATATGATCATGTCCATGTGTAGATGGAATGTCTTTTGATGCCAATAGGTTGATTAGAGAATACTTAGCATGTGAATATGCTTAAGTAGGGCTGGGTGATATATCAATATAATAGCGATATATCGTGATATGAGACCAGATATCTTCTTAGATTTTGGATATAGTAATATTATAAGTGTTGTCATTTCCTGGTTTGTCATTTTCTTATCTTACCAAACTGTTCTAGGTCTTTACCCACTTAGTCATTATATCCAAATTACTGATGATTATTATCTAATTTGATTTAAATTCTAATGTAAAGTCTAATATTTTCTAAATGGAATAGTCAGTGCTGCAATGTTGTCGCAATATTGCCATTGAGGTATTTGTTGAAGAATACTGTGATATCTGATTTCTCCTTATCACCCAGCCCTATGTTCAAAACATTTCACCTTTTATTATTACACCAGCTACTTGTACTTAGCACCTGTGATTTACAGAGTTGCAGTCCACTTCAATAGATTATTTTTGGGCTTTTAGGATAAAGAAGGCTATGATAGATGAGGTATTCTCAGAGTAAGTGCAAGTTCAGTATGTGTGAATGACTGCTATGATGGGGGAGGTGAGAGAAAAATTTGTAGATAGAGTTTTAAAAAAGGTGACAGCGGAGCAGTGACACAGTTGAGCAGAGGACACAAAGAGACGGCGACGGAGAGTTGAGGGGGAGACGGGGCGGTGAGCACTGAAGACCGATGACAAAGACTGACAGCCATCCTCAATCTGACATCTACAGTGCCATACAGATCCAGCAGTGTAGAGGGAGCTGAGGTTGATAGGGAGGAGAGAGAGAGAGAGAGGGAAGGATAACACTCAGAAAGGCTGTCTCGCCTGAAACTTGAAATTTGCTGTCAAGAGAAAGCATCAGTGTTTCACAGGCTGACATTCTGAGCCAAACTGGACACAATCGCCATTTTTCACGCCGTTTTCTTCCACACACACAAACGGGAGCGCCCACAACTGCACTTGCTATAATTAAAGACCCTAAAAAGGCTCATCCAGCGGCTAAATATGTTAGTAGAATCATAGACGGAGTTGTGGCAGCCTTCAAGCGCTGGCTATTTCTTGTTTTTTCCTCCTTCCCTCTCGTCTTTAAAGGAATGATGATTATCTAAGCCTCTAAACTGCAGTGAAAAGAACAAACATGAAATGCTAAACCCGGTGTCAACGCTCACCATCTCTTGAGACATGAACAGCTCTATAGGGAGAATAGATACACAGCTGTGGTTGCTAACCCTTATAGTACTGACAGTGCACTGTTCCTGTCTGTCAGGCCTATGGGAGTTTAAGGTGAAATGTTTGCTTTGTGTGTGTGTAGGTGTGAGACAAAGGGGAAGACAGTGTTCCGCCGAGTGCACTTGCAAATAAATCTCCAGGAATCTTGTTTTTGTTCAGCTTGAGCCCAAAGCAGCAACCGCAGAAGAACTAAAAGCACTCTGATTAAAGTCTAACAATTCCAATCCAAAAATAAAACGGACAGAAGGTAAACAAGACAGACAGACAGGCATCCTTTGTGCTTGTTTGAGTGTGTGTGTTTTAGCTTTGGGTTTGGCCCAAGCTCTCTCCGCTCGATCTCCATTCCCATTAGAAGAGCGTTCTGGTCTGTGGCAGCCCAGATTTTTGAATGGCACAGGCTCAGGGTAATGAAGGATTTTTATTTTTTTACTGCTAGTTCCATCATCAGTAGTAGGAGCAGCACTGCATTTATATCACCTTGTACTATTTCTTTTATATCACTGCTATATTTGTATTTGTATATTTGCTCTCATATTGACTTTTGTTTAGAAAGCACAGTGTCCCCCTGGAGTCACATATCAGAAAATAAATATTAATGTTGAAATTCATGCACAGCATACTTTTGACTTGTTATAGCAGGAAAAGCATGGGCGTGATTGAGAATATCAATGGCGCAGCCACTAGTAGTGTTATTAATTACATCTGTGCTTCTCCACAAATGTCCACAATAAAGAAAATGCAGTATATTAGTAAGATGGACTTTCTGTATAAGCCTCTGACCTTGAAAACAAAACATACAAGTTCTAATCTTGTGTCTCTGTGTAGAGTAGACACCTCTAAAGCTCTTTAATTAGCATGTTCATCTCTGTATTCCCTGAGCCACGACCACTTTTGAAGGATCCAGTCACTTGAAAGGATTCTTAGTAATTTCCTCTGTTTCACATTATTTTACATTATTTTAAAGTGCTCAGATTATGCTTTTTGGCTTTTTCCCTTTCCTTTATTGTGTTTTATAGATAGATAGATAGATAGATAGATAGATAGATAGATAGATAGATAGATAGATAGATAGATAGATAGATAGATAGATATCTCTTTTTTGTGCACGTTATAGGTTTACAAAGGGAAAAAAGTCAAAGTCCACCCCAAAGGAACACAGAAAACGTTGTTCACAAACTGCTCCGAACTCCGGTGTTGTAGTCCAGCCTTTACTTCCATAACGAATGTGCGTCACTTTGTAACACGTTATAATGGTCGCCTAGCTGCTGGCGTGGCACACCCTCATACTCTGCTTCTGATTGGGTAGTTGTCCTTACCTCAGTACTGCGCATGTGTAACTCCCAACAAAGATGGAACAGAAGTGAGATGCCTCTCTTCAGCTAAAACATGAGAGCTTCTTTTTTCTTTTTTTTTTAATTAAACCATGTAAACCTATTCTGGTACAACCTCAAAATACAATTATGAACCTGAATATGAGCAATTTAAATGGTCGCTTTATCTGAACCTAATTTGGTATGCAAGTATCATCCCCGCAAAATTGAAAGCACATGTGTAGATACTGCAAATATTAATGAAAAGCACTCAATAAAACAGTGTTTTAAATGTGCTATATTGTACTAATTGTACAATTCCATTGTGATTGTTAATTCACAGATTATATGCTTAAAGGTCCCATGGCATGAAGATTTCACTTTATGAGGTTTTTTAACAGTAATATGAGTTCCCCCAGCCTGCCTATGGTCCCCCAGTGGCTAGAAATGGCGATAGGTGTTAACCGAGCCCTGTGTATCCTGCTCTGCCGTTGAGAAAATGAAAGCTCAGATGGGCTGATCTGGAATCTGGTTACCTCCCCTTTCTCTGCTTTGCCTGCCCAGAGAATGTAGCTCACCCAAAGTGCCAGTTGGTCAAGGCCACACCCCCAGCCTCACCTTGCCCCCTCTCTTCCTCCTTAAAAGTTACAGACTCAGAAATGGCACATACTAAGGAAAGCTCATTGTGGGACTGGCTCTAGTGGCTGTAATTCTGCACCAATGCTGGATTTTGGTGAAGAGCCTTCAGATATGAAATTAGGGGACCACTAAGGTCTATATAAAAGCATGCATCCAAAGAGCACCATGTCATGGGACCTTTTTAAACACTCCTTACTTTATGGCGCAAATTCACTGTAACATTATCATACTTCAAAAACATCCTCAAGAGTACAGTGGTTTTAATGCAATGCTTACTGTCTTCCAAGTTGTGAAGAAAACTTAAAAAGGAAATCAAAATATAGGATTGCTAACTGCCTCTGCGGGAATTATCTGCCTGGCTCCTAACGAGGCCACTGCAGACTTGCGAGAGAAATTGGCTGAAACGTCCTGTTTGATATTAGAAAGCATCAAAGTACAGCAGTGTTTGTTATATATCTATGCTTGGCTTTCTGTCCCTTCTCAGGAGGCCAGACACAGTTAAACAGAAGAACGCCTTCCCGCCAAACTTCATCCACTCTCTGGACTCCACACATATGATGCTGACTGCTCTCCACTGCTATAGGTACCATTCAACATACTGTAGAGCATGGATAACTTTGAAAAAACACAGATACATTACTTTTGTCTTCTGTTCCATAATATGCAGAGTCATTTTTCTAAAGGCAGTCTGTTTTATGCTTCTGACATCGACTCCATGAATGCATGACCTAAAATGGCTTTGAAAATGTGCCCAGTCATCTGCAACGCAATTATCACCTCAGATAAGCTTGGTATGATAGCGTGTAAATATAAGCTCAATTCACAGAATGCATCTCTTGGAAGGTGTCATAACTCACACTGGCTTTGAAAGAACATCCACCAGGGTTTTAGCAATTATCGTCGCTGTAATACACCCTTTTTTTTCAAAGTCTCTCTACTCTTTCTGTTATGTTCGTCATCTGATTTCCATCCCTGCACCTGGACGCTCTCTTCACCCCTTCTTCATTCCCTCTCTCCTCCCTTTAGTGCCGGCCTGACGTTCGTCTCAGTTCACGACTGTTTCTGGACCCATGCCCTCACTGTGGACACAATGAACAAGGTATCATATTACTGTACAACCTTGCCTTTCCTTTTTTACTCCCACCTGTCCAGATTCTTTTACCATTCCTCATCCCCATCATCCTTTCAGGGCAGTTTTCATCCTGTCTGCTCATGTATCATCAGGGTTTAAAATACTTCCTTTTTTGCTGATTAATTAAAGGGTCACATGTGACTCAAGTCTCCCGGCTCAATCTTAACACCTTTAAACCCACTCCATTTGTGCTTCTGCTAAAGTAGTAGCAACAGCATTGGGAAAGCCTATGATTTCACTGGTTAAGATTCTGCCAAATGCGGAACCATATACCAAATCCTTCTCCCATCCTCAGTCCATTAACCGAGTCAACACGTTAATGAAGTAAACACATCTGGTTAACACAAGTTCTTAGCTGAGACTGTCCTTCCTGTGCCGTACGTGAAGATGCTGAATTTTGGCTGCATCAGCATTGAAAGTGGAGCTTTTTTTTATGTAAAATACTGCCAAACAACACATTTTTTGCTCACGAGTTCCATTTTCACTTTCTCACAGCCTACTGATTTGAAATGTACAAACCTACGTAAACACCTTCCTGTAATTAACGGCAGCGTTATTACATCGACCAGCGTAGTGCTAGCGCAGGGTTCAGTGGAAAACAATTCTACGATTTAGTAGAAACTGAACCCCTTCAAAAAGCCCAATATTTGCACAGGAGACTTTTCATTATACTGACTTTTGCTGCTAGAAAGAACAGTCTATTCTTCTGGATCAAACCTGCTGCTCCAACTAGACAATTAGGGCACACCATTATTATGGAGTGCATTCCTAGTGAATACGTCACATGCATGCGTCACTCCAAAAAGGATGCTTTTTATGAGGTCTGGGACCCTTACTTGCAGCATATTGGGCCAATATTGTCGTCCTCCTTGCTTCGTGGAGTTCCTAGACCAGACCAGACCAGCCTAGCCTGTCTTTGTGACTTTTGTTTTAATTGACCACTATCTGACGAGTGCCTTGTAGCCTTGCATGTTTATATGCGTTGTATTGATTGTTACCTGGATACTGCTTTGCCTTGCTGCAGAATACTGACAGTGGGGAGGCTGGATCATAATCATTTTCTATTTACTGTACCCACATGCCCACATTCAGCTGTTTTTTCCCCCCTTTTCCGTCATGTCTGAGCTGTTCTAAGCTGTGTGTTTTGAAAAAAAATGCAGTACAAATATTTTTCAAAACAAATGCCCAATATTCAGCCAAATCAGAACAGACAGTGGTCTGTCTGCACCAGACAGAGCCTGTTGTACTAAATAAGTGACTGTCAGCCCCTGCCTGAAACTAGCTTGTGAACAGGTCCAGACACAGATACAGCTTTGCATAAAATAGATCAAATTGCCATAAAGTCCCAGTCTGACGTAGATTCAGAGCACAGTCAGTTTTATGTCTTCATTCAATCTCAGAAGAGTTGCAACCAATGAAGCACTCAGTACATTTATTCGCTCTCATATTCTCTTGATGTGTGAGTGTACACCTTCATTACACAGGTAATTGAACACAGTGGCAGAGGAGAGGTGTTTGGTATCTTAGTTAACATCCCATCACATCGGGAATGTCCTTATTTGAATATAAACTGATCCTTCCTTCATCCCTTCATTTTCTGAACCGCCTGGCTGTCAGTATGGACGGGTATTGCGTGATGTCATCGTGAGATGCATGCACATGTGGGGTTAGACTACAAACCAGAACGACTAAGAGCTTTTGTTCTTTTCATAATCATGTGTGACTGATAAATAATACTTATTAAATCCTCTGTAAAGTAAAGTGTCTTTTCATTCACCTGTTTTTATACGCATTTTAAATTTGTACTTGACACAAACCTGAATGGAAATGCCAGACATTTGGAGAAAAAACAAATATTGTTAAAAAAAAAAAGATCTGGATCTCTTGCACCCTCTTTTTCTCATGCAGTGGTGGACTGGCACTAACTGAAGAATTAGCACAACCAACCGTTTGTCTTCATGTCCCCAACATGTAATGTTCCCATAACGTAGTGGATGGAAACGCACTTTAATAAGTATTTTATTTAGCTGATTTTCTGGAAATTTGGTTAACATTTGAACTAAATTTGGATGTCAACTAGTACTACACTAGTTTCCTTCGAGTGAAGCATTGCCTGTATACACTGCAAACGTCTGAGGTTCTGCACTCATACAGACTATAAGATACTATAAGACTTCTGGTACATATTTAATGGTGAACAGCCGAAAGTTCATACATGCTAAGATTTTTTGGTTACGCTTAAAGGTATCTACATAAGGGTGACATCACACTGTCTTGAATGTGTCATAAACATTATAAACAAGTCATAAACATTTGACATAATTCTTCTAGTAAGTGGCATTTGGTTTTGTCATGACAAGTTAGGGTTCATGTGTCATGACTGTGTGACCCCTGCTGCCTGTTGATGGTGAGACCCACAGTTCATTTCTCACTACCTTTTGCGCTAACTTTGTGTAGTCTACTGCACATTAGCATTATTTTCACTGCTAATAGCTGCTGTTTCTCACTAGAGTTCCATGTGTCACGTTCGCTAGCCAGATATGCTGCATTCAAGTCTACCTTTTTAAAGAAAATGAATTTACTGTTTCTTTTAGTTACTCAAAATGTCCATATATAAGCTATTGTTACAGTGTGGCAACATGTTTTCTAACCCTGCTGTACTTGCTTCCTGAGAAACCCATCTACGATATGGATGATTCTGAAACCAGCTCAGAAATGGATAGCACTTCTTTCTCCCAGGTGTTATTGTCGTGTCAGCAGTGATGTCAAACAAATCCACGCTATACCCTCCATTTTACATTCTACCATGGTATAGTTCAAGTATGAATAAAGAAGACATACAGCAAAATGCAGAGTTGTTTATGCTGTGGGAGATAATCCATTTGCCAGATTTGCTGATAGACACATGTTAGTTCTTGCTTTTTCTTTGCTCTCCTCTTCATTCCTTTTTTTCCATCTTTTATCTGGTCAACAGGTAGGACAGTCTAGGTATCTTATTTGGTAACTCAAAGTTCTTTCACTTCTCTCTGCCTCTTCCTCCTCCCGTCAGGTCTGTCGGGAACAGTTTGTCGCACTGCACAGCCAGCCAATCCTTCAAGACCTGTCCAACTTCCTGTTGCTGAAATACTGCACCGGACTCCCGTGAGTTTTCCCACCTGCATGCAGGAACACATTTGATTGTGCACGTGAAGTTCCTTTAAGTCTCAGAGAACCTATCAGGTTTATGATGATAAAAACACATGTGGCACAGTATATAACTGTTGCACAGTATCTCAATATAAAGAAAAAATATTATTTAATAGTCACAAGGTCATATTACCACACGTAGTTACCAACATCGGCAATCTATGCCTCTTTTTCTGTTTAATTTTTCTTTGGACAGCCATCAGTCTCTGTCTGTGTTTATGCAGGATCTTTACGAACTTTGATGGTATAGACAGAAGCCTTAATACACTGAACGTGCAACTCCCACATTATACATTATACAAGTCCAAACAGAAGGTAAACACATAAGAGATTATGAGATTGTAAAAGTCAGATAACTGCCAGTTTTCTCTCTCTCTCTCTCTCTCTCTCTCTCTCTCTCTCTCTCTCTCTCTCTTTCTTTATTTTCCTGGCCTCAGGCTGGGTTATGCTTATCATCCGATGGCGTTCCTTACTCTCTTTGGGATAAATGGACACCTTGTCTACAGCCGTTCCTCGTCTTCTTTGTCTTTCTCTCTCCCTCTCCAACAGGGACAATACTGTTCCCTAAGCCTTGCAAACGCATTACAGTGAACCCTCGTTTTTCACGGGGGTTACGTTCCAAGAAGAACCCGTGATAGGTGAAATCCGTGAAGTAGTAACCTTTATTTTTTACCATTATTATACGATGAAATACTCCATTATACACTGAAACCAAAGAACAAAACCTTTTTACAGGCCCAAGCATTTGTTTAACAAATAAAAGTACTGTATAAACGTTTTTTTACAAATAACTACTGTACTGTAAAATAATCATTTTAATCATCAATACGAATTGAAGGCTTCAAATTGCAGAGATCAGCACCGCCCCACTGCGACCAGAGTCATTGGAACGGGAGAAAATGAAAAATGATTATGAAAACAAAATACAAAGTAAAGTACAGTAGGAAAAACCGTGACTCAGGTGTATTTCCCTGCTCTTCTGACGGAGCCGCTGCATCCTGACTCGCCCGCGGTGCAGGTGTGTTTTTGCAAGAGAAGAACATAGTTATCGGTAGTTGTTGTCGCTCTTTTTTCTTCTGGGAAAAAAGATTCTTATAAACCAACATGCCACCATTGATTATGTTTGCAGAATGCAGAACACAATGCACGATGCAAATCCGTGAAGCAGCGAGACCGTGAAAGGTGAACCGTGATATAGCGAGGGTTCACTGTATTTGTTCTTGTATTATTCGCAGTGTGTAACGTTGCGTTTTTTAAAAATATGTTAGGTCCATATGTGTTTGTGTTATGTTGTGAACATGAAAATGAACTGCTACCTCCTCTCAGCTCTAGCCACTGAAAAGAAATAAGAGGAGATATCAGGCCAATCACAAAAGCTGGTCAGTCTGACATCATGTTGCCTGAACTCATTACTATTCATGAGCTCACCCAGTTGTGCTGGGTAAAGGGTGCTGATATCCTGGCTCTCATTGGCTGTAAGCCAATCAGTGTCAAGCAGCTTAGCTTGTTGAATATTAATGAGAACTGGCACAAACCAAGCTGAATCTTCTACCAGGCTTTCTATACCACGCTAGAATGGCTTGAAACAAGGTAACCAAGGCAATTTTTTCCATGGTAGAACTTCAGACATTGTTACAAAGTAATTAAATATGTGTGGCAGGGTACCTTTAACATGAATCCAACATATTATTAGCAAATATAAATCCTCACTGAAGACAGGCTTAGTAGCCTAGAGGGAAGGTAGTGACCAAGGTAGCCATCCACTGATGCAGTTAATCCTAAGGATTTACTGTGCCACGTGTACGGATGTTTTCAAATTTAAAATATGATTTATAAAATCATGCCAACAATTATGAGGCTATTTTAAAACCTTTGTATTCTATACAAAGACTGTGTTTAAAGGCTTTAGGCCACCATACATGTTATTGTAGGCCCAGTTTATAATGCAACTTCATTTTATACAATATTTGTAGTAGGGGTCCTTGCTCCATTTCTTTCAGTTAAGGGGTCCTTGGCTTAAACAATGTTGAAGACCCCTGTACTAGAGTAAGACAGTGGCATGGTACCAGTATCAGAATCAATATGTTAGCTTTGCATTCACTGACCTGGCTGTTTATTCTCAGAAAAACCTCACATGTAACCTCAACAACTCAAATGTGACATCCAGATGTGACCAACCTGTAGGGCTGCACAGTTAATCAAATTGTAATCACGATTACGCTTCCCGATCAAATTTGCGTGATCCAGCAATTTTTTAAATGCGTCATTTCATAGGACGCTCCGGGTTTTTTTTTTTTTTTTGCAAAGCCCATCTACCGCTCCGTAAACCACTGTCTGATGATGTGCCAGTCAGAGTTGTTCCCTGCACCGCGGAGCTTAGTTTCTAGATGTAGACAGTCACAGAGGACAGAGTAACGTGAGGAAAATTCAACAGATAGCAGTCGGTCATACGGCGGTCTCAAGGTTTACCAGTTTACCAGTAAACGCAACATTTGGTCCCGTCTGTGTTTTTCCCGACAACAGCAGTGACCAGTGCTAGTCGGTGCTAGTTAGCGTCTGTTAGCTTACAGGGCTCTAGGGGTAATAATGTAATAATGCTGTATGTCTATACAACATACAACTTCAACATAAGAAGAATGGAGCATGATATGGATGTAAAAGCAGTTATAAATATCCTATGTGACAATAAAATATGTTTTGGTTAAAATCAACAAATAATCGTGATAATTAATCTTGATCTCAATTTTGATCAAAGTAATCGTGATTATCATTTTGGCCATAATTGTGCAGCCCTACCTACCTGCATCAGTCAGAAGAATCGATGATGACACGTGAAAAAGGGTTGAAACTTCCCTGAGACAACACAGAAAGTGCAGTTGTCTTTAACGTCACACACACACACACACACACACGTTCTCCTCAGACTTACTTAACTTTTTAAAAACTTTTTTTGTTATTCTCCTTGTTTGTGCCAGGACTGATGCTAAGAACAAGAAGTACCAGGAGTACAGGAGGCTGTTGCTGCTGCTGGCCAAAGTGCCCCAGACAGGTCAGTTGGAATGCAGCTGTCTGGTTTCAAAACACCTGGCCTCGCCAAAGCTGGGGTATTTTTTGAGGGGGCCAACATACAGGGTGCCGTTTTTGTTCCTAATTGGATTGAAGAGGACTTGTATGTCCTGAAGCTCTGTCTGAGGTTAGCAGGAATGACAGGAATGTTATTAAATTGGATTCTTACTTAATTTTTTTTTATCCTGGTTTATAATTGCTTGATTGTTGTAGCCTATTGTTTTTGGTAGTCATCCCATTGCTTGTATTTGGGCGTCTAGCTGTCTGTGTTGCCCAGATATGCTATTTGGTTTGCTCATTCAAACATTGAATTTGGCTTTAACTTAATTTTCAACTATTGTCATTAACGGTGTAATCATGGCTGCCTGCACGGCCACTAGCAGGTCCAGATTTCTGTTTTTTGTTTTTTCTTTGTGGGTCTGTCTATTGTTGCCCAGAGTGGAGGTACATAGGCAGTGTCTCTGTCAATGAGGTGGATGGAGGCTTTTGCTGTTATGTAAATGTTCCATCTCCATCTGTAAACTTGCTGTCTGCTTGGCACTGACTGCTGGGTTGTATAAGTTTATTACTGTTAATTTGAATAATCAGTGCATGTGCGTGTGTGTGTGTGTGTGTGTGGCCACTGTGCTCAATGTTCAAATAATTAATCTGGACTAAAATCCACTATAATCTTCACTATGAAGGATCTTTATTAATTAATCTGGTTTCACAGTGTGTATACCAGCAGGAGATCAGATAAGTCAGGTGCTGAAGGGAACAAAGACTGGAGAGCACACTGAATCACTTGGAGCCATTACTGTGTTTCAACAGCCTACCTTTAATGACAACAGTATTTGTCCATTAGGATAGTAAATGCTTTAAGTTCTTCAGTACGCTTATGTCTTTTCCTTTTTAAGCACTGGCATTTTCACTTTGCTATCATTTGGTTTGATTTTTCATTTAGGCCGCTAAGTTTGTAAGACCAAAGGTAAGGGGTTGCCAAGAAAAGCATCGCTTTATTTTTAGGTGCCCTCACTTTGGTACGTAATGCAGTACTTTACATTAACAGTACGTCTGTGTTACCACTATTACACAATATTGTTACACAATAACACGGTAACGTCAAAAGAAATACAATAGAAAGTAAACTACAAAAAGGTTTGGAGCACATTAATGAACAGTTTTAGAGTTTGTATCAGTTCCTCCCACATTGGGTACCGAAATGCGGTGCCAATAAGACACTGGTTCCAATGTAAGCGGTACTAACAAGACCGAAATAAGAACTCAAATTTCAGTGCCTGGCATCGCTGCACGGGATGCTACGTTATCGTTGGCTAGTAGCTGGATTAAACAAAATTGTTAAAATGCAGACCGCTTCCGTTAAGCGGTGTAAAGCAGGACTGTATTTCCCTGTAGAGGATTCCAACACCGGGACGTAACAGTCTACAGATGCCTTTTGTCGGGAAAAACAACACAGATGGTGCGTTCACTTTCAACCCGCCAGCCTTGTGGTGCATTTTAAGTTATTGTAAAATACCCTTCTGGTGCTTGTTTTTGTAATTTACCAGCAATATACTGGTGAAATAAGTAATTATAAGTTATTGTTATTACTAGTGCAGTCAGTTAAACGCGTTAACGCAAACCCATTTTAACAGCGTCTTTTTTTTTTTTTATCGCGAGATTAACATTCTTTTTGGCCTAGCAACAACTAGTTTTTTTTCACCCTTTTATTGATGGACAGTGTTACACTGTGTGAGAGATTATTTGCTCCAAGTAAGAATGTTACGTGTGAAACTGAACACTACAGTAGGCTATATGCCAACGCTGTTTTCAATTAAAAAAAACATTTGCACAAAGCAAGCCAGTCCACTTTTCTATGTTGATAAGAGCATTAACATGAGAAAAAAATGTTACAAAAAGAAATCAAGGGACATTTAGAATAGATCAAAATGTGGGATTAATTGACATTAGCACACAAAGTGCATGACAGGGCCTCGTCCAAGTGTTGTATTAAAGTCCATAGAAATGTTACAGGTGTCCAGTAAAACTAAAACAGTTGTAGCTAATTTCAAAATTAAAGTTCCTGACTTTGACCCTTTTCAAAATAAACTTCTCCCCCTAATGAAGATTGTACCTTGGACTCCGAATACCTCAGAACAAACTACATCCTACAGTTCTTAGCAGTTTCCTTAATGGGTCATTAACCACATTAATAAATAAATAAAAATAAGATGAATCACTGTGCAAATTGTTAGATTTTGTATTCAGTACCAGGATATATACACCTTGAGATGTACCATTTCATTTTCAAGAGTCCCAGAATTAAAAGCTTACAGAATACAATGGATGGCAACGGTCAGTCTGTCCAGCACTTTTGTCCAGATTGAAATATCTCAACGACTTTTGAATCGTGTCATGACATTTTGTACGGTTATTCATAGTGCCCAGAGGATGAATATTTTACTAAGATATTTTGAAAAATATTGCATGGATTGCTGTACAATTTATTTTGTACAGACAATCGTGTTGCTCCCAGGGTGAATTGTTCTAGCTTTTGTAATCCTGACTTTTCATCTATTGTACTTTGAGTTTTATTCTAATTAGCAAATGTTAGCATGCTACAGCACTGAACTAAGAACATAGTGAACTGAAACGTCGGCATCTTTACATTGTCTTTCTGAGCCTGCTAGCATTTGTTGATGCAGGTTTGTGCCAAATAGTTGTGTAAGCATACTTATCTTGTACTAGCATGTGGGAATTACAAGTTTGTTTATAGTAAAATCTGCAGTACATGTAATTTGCATTGTGTAACTACTGGTCACAGACTTAAACCTGCTCTGACACCCCGCCTCTTGCCTCTTGCCTCTCTAGGTGATTTTGATCTCCAGCGGGTGAAAGAATCCACTTATTTCTTCAGCTGAGAGACTCATGAGGGCGATCCAGTGGAGGAAGATGAGTGGAATTGACAGAGTGCGTAAGGCAAGCTGCAGGCTCTTGGGTCCCGACTGGCTTTGTCTCCCTCAGACATCAGGACATTGATCCAGCCGCGCCCTGCCTGCCTCCTGGTATTCAGGCTGGCTAGAGCTGCTGGAGGCATTAACACACAGTGAACCTGCCTGATTAACTGACTAGTAGGCTGATGAAACGAAGGGTGGGATACTCATCCAGGCGAAATCATGAGCAAATCAGCACCAGATGTGTGTGTGTGTGTGTGTGTGTGTGTGTGTGTGTGTGTGTGTGTGTGTGTGTGTCTGTGTGTGTGTGATTCATCACTCAGCAACACTTCCACTGCTTCTGGCTCTGTGTGTTTGGGCATTTTCATGCTGTGAAGACCTCCACAGGGCGCTGACTTGCCTCTGTGACGATCCCGCCTAATCATCGATCCCATCACTTACTGGATGACAGGATGCTCTCTGATACGATATTTCAAACATTTTCTGAAGAAGAGACGTTTTGAGAGGAAATTAACTGCGGGATACAAGAAAGAAATGTGGAGGGATGAGTCAAGGAGATCTTGGATAGCAATATGTCCCATTGTACTCTTGATTCTTACCTCGGAGTGACTAATCACTTGACTATTGCACTGAAATAAATGTGTTTCTTAAAATGTCTCCTTATTCATTCAGTGGTTCAAAGAAATAGCTGGTATTCTTAGTGTCCTTAAATAGGATGAATACGAGCCTGTTATTAAGTTATATCTGTATATTTCAATTCTATTGTGTATTATGAGATAAAGGCCTCCTTTTTAGATGCACAACAGAGGATTTGTAGGCTTGACTAATCAACTCAGATCTTTTTTTGGGCCAGTGCCGCTAGAAGTAAAAATAGCAGAAGTGCTATCGCTGGCAACATTACAACAGTTTCAGACAAAAGATACCGTTGATGTCAGATGTAGACTCAGCCAAACAAAGCTGAAAGAAATGGTAATAATCTTTGAGGGGGCATACTTAGTGTGCTGATTAGACTGTAGGTTTTCAGATGATTTGCATGGCGATCTCCATATTAAGATGCTCCTGATATTTCATGACGTGTATATGACATGACTTGCATTCAGTTTATTTTATTATTTTAGTAAAGATAACCAATCACCTTATGACTTGGTTTTACTAAACTATTATTTAAAGTGTTTCTCATGCTATATGTGCTTTTTTTGAGAACCAGCCATTAATATTGCTAAATTACAGGTATTTCTACACACACTATCTGTTCAATTTTATTTATAGTATCAAATCATAACAAACGTGTTCTTGAGACACTTTACAGATAAAGTAGGTCTAGACCACACTCTATAAGTTACAAAGCCCCAACAATTCTAGTAAGTCCCTTATGTTAATGAAAAGTTTAAAAATAGAAAACCTTTGTTTCTTGCCTGAATTGATAATAGGCCTGTAACCTCATTTCTAGTTTTCAGACATTTTATGGCACCAGAAAACAGTTACTTGGATTTAATTTTGTATATCAAAAGACTACTGTAACGGTATGGGAAATGCACGTTTTAGCTTTGTTGCTGATTGTAAGATGAGAAGTTACTTGTGTACGCTAAATATGAAGGAAATCGGCTCGATTAGCTTTGTTCCAAAGCAACAAAATCCACCTATTGCTAATTGACATTTTATATATTTTTTGTTTCTGTATAAACGAGGCCAGCTGGATCACCACAAAGTGGCATTAGCTTGGTTACCGGTGCAAATTACACCTCAAAGTTCACCACACTATAAGATTTAATTTTGCCTCCTTGAGCTGACTCCTGATGTAGCCATTAATGGCTATTCTGTTTTAAATACTGGTGTTTGTAGGCCTGTAACGCTAAACTCAGTTACCTACTACTTGCATTGTAGACATGAGAGCCATATTGATCTTCTCCTGTAACTCAAGAAGAAAGCTAATAAGCATATTTCATATCACACTTCTAAACGATACATTTCCATTCTTATTTAACCTTCCTTTTCTCAACTCGGCTGATAAAGCTAGTCCGTTAAAGTGTCCTTCACACTAAACCTGCCACAATCTAAATGGAAAGTCAAACTAAGCCAAGGTGGCCTTCGAGCAAGCGTCGGCCCAGCATGTCTCTCCTCTCCCCTCGTCTTTTTGAGGCCAGTTGTCAAGGACAGAGATCTTTTCTGCAAAGTGCTCTCAGGAGCGCACATACTTGACACATATAACATTTCACAACATAGCCTCTGGTACACGGCTGAGAAAAAGATATATACTGCACTACATGACCTGTGCTCAACACCAAGGAGTGGTCATGGGTAGAAGGATGGATAGATGCTGAAGGTATAGCCTAAGTGTCTCAATCAATAGCTGTGACTCGCGCCAGAGGGACGGCTTTAAAATGCTGAGGGTACATCAGTTAAATTGGGGAAGAGCACGGTAACACACACATAGTTAACAGTTTTTGTTGAAATGACGTGTGTGTGTGTTACCTACCGTTGACTTTGGCAGGGGCAGTAAACAGGATATTGAAGATGACCTTACAGCGAAATCTTGATGGGCCTGTCTCCATTTCTCTGGGGTGATTCCAAGGATGTCTGCTGTTAAATTGGAGAGCTGCACCGGTCCAACCTGCAGTAATGGAGCCATAATGGAGCTTGTAGCAGGAAATAGTTTCCATTACAGGTCCTCTCCAGAGATAAACACGTATTGTTGATGATGGGTCTGTATTAGGAAATTAAATAGTGCAGAGGTGATGGAGTTCTGACATCTCTTGAGAGAAAAAAACGCAAATGTTGTTTTCCCCTTTGAGCCTACACGGTTTTAACGTCTGTATATGCTGTCTCTTGTCCTTGTGTGTTTTACAGTCATTTTCAAATAAACACGTAATAGACCAGCCACCATAAATATGCTTATTGATTGACTGAGGCATTAAGTCCTAGCAGTGTTTAAAAGTCTCTGGATGTGCATCTAATATAAAGTCTCCCATAATGTTTAAGGCAGTCAGATTGCTGTACTGTCTTTCTAAACTCTACATTGTGCCATACTATAATTTTGATTTTAAGAAGTTTATCACCTTTATAATCTTACTATACTATGACTTTATCACTTTTTTGACTTAGTATATTTTAAGTTATTTTGACATATCATACTAGGACATTTTAATGGCTTTTTTTTCCGACATTCTATGGCATCATACACTAGGTCAGCTGTCAAATATCTGGGGGTTACTTTTGATCAGCAGATCAGCAATGTTGTTAGAATGAGCTTTTTTCCAGCTTTGTCTCCTGGCTAAAGTTAAGACTTTTCTGAGCAGGCACGACCTAGAAAAGGCTATTTATGCCTTTATTAGTTCAAGATTGGACTGCTGTAATGCTCTGTATGTTGGTCTGAATCAGACCTCCATCTCACGCCTTCAACTTGTTCAAAATGCTGCTGCTCGCTTAGACGAACACACATCACACCTGTTCTCCACACCCTACATTGGCTCCCTGTGCGTTTTGGGATAGATCTTAAGATCTTATTGTTTGTTTTCAAGGCCTTAAATGGCCTGGCCCCGGTGTTTGTCCGAAATTTTAACTTTGCATGAGCAAATGTGCTCTTTGTAACCTTTTCTGATTTTACAGTGTTCTGCTTCATTCTTTTTTATTGTATAATGTGTTGTTTTGTAGTTGGTTCTTGATGTAAAGCACTTTGGATACCTGCTGGTTGCTGTATAAGTGCTATATAAATACATTTTACATTACATTAAATCACTTTTTTTTGACATACCATACTGACTTTTTTTGATATACTATACTATAACCTTTTCAACATACTATACTATGACTTTTTTTGTCACTTTTTTTGACATACCATACTTAATTTAACTTAATGCCATTTTTTGACATGATCGGTTTAGTGGTACGCTGGCTCGGTGGTTAGCACAGGTTGCAGCAATAACCAACCAAAAGGTTGTTGCTGCACACTGTTGTTTAATACATTATTGGTATTATTCAGATATAAATTCTTAATTATCTTAGTAATTAAAACAATTCCCACTTTTCTAACTATGCTCACTACTTAACCTTCACAAGCATTTTCTAGCCTCTCTTGTTTTCTTTTGCTCAACATGGTTACTGTAGCGTAGGCCTGTCAAAGGTTATGTTCATTTTAACATTAGCTAATATGTAGTAAATCTGGCAATTTCAATACAAGTTGTACTTACTAGCTTTTCCTAGAGCTTTCAACAGTCTTTATCAGTGGATAGAGTTTGCTGAGTTGTCTGCTGCTGATGATGACTGGGGATGCAGCTGAAAGCTCTGGAAAAAGGCTAATAGTCACCTCCATGACATGTAAGCAAATTTCACCTGCCGAGGAAGACTTTTTGAAAGATCGCTGCCTGTTCATATCGCTAAGCTTCAGTAAACAATCAGAGAGCTTTGCATAGATACAGGAAGACTTTCACCACTTTTATTCTCTACCTAAAAAGGTAAGGCACTTCCTGCATATGGTTACATTTACTTAATTAAGGCAAGGGTGAGGATTAACTCACTCCTGTTGCCTGTATACATACCTCTTTTTTGCATACCTTTCCTCTGGCCTGGAAGAGTTTTGCTTACATCTCATTTTAGGTGTGACTTCTGTTGCATTTCAATACTGTCTTTGATTTGAATTGTGAATTTTGATGTCTTGAGAGGGAAAGCTTAGTTGGTAACAATATTGTGGTTTAGTGTGAAGTCACGTTCTTCATCCAGGTGGTCTTTCTGCTGACAACTACAGTAGATGTGAGTCAAGTGGAGGCTTGAAATTGCTAGTAAGTGTGAATGTGATTGTCCTAGCTGTGTTACCCTTGTGTTATAGCGTGGCTTGGGGGGTGTTTCCCTGTATTCCACCCAAAGCATGCTAGGATAGGGTTCAGTCTATCATGACCAGAAAAAGACATAGAAAGTGTGGATTATTTGGCATGACAAACATATGACCTGCTTTACATTAAAATTACATTTGAATTAAATGTTTACTGAAATGAAATGTGACTTTCACTGAATAACACCACATCTGCATAAGTAAGTGTATCACATCAAGCGTAGACAGTAGTGTGGGGTTTTCAGCGAGCTCGTCATTCCAGCCACAGGATCATCAGAAAGGGGACGCTATGGAGGTGTTGGTCACTATCTGTCAGGCATGCCGGAGCTGGAAGCCACTCTTAGATAGCTGACCAATCACTCTCACTGAGAGCACTTTGATTTCCCTGCCAGGCTCCTGGGTTCTTCCGGGCTATCTCCTGCCCTGTGGATCATGAGTGGCAAGCACTCAGCAGCTCTAGCGGGGGGGTGTACAGTCCTGGAGGGAGCAAGTGGGGCCAGAGCTCTCTCTCTCTCTCTCTCTCTCTCTGTCAGCCGGGGAGAGGAAGCAGGAGGCAGCACTGTGGAGAAGGTGCGCTGGTGTTTGGGAGAAAGAGAGAGAGACAGGTGGAACAGTCTTGTGTGTGTGTGTGTCAGTGTGAGTTTTCTTTGTCTGACCTTTATTCTAAATAACAAACACACACATCTGGTGCCTGATGCACCAAGTCTTTTTTTTTTAAAAAGAGAATCTTCCTCCAGATGTTTAAATCTAATGTATGCAACAATATAACTTTAACTCTTTAACTCACACAACAAGCATTTGAAATACTTTCAGTTTCCTCTTTGGAGTCCATCTTTCCTAAGTGTCCAGAGAAAAGTCTTGCAGCTGGACCAGCAACAAATAACATACGACTCTTATTTTACATCTGGCAACAGCTGATGATGTCGTCTGCAACTCAGCTTGTCTCATAGAACCATAGACTGTTAAAATAATGAACGTAGCATCAGTGATGTCACCCATTGGTTGTGGGACTGCCGTTTTCAAGCCATTAGTTTGCATTTTGGCCGTCAACCATCTTGGTATTTTGGAGTCAGAAGTGACCATATTTCAACTAAAGGGCAAAGCTTGGAAGGGACGGGTCTAGCCAGTGTTTATGGTTTAAATGGTTTACAGCTGAGTTTTTCTGGTGGGGAAATGTGGACCTTTGGGTAATGGTGCCGTTTTATCAGCACGTACAGCAACACGTAGAGCTGGTTGATCATAGGCAGACTTTCTCTTAAGTTACTAGCTAACAATAGCGCTAACTAGCTAGCTTGGATGGCAGAATGCTAGTTTATATTGACAACCTTCCACTTCACATTAGCTTCACTTTTCAGGCCTGGAAGGCGCCACCTGTTTGAATAGCCTATCACCTGAAGTCAGCTGGCCAAGTGTTTCAGCTGGTCGATATGGCAACAGTTCTGGATGGAGGCAGTCAGTGGGCACGAGAGAGCAGTGATGGTTGAGCGAGCTAGAAAGTTAGAACAAAGCAGTGAATCAGAGGAATAAAACGTTGTAAACTGACAGGTTTTGAAACGCTTCAGACGGCGGCACATTTCAAGTAGTTGCAAGTTTCAGCTTGTCTTGTCGCAAAACTTAAAATATTGACAAATGCACAAAAGAAGGCTTTAAAAAAAAATGTCACATTTTATAATGACAGCATTTGAAATCCATATGAATCCAATATTCCACGCATGAAATATTGCAATCTTTTACCGAGTTTGAAGGATATTTTTCTATTGATAACCAGGCAGATAATCTAATAATATTAAATGAAAACAATCAATAACAAAGATTCAGAGACCAATGTCACTTTGACACATAACAGAATGCAGAGACATTCATCACATGCCTTTAATGCATTAAGATGCTTGTTTCTATTGAGAATATGCAAAATTATCATAACCTGTGCTTTTCCAATATGCTAGAACAAGATTATTTGCCCAAACATGAAGCAGTGGAATCAATATGTATTCAAATACAATTTATTTCCCTTTTACATGTACTGCAGTGGTATGTAATTGACAGTGATGTTTGTATTGAGGAGATTGCATTTTTATTACAGCCACACACAAAGAATATAGTACATGTATGTGGAGACTACAGTATATGCTAGGCACTAGGTATGCACAGTACATGTTATGGGATGTGACAGCTGTAGAGTGGCTCAGTAAAAGGAAATCAGGTCTCTGACACAGAAACGCTTTAACTGCACTGTTAGAGTCTGATTTCACAGACAGGAACTGCCTTGGGTGGCCTGTTTGATTCAAGGTGACTCATGGTTACTGGTGAAGATCTCGCTGTACATTATCCAGCCTACATTAGTCTGTAGTCTTTAGGATTGGTTTTGGTATTAGTATTGATTTTGTAATAAGTCACTGCATTATTGAGTGTCACAAACAGGTCTAGGACCTGAGAAACAAAGCGAGGAAGAATTAAGCCAACAAAAGACAGGGATGTGAAGGAAATAACAAATTAATACAGAAGGATTTGATGTTGAACCGTATCCTATCTTGGTAAATACAGAAACAACCAGTATAAAAAAAAGCGTTACATATTATTCAGTGTTGCTGTAGTCGTTATTATCCAATAAGAGAGAACTAATCTGAACTCATTAGCGTGAATAAGTGGGTTGGGTGACAAAGTTAGAGACACAAAATCACATCATCACTTAATCCAAATAAACAGCCCTTGTAGGTAAACATTTTAACCACTCTGAATCTCCATGCTTTACCGTCATTGATAAAAGCCAAAAGACACGTTGGAATGGTAAATGGAATGACAAATTAGGAACTATGTACTAAGTGTTTGAAAAAAACACATTTTGATAGCACAAATCTTGGCAAACACAGAAGCTTCTGTAGATTTTGCCGTGTGTGTGTTTGCATGTGTGCATGTGTGTGTGTGGTACAGACATCATCCTGAAAAAGTTGTGTTGTTGTAACATTTACATAACAATAAATATGTTTGTAAAGCTGCAAAAACAGGGAAAAGTGAATTTACAGAGATCTGGGCAACATGCTAATTAGATGTCAGAGGTAATGACATAGAAGGTAAAACAAATCAAAAAGCAGCATTGGGCAAAGGACCAGAATTTGCACATGGACTGTGAAGTGAGATTGTAAAAAATAATCAACAAATAAAAAATACACAATATGCAGGCCTTACAGCAGCAGGCACAAACTGTGGGGAGCACTGTGAGCGACCATAGAAGAAAAAACTCTACGTCTTCTGTAATGATTGACAGATTTGTTCTGTTTTAACTATATGGGTTCATACCAGATGATAATATGCATTTTGTCAAGGATTAAAAATATTTTTAATTTACAAAGATTTTCTATATGTCTACAGTTACAGTGAACTAGGCTATATAAATAAATAGATAGTCTGGTTTACACATAGAAATAACAACCATGTCAATTGCTTTAGTGTCACTAAAGAGCGCAGATGGAAAACTTAATATCAATTCAAGTTCTTCCAAAAAAAGACTTTAAGCCAATTCTCAGTCAAGTTTGGGAAATGAATCCAAAAAGTGAAATATTGCATCTCCATCAACACCTTAATGACGCAACAGAAGTTCATCTGCATAGAGCGGCCACTTACTCTTTTTCAAACCATTATTGCTGTTATTAATATGACTGAATGGTTTTAGTGTAGTATTCTCTGATTAACACGTTTAGTTGGTGTGAGTGATTCAGTCTTTGACATGTCATCTATAGCTTAACATTTTGAAACATCATACAAAAAAGTAAATTTGGTTTCACACCGATCATTCTTCAGTTAAACTGTGTAGTTGTTTGGGATCATTAGAGTTACTAATGTCTGCATGTGGTGTAGGTTTTGCTGCTGACTTTTTTTTTGCAATTCATGCTGCATTCCTCTACTTTGTGCATTCTAATGAAGTATAAAAAGTCTGTGAACTTATTTAGTCATTAAATGCATTTCCTGTCCTTAGACAGTGCCTCCAGAACACAGTTTTATAACGAGCCTCTGTATTAATCATTTTTCTGAGCATCCAAATAGGTTCCACAGGGCATAATTTGGGCATAAAACAAGAACACTGTTTAAAAATACTTACAAACCTTCAACTTTTTTCCCATTGATGACTCTCAAGGTGGATAATAATACAGGAACTGAAACTAAACAAAATGAAAATGCAAAACGATCATAGAAGAAGAACTCTATGCGCTATGAATGATAAAATCCAATCAGAGGAGCATAATAACAGTCCCAAACAGACCCGAAGGATTCCAATTTCCACTCTCATTACCCAGTAATGGTTCAGGCATTAGTCAGATGAGGTGAAAAAATGTGAGGTCCAGGAGAAAAGGATCATTTTCTAATGCTTTTGGTCACAAATCAGTAGCAATCCTTATCGAGGCATTAATGACAGAGCCACACTGAAAAATACATCCTGCAATGTACTTGCACTGTCCTTGGGAGCCGATCGTTTACAGTAAGGTTGAGTTTTGCATGAGTTTCATTAAATGACTTTGGCATAGTGACACAATGCCCAAACCGCTACAAATGTGCAAATGTGAGACTCATGGTTAGAAAAGAATGAATTTATATTTTGATTATGTGAGTTTTAATGGATTTACATTTTGAGTTGTATAAAATTCTATGTAATTAACTGGCAGTGAAATATACTTTCTAAGATACAATAGTGTGGGATGTTACTACTCACATAAACCCATTACTTCAGATATCAAATTTGCTGTTTGAGAAGTGTCTTTTGGATCTTGTTAATTTATGAATCTTAAAGCTGCATTGATACATTTTTGGCCACTTAAACGGCAAAACAAGCTGACAGCCCTGACACATTATTACTTTATCAAGTTGTTATGGCAGACATGTTAGCAAACAATCTGATACTTACATATCCAGCACACACACGCAACTCCCCCTGGCGTCATCTTTCTGGCCACCTACCTCTATATATTTACTCACCTTTTAGATCTGGTTCACCCACTCCTGAGAAAGATATCTGGTTCTTTAGCTTGCTAAATGTGCAGGTCAGACATAATGGGTAGAAGGAAGTGTTTCTGCTGAAAACTGCTGCATTTTGCTACTGGAAACAGGGTTGAGTGATAAGACAGAACTGTACAGATAATCAGTTGGCTTTAAAGCCAAAAATGAGCTAAAGAAAAGCCAAAACACTCTATAGAGATGCAGAGCTGAGTGATTTCTCTGTCGGTTGATCACTACAATCAACTCCCCTCACACTACCATTAGTCATTCACTGTTAATATAAAAAAATATTGATTGATGCAGCTGTCATATATTTATCATAGACAGGGAAGACTTACAAGAGAAGCCAACTAGATTTTTAAAAATGCTTGATTTTGACTAATAAATATACTCATTCATCAATAGTCTGGCGACATATGATAAAAAATATCGAAATTAACATCATTATTGAATATTAAATCTATAGGCCTAGGTCTAGGAATACTTCCCAAAAAACACAACTTTAATGTTCGACCTTTTTACGGCTTTTTATGAAAACCACAATTATGCCTTTGTGAGAAGATCATGTTTTTAAAGCCAGCCTACTGACAAAATGTGGTAGATACAATATAAACCCATTAAAGTGCCGACTTCTGATATCTGAAGGAGGTCCCTGATTTTCCTTTAGTCCCAAAGGACCCAAGGTTTCCATTAAATGAGGTGAATGAGAGGATAGTGAAGCAGATATGCACATGACTATGTTGTAAAATAACGTAAATAAAGGAGTTGGAGATGGGAAGATGCTACTTAACACTACTGTGCAACTACTATGTCTGCGAGTAGAAACTTCTCAATGCTGCAGATTCAAAAACCACCATACAGAGTCTGAATATGTTTGGACAGTCTTCTCTCAGATTTTCCCTGCTGCCTCTCACTCTACATTCATACATTCGGATAGTCAAACTAAAATAGAGAGAGAAGAGGAACTGTCAAAGAATGAGCAGAAATCCCCTGTGTTCCTGCAGTCAAGTCCCTCGTTGAGCCACTCTCCCAGGAGAGTTAAATTAAGATCACAAGTTTGAGGATAGCCTGGATCTGACTCTGATGTGGTCTGTCTCAGGAAGGCTCACTATAGAGTCCTTCTTGGGTCGTCCCGAGTCCCCCAGACCTGTTCCTGCACTCCCTACTGCCATCCCTGCACCAACCCCAAAACTCTGGACAGAACCGGGCAGGGATGCGACAGGGAAGGCCCCCACAGACATCTGGTGGGGCAGTACCAATTTATGTGGTATAGCGCTCCGGATGCCTGTGTGACCTGATGGGGTCTGAGGGGGTCCAATGGAAGTAGAGGAGACTCTTGTAGACTGGGGGGGACTAGGGGCACCTGTTTGCCCCCCCTCATGAGGCAGTGAGGGCTGAGAGGCTGACAGTGCCCTGGCGTCTTGGCCCAAACTACCCAATTGCAAGGAATGAGTACTCTTATATGTGCTGGGCCGGTGTGCGGGACTGGCTATGTGCTGCTGGGCTAGAGAAAGCTGGGAGCCTGAGATGGGACCAGCCAGGGCACTGGATCCATACGGGAATGATTGTCCTCCAAGTGTCAGTGGGCTCTGGATAGGGGGGCTGGACTGGATGGGAGCAAAGGCACCAGAAGCAATGAACTGAGACTGCAGTGGAGAAGCTGAAACAGGGCTGGGAACACTTTCCATCACCTGGAATCTTCTCACCATCTTGGGGGACTGCAGGTTCCCTACTCCCATCACGTTCCCTTGCACAGGGGCACAAAAGTTCATGGCTACTGCCTGCTGCAGAGTGGCAATTGCAGAATTCTGGGGATGGGTGGAGGAACCTGGAGGATTAAAGACTCCTTCACTGTATAGAGAAGGTGTCATGGACATGGCCCGAGAACGTGGTACATCGACTTGTTGAACCATTTCCCGATCATATTTAACTATCTCCTGGATCATCTCGTTCTCCCGGTTGTTGAAAACACCTGAGTTCAGATCACGCTGAACTTTGTGCATCAGGATTGAGTTCTTCTTCCCTGCAATGACAAAGAGACGGAAAGTAGCATTGTTGCTGAAGTAAAAACAACCTTAGTTGTACATGCAAACCCCGTAGCATTATCTAGCATATACTGTACCTTCACTAATTCTTCTTCTTATTATTATTATTCTTCACCTCAGTGCTGACAGTATGAGATAGAGCATGTCTGTTGCCAAAGCAATTGTTTATTTGTGCCTCTATGTCTATGCATATGTTATCTGTATGTGATTAGATGGTGATGGTGCTTGTGGGTGTTTACTTGCACATGGTTGGTGTTCTACATGCATTGGCCCTCCAGGAGTAACAAATAATAGTTATCTGGCTATCTGGTACCTCTCCGGGAACCATCACCTTTTCGTGGCAGAGAGTTTTGTGTCCCTATGAACCTGAGGGGTGTGTTGTTTGGAGCTGTGTGCTCCTGGTAGGGTCTCCCATTGCAAAGTGGTCTCTGTTTAGGGGCCAGACAAAGGATGGTTAAAAAACCCTATGAGTAAGCGAGGCAGAGAGGGAGTGACTCTGCCCGGTGGAAGCCCCCGCCTGGAGCCAGGCCCAGACGGAGGGCTCGTCAGTGAGCGCCTGGTGGCCGGGTTTGCCACGTAGCCCGGCCGGACACAGCCTAAAGAAGCTACGTGGCACCCTTCTCTCCATCCCATGGGCCCACCACCTTTGGGAGGAACCGCTGGGGTCGGGTACGGTCAGGGGCCTCGACAGCTCTATAGGTGTGGGTTAAGCCATCTTACAGGCCTCACTTTTGCTTAACACCCACAGGTATGTAACACCAGAGACAATGGTTGCACCTTCTTCTGAATTAGATGGTGGCATGCCCTATGAAGGAGCAGAAGCTCACAGCTTGAATACTTGGGTTTAATGGGAGATGCTTTGTAGTTGCACGGTATCATCTCAGCCATGATAGTGGCGACAATAAAACACCTGCTTGAGCAGTTCCTCAAGTCATGTGATGTATCACATAAGCAGCAACATCGAGATGGAAAGAATCAGAAAGTTCTCTAAGGATGTCAACATCCCCAAATGGACTGTCTCCACAAATTTGACGAATAGGCAAGGAAGGGTAGACACAACCAAACATAAAAAGATAAATACAATGCCAAAAATCAAGACTCAACTGTCATCGGGATGGCATTGGGATGGCATTGGGATGGTATTGGGATGGTATTGGGACTTCCCCTACCAGGCATTTTCATGCCAGTTGACACCTTGATTCAAGTGACACTAATAAAGGACATGAAGGCCACGCCACCTTTACAACTCCCATTGGACCTTATTCGCCTGCATGCAGGTAAATATTGACTTGTGGCTGAATTGTAGAATCCCACTTAGTGGGAGAAGCAGACTGCACGGCTATTAGCCAAGCAGACTAATGCTAGATACAGAGTCACAGCAGGAAAGCGTGTAACAGAATGATCACATCTGATCTCACATCGGCTCATCACGGGCTGTTTCTGAGAAAGAAAGCAGTGTGTGCGTCACAAAGTGGTAAAGTTCAAACCCCATGGGTTCTCACCGCTGTCAGGTAAATCAGATGAGTGTGTTGTTAGAGACCGCTGTGTGTGAAACCTGCAGAGAGTGGAATGCACAAGTTCCTCCTCTCCACCGTAATGACAAGGAAGGGTGATGGAGGATGTGAACAGAGACATCTCTCTTCTTGATCAAAAGAGAGAAGGAGCCTATTTGGGGAACAATACTTTCTCACTAGTGAATGAATTGCTTTGACATGTGAGGAAAGGTAACAAATGGAAAGTTGAGGCAAACACCCTCAATATGTCAGCTGTTTCTTTAAATCAGTTAGAGAGAAAAGGAGACATTTAAGCCTGGTTGGGTGCCTCTCAATGTTACATAGATACACAGGTTCAGATAATTAAGTAGAAAAAGGAAAGATTTTTCCTTTTGTAATGGCTATGACATCATGACCCTGGGCAACTTGTGGGGAGCATATTAACAGCTCTTCTGCATTACTGTCACTGGTAGTCAGCTTGGTTCTCTGATGAAGCGGGAGGTCAAGAGCGCTGGCTAGAAAGATAGGTTGTTAGTGAGAAAAACTGAGTGATACCCATGTAACAAAGAAGTCAAAAAGGCTGGTGAACTTGTCACTTTCTAACACAGTCAGCCGCCTAGCTAGAAGGAGATGTCACGAGGAGGCAGTTCCAAAATATGGTGACTCCTGTTGCCTGGGTTCCATCTGTGGACCAAAAACACGCCCTCTCGGGTTTGGAAGGAGGAGGCAGAGGAATCCCCATTTGCTGTGCTGTAGCCTGAAAGAGCCTGGTTGTAACATTTAAAGAGTTCATACACAAGGAGCAACTAGGTCGTCCTCTTAGATTCTTAGTACACTTCCTCCTGAGGAAGCCAGAAACAGCAAAAGTGTTTGCCTTTGACATCGTGGAGATGTGTGGATGGCAAAAATATACTATAGGTGACACCTAGGGACAATAATATGCTGATGGCACTGCATAACTCACACATCAGCCAATCCATTATTAACTAACACCTCCACCCCACCTTAAATCACTGCTATACATTCAGCTTCTTGTGCTGTGTTTAAATGTGACGCATTAAGGAAAAAAAGACAACGGACAATGCATTATTCCCTCTCTATGAAGAAATGGCTCACAGGTCAAAGACTTTTTTATGAAAATGGATGAATGGCTGGTAGAGCAAGTCTGGTTCCTTCAAAAATGGGAGTAATTATGGTCTGTCAGGCTGAACAGATCCTAAATAAGCACCCTTGTTCACATACTGTATGGTTAACAACAACAAAAAAACTTAGAACATTTGAAGCATTGGCTTTAAAAATGAGGACTTTATGAAGATGCGTCCAACAGAACTTGTGTCCTTACTTGTAAGTCTGTAATTACATTTCAACATGCTTGTGATAGCCCTCTGTGTGTTTGAAGCAGTTGTTTTTTTCTGACAAACACCGCTGACAAAGCCAAATAATGGAACACATTATTAGTGATTGAAATTAATCAAGTGCACATGGAGCACAGTGGGAATATTTGGTTCTGAAGCAGACATGTCAGTCACCCCCCAAATATGTGAGCTGGTTGACTGAAGGCTGCTCATGTGTGGAATCTGGCTGCTATGGCAACAGCTGGCAGGTGGTGGATGCAGGGTTTTTGTAAACATGTGAAGTGTGGTCATGTGACAGGGGGATGTGGTGTGACATCAGTAGCACTGCTGGGAGTGGGGGGGTGTTTACATTGCAAAGAAAAAAATAATATGGTTGTGTTTACGAGTTAAAAAGGAGTTCTCAATGCTAAGACAAAGCGGTCTCGGTGCATGTTTTTGTGTGTGTGTGTGTGTGTGTGTGTGTGTGTGTGTGTGTGTGTGTGTGTGTGTGTGTGTGTGTGCGTGTGCATGTGTGTGTTTCTGAACTCAATGTTCAGCCAGAGTCACAGCTGAGCAATCGTGTTCACAAATCAGTACATTCATCTACAGAGAGTTTAAAGGTAGGAAACAGTGATCTTGAGTAGCGTTGTTGTTTTTTTGCATATTCACAAGTGTCACATATGTTAAATAACTGTCTTCAAAATGGCTGGTATCAACAGAAAGCATTTAATTGCCATGACAATTAACTCTCAGGAAACTATATGATAAATTATTCACTGCCATGAACACATGTTCACCACAGGCTCCTTTTCTTTAGCGTACACATCATACCTGTAAGGATCACTCATACAGCGCGTCACAGCTGTCAGACAGGACCAAGACATCACGTTAATGAATTAATAAATTTTTCTTATGCTTCATTTTATCTAGTGAATGACTCATATGAAGACACCATACTTTTATCAGTAAGCTGCGATGCTAATTATCCGCAACTAAATCTCTAAAAACACATTCAATAATTAGGTCTGGATGAAAAGATACATTTGAACACCTTCACACACCAATCGACACTATCATGCTATATGGTAATTCATTGTTAAACAATATCAACTAAAGTTTGCTTTACTAGAGCAGTCTTACCTATCCTGTCCAATCTGTCAATGGCTACCGTCTCAAAGGCCCTCCTCATCATGGGATACTCCTCCAGCACCTCATTAAAGTTGTCCACAGAGAGAGAGTACAGGCGACAGTAGGTGTCTGATCGCACACTGGCCGTCCGTCTGCCTCGGGTCAGTAGACAGATCTCTGGTGAGGTTAAAGAGAGAGCAGACAAGAGATGGTTAGATCACAAAATGACAGACTGACAGATTTCAAGGTATCACACAGTGACAGGGAAAAGAACAGAGATACTATAAATAAGGAGAGGTCTGAAATTGACACCTTAACACTCTAGGCTTTGAAATGTGTGTTCAGAATGAAAGTGGTTTATGCATGCAAAGGTTATAGCCAGTATGACCCACTGACAGTATTTCCCCAGCAGTGCCACAGCACTGACAGCTGTGCAAAGGAAGCACACTCTATATTTGGAGATGTGCAGCTAAGCTTCATTACATTTAGTTGTCCCCTTCCATTCCCCTAGTATCGTTATCTCTCTAGCTTTCTTCTTCTATAGGCTGGGGCTGACTGTTGTCTTGACAACCATATGCCCTCCTTTTCCCTCATCTGAAAAGGTCAACCGCTGACTCTCTGTGGAAAAAAAAGGGAGGAAGATAACGAAACGCGAGAAGACTCCATTAAGGACATGCATGGGGGCACTGTGACTGTCTGTTCAGGACTGTGGTGTCTCCAGCTGCAAACGGGGCGCTGCACAAAGCAAACAAGCCAGGAGGGCTTCCAGGAATATTGCGAACACCCACACCTCACTTTTTATTAAAAAGTTCAAAAAGCATATTTCCGGTCTTAGTGCTAATCTAAGTAACCATAAGCTGGCTCTTGTTTAATATTCGCCGTAAAGACATCATGAGAGTGCTATTAATCTTCTTGTCTCTATCGTGATCAGAAAGTGGAAAAAGTTAATATTACATATTAATGAGATTTGCCATTACGATAGGATATAGCACTCAGCTGCCAGACATTACACATACACTGTCTCTATCAAAAGATATAGAACATTAACATACACCCACATACATTCACTTTGTAAGAATCAGGAGACTGCAGCTTTTTACTCAGATATTAGTTAAGTGTGACCTTAAGTGTGGCCAAGTTCTGATCATAATTCATGATCTGATGAAGGATGTATAGTTACTGTTCATATTAATTATTAATGGCCTACGCAGACAGACACTTTACTGCTTACTGTAGGTTGGGGGTGTTGCTCCCCAAGGTCAGCTGCTGGAATGGAAGTATAAGCTGTAGGATGTAATGTATGAAGCCATTTGGACATAACTATGACATGTACTCATAGTGTGACTTGACGGCGTAGTGAAATTAGCTACATGTCAGGGACATCACATACCCTAGTAGCAAGTTTCTGGGCTTTCTTTCTTACATAGGTTTGGTCCAGTCATGTTAGAGAAATGAAGGTTAATAGGTTTTAAGCATTGTATGTGCTCCAATTTTGTAAGATTTGTGGAAAGCCTCTCCTCAGAATCCACAAAGTGTTCTTTCATATTTTTCACTTAGGATCTTCCTGCTTATACATAACACATTCATTTACGTATTGCTGGCCTAGTATCATTAGTGGGACATGCTGGGAGAGAATAATATCCTAATGAAACCACCGGGGCTGCATTACAAATCCATTCAAACCACTGGGGTAACCATTTGTAGCTTGTGGATAGGGCAACTCTCATCATTAAATTTGATAAAAAATACAGAGAAATAAATAAAGCAATATTCTCAGCACTATTTGGGCTGACTGCCTTAACCTTTTCATATAGCCTGTGATGCACTCTTCCGGTTCCCATTGCAGTACAATGTCCATAATGATCTTATTACAGTTGTCATATACTATGTTCACAGGGAAATACCTCCTGTTTCTCTCCTTTTCTGAAAACATATGCCATTTCATAGACAAGCAACATGGTGGTCCAATGGTTATCACTGTGGCCTCACAGCAAGAAGGTTCTGGGTTTTAATTCAGGTTTCCCACACCATCAAAAAACATGTAGGTTCAAGACACTGGTTCCGGTCTGGAGTTGGTCCACCGGACGCTGTAAGTGGCTATCCACAGCTCCCTTGAAGGACCTTATCTTACCTTAAACAATCAGTTAACTACATAAGCCACTGTGTAATATGCTTGTAATAGTAGAAATTATAAATGATTTTAATAACAAGAGACAAACATGACTTTTAGGCAACATATTGGCAGTTCAGACCACAGCAGTGCAGGCTGTTAGTTTCCAACAACAAACTTCAAGTAAGAAAGTTACACCCTAAAAATTGAAATTGAATTGTGGAATAAGGCAGGCCTGTTTAGTTCTTTCTGGGAATGATTGTAGAGATTTTTAATGAATATGTTTTTTGCATTTACTATCTAACTGGGACATTTTTGGACCAATTGGAGCAGATTGCTATAGAAGCAGTACACATGGAAAAAAGACTGCAGAGCAAAATACGTTTAACCATGCATCCAGCTAATTTAAATAGCTAAAAGTTACTGTATTGTGTAAACAGTTAACTTCAATTAATATTTTTGTGGCTTTTCTTTAGGGGGGTACAAATGTTTCACCAAAATAAGTTGCTTCCTAAGATCATTTTGCAGAGCCACCATCTCTGCTTCCACAGTTGCCACCAAAAAGGATGGTGAGTGGTTTAAAGAAATGCAAATGTATGTATCTGTGGAGGGACCAGACTTTACTCCACAGTGATGTGGAGATAGGTCTGCCAATGCAAGACTTGGCTTGACATCACCATCTTGCTGCTAATTACTAATTGAGAGATTTTACCACAAACACATACTGCACTGCACCCCATTGCGGTGGTTAAACCATGTTGACCCTCCAGTCCAAGCCCACCGCTAGTTTTGTTTATGACAAACCTTTGACTTCCTCACTGGCGGCAGGGAAGGCTCTGAAAAATGTATGCTTGACATTACAAATGGCCCGTCATCATCGTTATGCTGTGCTAATTAGCTGTTATTATTTGGATGTGCATATGTGTATGTGCATGTTTGTATGCCATGTGTCTGTGGTCCTCCAACAGCGCCCCGGGCAGCTGGCACATCAACATTACTGCCTGTGAACTCTGGTCTGCTACAGACAGCACCAGATATTAATAACGGCAGCCCCAACCATCAACCCCTGAGACTTTAAAAGGTGTGGAAGTGTGTTACGCACGGCTGCGTGGGTTTATGGATGGCAAATGCAACACAGGTACTACATGCTTCTAAACAACCACAGAGGAACAACAACCTGAGAAAGTGGGACAGACTGCACAGAATTCAAAGTAAACAGCCAGGGTGCTGTTTCTATTTGTTTCTTTCCTGCTACGATGCTTAAAACACACATCTAGGATAAAACTGTAGTAGACTCAAAGTGTATATAACATATCTGGAAGTACATACTACAATACCGTTCTGTTCTATCCTCTTATTCTATTCTGTTCTATTCTGTTGTTCTGCCCTATTCAGTTTCTATCATTATTCTTCTCTGTTCTGTTAAGGTCCTACAATAGAATAGAACAGAGCACAACAGAATGGAAAATAGTAGAATATAACAAGAGAACAGAACAGAATAACTGATGATCCTAAGGTGACATACCTCCAAAGTAGGAGCCGTCCATCAGCTTCATGCCGATGCTTCCTTTGGTCAGGACGCTGACCACCCCGTGCTGGATGAAGTACATCTTCTTGCCGATGGTTCCCTCTCTGATGATGTAGTCTACAGGCTGGAAGACTTCAAACCTCAGTTTGGTCAGCATGGCTGTCACAAAGTTGGGATCAGCGTTGGCAAACAGCGGCATGGAGGCCACCAGCTTACGGCAGTTGAAGTTGACGATTTCCTAAATTTGAACAGGAAACAGCGGTGGATCAGAATGTTGCACTGGATGTCATAAGATGTACGGGCATGCATGCAACTAGGTTTACATAAGTCTCGGTTTCTACTCCACGCAGCAGTGCACCACTGCTAAAAATGAATTCCAACATCAGAAATTAATTAATAATTAATTAATAAAAAAAATTTTATAATTACATTTATATAGCACTAGTCACTCAAAGCACTTTAGCTTGATTTGTTGTGGGGGTGTTTGGAATTGGCCTTAACCCTTGTGTTGTCCTTGAGTGAAATGGGACCCATTATATGGGTACTTTTAACCAAATTGCCAAAACTTAACGTGGATGCATGCATGTAAGTTATATGGAACCCATACAACATTCTTTGCAAGTAAAATTAATGATTATTTCCATTGCATTTTTGGTGTTTTATTACATTTTACAGCATTTGAAAAAAAAATCTTTGACTCACTCAACATCCTCTGATCTTAACTATTAATCCCAAAAAATAACTATAATGTCATTTAAATTAGGTTTAATGAACAGGAATTTTAAAAAAAAGCAACAGAAAAGCAAATGTCAGAAAAAGCGCCCCAAAAAGTTTAAAGGGTTTGTGACAAGGGTTTAAACCTATTTTTTTTCCATAAGATCTGGTAAGCTCTTAAGGTCACTTCATTCATTGATAATTAATAAATAAATCAATACAGAAGGCTGGAAATGGCATTTATGACATCTTTGTTATGTTTTTCTTTAAGCCCATAGCTGAGCTTTATAATGAATTTATTCCAGTCCACTTACTCGGTGGAGAAGTGTGTGTGTCTGTGGGTGAGAGAGCACATTATAGTGGCAGTTTGGATGTATTCATACCTCACGCAGAGGCTCATTAAGCTCCTCCAGTATGCTCTCTTCATCAAACATCTTGCCCTGGTATCTGTGCTCGTAGTAGTCATGGATTTTCTGTCGGAAGTCGGCCGGTAGTTTGTGGAACGACATGTACTGCTCCACTTGTTTATACTAGAGGATGGAGAGAGGCGTGAGAGACAGTGGTCAGGAGAAACAGAAGCATAAATCGATGAAAACGGGACTCAGCAACTCCGTTGTTACTTTGGAGGTTGGAGAAGTTGGTCCGAACAGCAGCTGCGAGGACACCACACATTTTTCATTTATATTTAAACAGCTTTTTTCGGTCCATCTCTTCATCAGCTGTTCATGTGTGCAGTGATTGAGATGTACAGCTCCCCTAACGTGAAGATACTGTGACCCATTTATTCCTCATGGCTATGGGAGGAAAATGGAGATGATGCTGTTAAGGAAACACGACAGTACTGTGATCCCTTGAGATTTCGCTTTGCTCTACTGTGTTTAAAGAAGAATGACACTGCTCTTGTACATCTCAACTCGCTCTGTATTTTGTTTTACTTTGAAGGGATAAATCTACAGTACGGGAAATATTAATCGGGCTTTCCAATATATAAAGCAAGTTTTTCATGATCTGTGAAGATGACAAAAAAAACCCAGGTAAATAATTAAATTGGGGCATTTGTATACTTGGGTTACTATTCTGGGAAGGGAAGATATTTGTTATTTATGTTGATAAATATGTAACTGTGGCGAGAAAAAAAAGAGCTGTAAATGAAGGTTGGCTGCATCACATCACGTTTGCTCACCCGAGAGATTCACATCCTCACTAATTACCAGTGTTAGGTTTATCTGCATCAAATGCAGCCTGAATGTCCACTTTTCTCAAGTCATTATGAAGCTCCATGACACATTTCATGCCCGGATTCCCTGCTAAAATATCAGCCACTGGATCTAATGTATAGCTTCTGCTGTGAGAAGAATTGCATGGCACTGTGTCAATTGAGGAATAAATCTTGCTATTATTCCCCTGAACACAAATGGCTTTGGGATTTATTGTATTCATACAAGGAAGATGGGGCACCTTATGCCCATTTTACACATCACCACCTTCCTTTAAGCCAGCCATACACCCTTATGCTATACACACACCTCAGGATGCTGTTGAGTGTCACAAAACAACATCCTGAGGGAGAAAATGGCTTGTATTTTAAAACAATAGGCTAACAAAATAAAACCTGGTAACTAGTGGAGAGCTGTTCACTTCCTGTTATATCAGCAGCAGACTCGCTCCAAAAAGATGCAGGAAGATGCAACAACTGGTAAATAAAAGAAAGCTAAAATCTCATTGGGTAAGAAAAAAAACATGCAAGCAGGAATACTTTAATCATGAATTAGTTTTCATGGACCCACAGCTGTTTACGAAACATTGATCAATAATACTGTGCAACAAATCCACGCGGCCCCGTTGTTGGAGCGGCTTTAAAATGTTATGTAAGGTCTTTCAATCTCAAAGTGTGTGTTTGTGTGAGTTAAGCAGTGTGAGTCATCCCTCTGTGGAACAAACTGTCAATTGGATGAGTAGATTTCAAGCAGAGGGTCAAGGGAGAATCCTGTTCCAACACCACACCAAAAGATACAACAAGACGCAGCTTGAATCATTATACAGAGCTTGGGTAGTCAGCCTGGTTGGTTAACAGCCTACTAAAAGTGGCCTGGTGTGTGCCTCGATCTAAGAGAATAGCAGGGTCGGCATGTGTGTGTATATGTGTGTGTGTGTGTGTGTGTGTGTGTGTGTGGGGAGTGTGTGGTAGAGTGAGTGAGAGTGACACCAATGAGCCCTGGAGCGAGTAGCTCTAGAGGCATAGTGAGAGAAACAAAGTGTCTCCCCTGTAATTTCTAACCACGCTGGGAAATCTGTTGATTGCTGATTTATGGGGGAGAACCAGGAAATGAGTGGGGGAAACGCAACGCTACCAAGCCACAGCCAAGTGACGTGCGTCCCCACAACCTGTAGTTAAATTCTTTGAGAGGTGCACGTCAGAAGCATAAATCATGCTTAACAGTGCCACTTACTGCCAGTGAAAAATAAAATTGATTGCACCCTGTCAAGTAGAGCCGCCACTGTTTTAAGCTCACCTGTGGTTTTGCAATGTCTATATTAATCAGCGGTGTTATAATTCTTTTTCCTTCCACCTTTGAAGTTAGAGCTGTCCTGGCTGTCAGCTTTCACTGTTTTCACGTCAACTGAAGAACAACATGTTCGAAGAAAAAGAAAAAAACTGAATATGACAAAAATCAACAAAAATGCTGATGAAATCCTTTCAATTATAAGTTGGATGAACTCCAAAATGATCTCTGAAGAGTAGACAAGTTGGAGATTTTCACACAACAAGTTCAGTTGACATTTTACATCGGTGACAAATGGAAGGAAAAACCTGAATAAAGGAGTGGAAGAACAAGTACAAATACCTCCACGCAGGGCAGGGGTCAGTGAATGATTTGATGAGTAAGGATGTGAATCATATGCTAAATGTAGGAGTGAGCATTATGGATAAAAAAGTATTTCCATCCAATTTTACAGACTGTATGTCAACAATCACTGGAGGCTTGCTATGGCTTAACACCTTACACTTTATAAATTCATTTTCCTTTTATATGTCACCCATCTGTATCTCATTAAGTCACTAGATGGCCAATGGAAACCTACTCATGTAATAACATGACCTTGTTTGCACCAGTCATTGACACGTGAATAGGATAACATGGCTCATTGTATGGGAAATTACATTGTGTCACACTGTAAGGTGACATATGGTTGTGGACATTGTGATTTGGCGTGCCACTCAAGCCTTGGTGGCTTGAGTGGCACGCCAAATCACAACGTCCTTTTTATAGCACATACTGGCTGTCATGGTAGGACATCATTCATTTTGTTTCGCTTAAGGAGGATTTTCTCTCCGTAATATAAAGCAGTGAGCATTTTTTTTAACGAAAGAAAAAACTTGGGTTTATGTAAGAATTGCAGCGTTGATGGAAGAGAGTCATATTTGTCCTTATTTTCAAGAACACTTCATTTCTATTAGACTATAAATCCTCTATAAATCTCCTATAATCTTTCTCTTTCTGCTTTTTGTTCCAAATTCTCCTCACAAGCTTTCTTTCCCTGTGTCTTTCAGGCACTTTTGTTCAATGATTGCCCAGTATCAGTGTGATTTCTTTACAAATCAATACAGCACACACTTGTACACAGTACAGCATGACCTTCTAGATGACAACATGAAAATCCAAGTGGATCACGTACTTTAATGAACAACATTATGAAATTACATCTTCAAAAACAAATGACTGCATCGGTTTCTTTCTTACGTTTCTTACAACAACAAAGGAAATAATTCTTTTCAAATTGTTAAGAAAAATGTGACACAAGAGGGGATTCCCCAAATTGTGCGTATTCCTAACTAAGCCAGTAGAAAACAAAATGAAGTAAAGTAATTTTCACTTAAACCTGACTAATTCCTCCTGATTTGCTGTGTGTCAGTAAGAATAAGGATGCAGCCGATGTTCAGTCTCCAGCTCATTCAGTCAAGCATGGGGAGAAACTGGGAGGCTTCTATTAAGTGTTTCCTGCCTCAGGATTCAGTGTGTGACAGTCTCAATTAAACTGAAATGACATCCCTCCCTCCCTCCCTCCCTCCCTCCCTCTTGCTTTCTCTCTCCCACAATTCTTTAAAAGTGGTTGCTGAAGCAGCTGAGTCTTATTGACTTTCTGATTTTTTCAGCATAAGACTAAGATTAGTGACCATGTCACTCAAAGCCAGTGGGATGTGAGTGAGACTTAAATGTCCTCGTTTCCTAAAAACGTTTCCTTTTTTTTTTTATATAAATCTGCTCACTTCTCAACTACACAATTTGGAGTAAGTAACAGTTGTAGTGAAGTGGAATGTTATTTCTGAAATTTCTCTCAAAAAGGAAATATATCAAGAAAGTATATTTTGGAAATCCATAATGCATGCTATGTTACTACATGGTCATGTTACAAAGGGAGAACAGGCGAGACATGACAGTTAATGCTCTGAGTCACATTGAATAAAACACACTTACCGACAAAGAACCCGTCTGTGTGAACACATCCTCATGTTTATAGCCAGAAACGTACTTCTACATCATTTACCCTCCAAGGTAGCACGTTTCAGAAACTTCAAAATATTTCCCATAATCCACAGTTTCAGAGTCGCAGCACAAGCAAAAACATAAATGTCTAACACAGATAAGAGCCTCCTATATTGTATGATTGATGCAGGGTCTATTTTATAAAATCAAATTCTGTGGCCAGAGGATGCAGATAAGACTGGACTTAGAGCTTTCTGACGTACGTTTATAAAACAAACAAACACATTACATTTCTGAAACCCAATATGTTCCTCTCAGCCTGTGGACTTAGCTAAGGAGCAGCACTGAGGTTTTTTCATGAGACATAAAGCCTCTAGTTGGTGGCTTGCGAGCATGATGCATGTCTGTCACTGTAAGCTGCCACAGAGGAATGGGAGAAATTGAATTGGTCCTCCCAATTATGAGTCTGTCACTGACCGTCAGGGTCAAGTCCTATATCTGTGTGCGTTTGTGTGTGTATGTGTGTGTGTTGTCCTGCATGTTTAAAAACCTGAGTTGACTTCAGCAGCATCCTTTAGCTCAGTGACTGCAGAGCAAAGACAGACCCACAGAAAATAAACACACCTTTAGACAAACACAGTATGCGTGCACTACCTTACTAATGTGTGTGTTGATGGAATGGAGGCACTTAAAAAATATGTCAGAATGATGAGGAATGAGAATTTATACAAGAAAACACCATATTTTTATGTCCTACAGTACACAAAATCTTAAACGGTAAACATTTTAAACAGTTTTGTTTCAGTTTACTGGCGTCAGGTTTATTTTCTTGGTTTGGCCTTTAATTCTTAAAAATAAAGCCTGTTATAAACTTTGGACAGAGGTAGGCAGGGTTAGTCTAACAAAAAGAGCTGTAGAAGTGATTTTCCCAATTCAATTGCTCCATTAACATTTCAGAAAATGCTTATTTAAAGAGTTTTAAGCCTAGAGACCAAAAAAGCCACTGAGTAACTAGATGAATCGTGACAATAAAACATTTGATTCAGCTGAATCAAATAAACAATTTGAAAAAAAAACATTTTGTAAACAGTAAAAAGCCAACGGTACAAGACTGTGAAACAATCAAAGTCTTCAGTGGTAGCAGCACACCCTCCGTTCGCAGGTTCAGTAAACATTTCTATGGTCATAGCAAGCCCCACCAATCAGAAACTTTGCTGTTACGCTTTGGTATGTGGATATACGGATTGTTATTGAAATTAGATTTGCATTCAGTGTCATTCAGGCATTAGTGGTTTTCCTGGTTATGAAGTGAGCAGTTCCTCAAGTGTCATGTGTCAAGGCCCAGTGGATCAGTGCTCCTCACCAGAGGCCCCCAGGGGTCACATCCCCTTCCACCATCATTCGCACATGCTGCTCTTTGCTCTTTAAGGGGAAGAAGTGATGGGAGAGAAGGAGCGGGAGTGCAGTTACATAATGGCTAATGCCCTCCGTTCATGTGTGGTGTTCGCTGGCAGATGGTGTATTGCCCAACAGTCAAGGGCAAATGGACATATGAAGCAGGGGAGGGCTGGGGGGACGGAGGTGGGAAGAGTGTTGTGGAGAAACATGCGATGGAGGCACCAGTCACCTAAAGGGTAAATTATTAAGACAGGCCTTTTTAATTCTTCTTTAAGACCTTTTTGTTTAATCAGAAACAGCTAGAGATCGCTAGCACTAAACCCACCAGACTCCATTCAAAAAAACTATACCTTTAGCGTGTGTAGAGCCAACATATCTTCACAACCGCGTATCATTTTTTTTAGAGTTGTGGTTGTTGGAAAAGTGGAAAGACGACCCAAAATGGCTTTTCATAGTTTTATTTTGTTTCTGTGCAAAAATGACTATTTTGCAGATGTTTCTATGTTTCAAAAGAGGATCTGACTCTTTAACAAAAAGGTGGACATCCTTAGAAATCCTTCCCATGATGTTGTTAGAAATGTAGAATAGTAAACCTGCTTGCTGCCCCCTCAAGCAAGTGACAACTAATCACTCAACGAAATCCCGACTGTTTGCTGTCCTGGCTAAATATCCTAAATAGCGGAATGAGCCCCCTATTGACATCAGGACGGTCAAAAGCCTATGCATCTTCCACCAAAGCATAAAACCACATCTCTTCCGACTGCACCTCAGATAAAAAAAGAAGAAGGAATACCAGCATGCTTTTCTCTAACTCTTGAGCTCACAGTAAACAGTTGTCGTCTTTCTTTGGTCAGTCTGGTCTTTGCATGCAGACGATTGACAATGTTTAGTGCTGGGACTATTATTACAGTATATTACTGTCTCAACGCTGAGCATGACACTAACTGTTTACTCTGTTTTATGTCAATACAAGTTCATGCTGTAGCGAACATTTATATTATCTTAGACAAATAATCTGTTTTGTCAGAGAGGCTAGTTTTAAATGTTACAGTGTATGGTTTTAACCCATAGCCTCCAGTCTGTTATCTGATGGCAGAACAGTACTTACAGGTAAAAGCCAGTAAATTAGAATATTTTGAAAAACTTGACTTATTTCAGTAATTGCATTCAAAAGGTGTAACTTGTACATTATATTTATTCATTGCACACAGACTGATGCATTCAAATGTTTATTTCATTTAATTTTGATGATTTGAAGTGGCAACAAATGAAAATCCAAAATTCCGTGTGTCACAAAATTAGAATATTACTTAAGGCTAATACAAAAAAGGGAGTTTTTAGAAATGTTGGCCAACTGAAAAGTATGAAAATGAAAAATATGAGCATGTACAATACTCAATACTTGGTTGGAGCTCCTTTTGCCTCAATTACTGCATTAATGCGGCGTGGCATGGAGTCGATGAGTTTCTGGCACTGCTCAGGTGTTATGAGAGCCCAGGTTGCTCTGATAGTGGCCTTCAACTCTTCTGCGTTTTTGGGTCTGGCATTCTGCATCTTCCTTTTCACAATACCCCACAGATTTTCTATGGGGCTAAGGTCAGGGGAGTTGGCTGGCCAATTTAGAACAGAACTACCATGGTCCGTAAACCAGGCACGGGTAGATTTTGCGCTGTGTGCAGGCGCCAAGTCCTGTTGGAACCTGAAATCTCCATCTCCATAGAGCAGGTCAGCAGCAGGAAGCATGAAGTGCTCTTAAACTTGCTGGTAGACGGCTGCGTTGACCCTGGATCTCAGGAAACAGAGTGGACCGACACCAGCAGATGACATGGCACCCCAAACCATCACTGATGGTGGAAACTTTACACTAGACTTCAGGCAACGTGGATCCTGTGCCTCTCCTGTCTTCCTCCAGACTCTGGGACCTCGATTTCCAAAGGAAATGCAAAATTTGCTTTCGTCAGAAAACATGACTTTGGACCACTCAGCAGCAGTCCAGCTCTTTTTTCCTTAGCCCAGGTGAGACGCTTTTCGCTGTTTCTTGGTCAACAGTCGCTTGACACGAGGTATGCGGCAGTTGAAACCCATGTCTTTCAAGCGTCTCTTGGTGGTGGATCTTGAAGCACTGACTCCAGCAGCTGTCCACTCCTTGTGAATCTTTTTTCACAATCTTGACTAGGCGCGGTGATCCCTATCGCTTGTACACTTTTTCTGACCACAGTTTTTCCTTCCCTTTGCCTCTCTATTAATGTGTTTGGACACAGAGCTCTGAGAACAGCCAGCCTCTTCAGCAATAACCTTTTGTGTCTTTCCCACCTTGTGCAATGTGTCGATGGTCGCCTTTTGGACAGCTGTCAAATCTGAAGTCTTCCCCATGTTTGTGTAGGCTTCAGAACTGGACTGAGAGACCATTTAAAGCCCTTTGCAGGTGTTTTGAGTTAATCAGCTGATTACTTTGTGGCACCAGGTGTCTTCAAAATTTAACCCTTACACAATATTCTAATTTTGTGACACACGGAATTTTGGATTTTCATTTGTTGCCACTTCAAATCATCAAAATTAAATGAAATAAACATTTGAATGCATCAGTCTGTGTGCAATGAATCAATATAATGTACAAGTTACACCTTTTGAATGCAATTACTGAAATAAATCAAGTTTTTCAAAATATTCTAATTTACTGGCTTTTACCTGTATTGCAGACTGCAGTGCAACATGGTTCAATTCATTGGTTAATGATGAACAAACAAAGTCATGGGGGACTGGAGAGGGACAGCATGTTGAAGGAGTTGTCCTAGTCTAGCCTAGCAGGGTGTTGCCACTCAGTTCATTAGTTCACTGTTGTGTATCATGGAAGAAGAGGAGAATGGGACTGATGGCAGGAAGTGACTGCTGCAGATGTCACACCACTGTACTGTGACACATAACTGACACAAAACAGAGACTCCAGCAAAGACTCAGCAGCTCATTTGTCTCACTTTTTCTGTTTTGTCTCTGAGCATAAGGAGGACATCCTTATGGCATTAATGTCAAATAGCCCATTTAGAAACCAATAACAGTAGAATTGTATCCTTGTGGCCTTGACCAACTGCCACTTTGCTTGTTTGAAAGTCATGATGTCTCTCTCTTCTTTCATGGGTAGGCGGAATTCTCTGGGCAGGCAAAGCAGAGAAAGGGGAAGAAACCATGCCCCTTATGACCTCATTAGGGGCAAGATTGCAGATCAGCCCATCTGAGCTTTCATTTTCTCAAAGGCAGATTAGGATACCCAGGGCTCAGTTTACATGTATCCCCATTTCTAGCCACTGGGGGACCATAGGCAGGCTGGGGGAACCCATATTAATGTTAAAAAAAACTCATAAAGTGACATTTTCATGCCATGGGGCCTTTAAATTAAAAAACAACCTTTGAGGCAGAAATGAGCATGGCCTTTACTGGTAGATTTGTTTTGAACCAAAAAATCCAGAAATCAAGAAATATTTTCAGGTCAGGAGGTATGAGGCAATATGTTAAAGACCCCTTAACTCAAAAATGTGTGTCCCCGACTCCCCAAAATTGTCTGACTTTGACTTCACTGACTTGTATCTGTGCAAAGTTTGTCACAGAGTTTTCACAGTCATCTTCTTTACATGAAGATGTCTGTGCTCATCCCTGAAATTTAGATTCAAATCCCAGGTAAGCTTGATTATGTTACTAATCCGTAAACCAATCACTGTCTAATACGTGAAAGCAAAGGTGAAACTAAATCATACAACACATAGACCCATTATATCATCATATGAGTATCCACCACATGTACAGTTATATATATGGAGTTCAGAATGCTCAGTGATTATGGATGGTGTAACCCAGATGCATTGATAATGTATCCATTTTGTGCTGCATATACCATGCTCCTGAATCCGACACATACATACAGTAGCTTCATTACTTTTTAAATACCACCACAACCACTTCAACAGGGGTGTTGGTCTTCTATAAACTCGACATCATCATGGGTGCTCCCTGGAATCGTGAACTAGAAAGTAGAGCAAGACAATGACTATCTCTCCAACATGACAGACAACCCAGCCAAACAGAATAAACTACATATTAAGGCTAAAAAAGAAAATAAGAGAGTTGTAAACCTGAGCACCCTTTGTTCTTAAAAATGGCAAGAGGCTTCAACTAAACAACAAAGCTCGACCAATCACTCCGATATGTGTGCGCGTGTCTGCATGCATGTGTACGAGTGATAGATGGCATAAGACATGTCCACATCACCCAGGATCTAAGGAAGCTAACAAGCTGCAGAGCACCGCTGACACCATGGCCTTATAAAGCAGGAACGTGCTCCCCTCCCTGGCCTGCAGAAGGCTTTGAAGCCGTGTTTATCAAACGGATAGAACACATGCTGTTCCTATCAAAGTGGGTTAAAATCAAATGAGCAAACCACATAGCAACTGTGATAAGTATATTCACATTTTTGTAGAGGACAAGCACTGAAGCTTAAGTCACCTTTTGGGGTGTCCTTATTGCGTTTTCAAAAGTTGTAAAGCTGTATTATTTACTCACATATACATTTAACTTTAAAGGGTTGGTTCACCAAATGAAAAAAAAATACAGAAAACATACTATTTGGGGTATTTTGCCATGCAGATAGATTACAAATTTAAGATTTTGTTTTTGAGATATCTGTTTCTGAGATTTATGCCACCACGCAGTACATTGATGGTGCTTTGGGAAACCATTTTAGATGCACAGAACACAATGTTTTAATAGGGGTTATTTTTCCGGTAGAAGGTAGTTCTAATGACTAAAAACTGTTTACAGCACAGTCTGATGTCTTCATTACTCCGAGTATGCAGGATGTTGTTTCTGAAAAGAGGAGGTGCTGCTGAATTTATCTAAAGAATAGATTGGTAAACACACTCAGAGAGAACTTAATCTTCTAATCTTACTCTCGGCAACAACCCAAATAAGCGTAATTCCCAAACTATTCTGTAAAAATGTAATGCTTTGAACACAAACCAGTTCCATTCACCACCATATACTGCTAATACCTCAGACACAGATATCTGAAAAACCTGGATAAAACCAGAACTATCTGCATGTCTACATACTATTTAGGGTAAGAGAGAAAATGTGTTTTTGTTGTTTTCTTTTGGTTGAACTGACCATTAATCTGCTTCAAACTATCATTTGTAAAACAGTAGGCCTCCAGTGAAATGAATCCAGACACCAGAGAACTAGCCAGAGCCTTACCTTTTCTTGGTATTGCCGCCTGGACGAGTCTAGAGACTGGATGAGTGCGGTTGCGTGGCCGATGAACATGGCGTAACAGGTGGCTCCGACGATCATACTGAGCATGGTCAGCCAGATGTCCGACATGCTTTCTGGGGCTTGTCTACCATATCCAATGCACAGCATGTGGCTCATGGCCTTAAAGAGGGCGAAGGAGTAGAGCTCGGTCCATGTGTCGTTCTGTAGGGAAAGATGGAGGGAGGGCAAAGAGATGAGAGAACAAACAAGTTGGGAAAATAAAATTTAAGGAAGGTTTTAGGTTTATTTTGTCTTCCTAGAATAACATCTTATGTTGATACTTTCAGGCTAGAATGATTTTGACTACCTGAGCCGGTCGTCTCGGCCAAAGGTAAACTTTAAAGGCACACTGCAGTGAAAAATGATTAAGTTAGAGTGTGACAGAGAGAGTTAGAGAAAGTAAATTAAAGAGCAAGGCATTCCTGGTGAAGTGTACGGCTCTGTGTCTGGTGATATAATAAGTAATAGGTTTGGTGGATGTCTTTATCATAATCATCATCATTACTGAGCATTGCCTCATCTTGGCCAAAGCAGAAGCAGAAGAGGAAAAAAGGGAGTGTTAATCAGGAGCTTTTGCATCTGCCTGCTCAAGTCTGCATTTAATTGGTGCTTACACATTCAGTCAACTCTAATTCTTTTGTGTTTGATTCATTAGAAAGCATTCCACTGTCAAGGCTGAGCCTCACATCCTCCCCTCAAACCTCTGTGGTTCACACACTGGTTTTGACCACTGTATGTCTCTTCTTCTTTCTCTCTCTGACACAAGTGCTGTGTTTCCTCACTGATTGTCTGCTTTGGATTCATGTCTGATTTTTTCAAAGGGCATTTGCATTTTATTTGAAATTCAAATATAGTTGGTTTTGGAGGAGGTGAAAGAGGACGTACTGGCAAGAGGCTGCTGTCAGATGAAAAAAAAGTGTTTTGGAAAGGTGATTGGAGGAATAGCAAAGACAGAAAATTAGATTTTAAAGGCACGAGCATCAGGCAGCATGGTAACCAGAAATCCGGCCCTGGTGGCTGATTGTGAGCCCCGAGCATGGCTTAAAGTTAGCTGGATTGGTGGTTTATATGCGTATGAGAAGATAAAAATTGACCTTTGTAATCGTAGATAATAGAGAGAGAAACAACCCACGACAACAGTTTGAAGCTTTTAAGATTATGTGCACCATCAGAATATCTCCAGCTTTGTTGTTATGTAAGTAGCCTTGTAACTGCAGTCCTTGTCTCACTGTCACGCCTAAGCCCATTATAATAAGCTAAATTACAGTCAAAAACAACTATTTAAAACACTCCAGCCTCAGTCTGAGGCTCATAACTGCTCCCGGGTGGTGAACAGACTGGGAGCTGTATCCCTCCAGTCAGCCATCATCATGCTCGCCACATTGCTGGGGAGGATAACCAGCAGGAGAAGAAACTGCCCTAACGCAGTGTTCAGGCACAGACACCTTCTTACACATGGCTGCATCTGTCTGTTTCACTCTCTTATATACACGCACGCACGCACGCACGCACGTACGCATGCAAACACACAATACACTGTGCAAAGGAAACTACATTACAAAAATACTAACAAACAAGTATACTGTACATGAAATCAAGAAATATCCATTAGCTTGTCTGTCTGTAATCTATGCATATCTGCTTCTGGCACATGCTGTTGTGGCATTTATGAGACAACACTACTGTAAGTCCAGAAAGGGAATTTTTAATCATCTTTGTACAGATACAGGGTGTAACAGTATCTATGGGTCAGAGGTGCATTACAATTGTCAATGTCATGGCCTATGTTGCAGCATAGTTTCTCCTGTTTCTGCTCTGATATCCATACAACTACACAACACAATCCCAAATCTCAATTAGGCAGAATTGATGCTCCAACCTTAGTTATGAAACAAATGGATGCATTCATACCCTAGGAATGTTTACATATACTGTAGTGAAGGTCAAATGGATTTAGCATGTCTAGTTATACATACGCTTTAAAGGAATAGTGGCAAAAGCATTTCTTCACATAGAGGAGAAGATCCATCAATATTCTCATTTACTGTAATTTTCGACGAACAGAATCAAAAGCAAATATACGTGCTTATTCCTGTACATGTGATTGTATGAGCAGGAAAACCCTTAGAGACAGAGACAACACTTCTTAAACCAGCTGTAACTGGTCAGTATCAGTTACACAGTAACAGTGTAGCTACAACTGTATCTTACTGTTGGAAATTACAGCCTTCATAGTAACAAAACAAACTAATTCTGCAGAGAAGAAAGAGGTAACAAATGAAATTAGCTGGTGTTCATTTTATTTGCCATCGGTCTTCACTGAGCAGCGTAAGGGATAGCTAATTCTACATCACACAATTAAGGAGGAACAAAAAGGGAGTATGGGACATCTATGATGCATGTTGGAGTATAGAATAAAGACGTGCATGGTGGCATGTCCATCAGGGAATACATGCTGACAAATATATTTCTCTTGATTGGAGTACTCTTGCAATAACCTAAATTGGATTGAGTGTTAATGTGGAAATAATGGACTACTGAGCAAATTTCAGGGCTTCATGGTGGCTGTGTTTGCAAATGGAGGTGCAAAATCACAAGTTTCAATTCATAACTTGAACTGGAACGGTTTCTTTTTTTGAATATAATCGGCAGCCTGCTAAAAGATGTTGGTTGACCAAGATTTTTTTTTTAATGTTTTCTGAAGAACGGAGCTGACTTAACTGCAGCAGCCTTTTCCAGTTATAATGTTTTTTTTTCTCTTCTATAGAGTGAGGTATTGCACCAAAAATGAAAAAGAAATATGCAAAAGTGAGCACAATAAAAACTAAAAGGGGACTCGGAGAGCACAGGCCTCTGCCCAGCCATGCCCCATCTCACAATGTTAACGCAGTGTGAATGTTCCCAGTCCGGAAGAGAACACAATATCTCGCAATGTTAACGAAAGTGAAAAATAATTTGTGTACACTGCAGTAGTAGGCTACAGCTGTGGTTGAAAGGAATTTCATCAGTTTTGCAGGTGTTTTGGTCATAAACCAAAGTATTTAAAGGGATACTTTGCCGATTTCAAACCAGCTCTGTGTCATTTTTGTGTGGGTAGCGTGTTACAGTAAAATGAACAATGGCCACCGAAGATCTGCCGAGATCCGCTGGATGATGCAAAACGGTTATTTAATTGTGTTGCGATTGCTAATTTGAGTCTTTATCTCAGTCTGGTTAATGGAAATCTTTCTAAAATGACTCCTGTGTATCTTTGACTTCATCAGATGTGAAATTGATGCTTGTAAATCATGTGGCAGGACAGGATGTTAATTGATTTGCGAGAAGAATTGGACTCAGTGGATCGTAGCTCTGCTGCTCAATAAGCCGTTGTTATTGGGTTTTAGTTCATTAGCTATAATTGTTTTTCGTCGTTGACTGATCAAGAGAATGCAGTTCAACATGATGTGCTTGAGGAACTTGTTGCACAAACTTTTTTTGTCTTTTGTATGTGAGACTTTACAGCAGCTAAAGGGAGGGTAGTCTGTTTTATTTGGGTGAACAGGAAAGGGGCTTCTCTACCCAGATTTAAGTTTCAGTTCTTCTGACCATTTCACAAACTGCAGTGAGACCGGGTTGTTTTTAAATATTGTTAAAGGTGCTGTAGGTAGGATTATGAAGATCCAGGACTTAGCCAAAAAAATGTGACATCGACAACACCTCCTCTTTCTGCTAAAGCCCAAAACGGTCTCCTAAGCCCCTCCCCCACATGGGAGGATGAATGCGTGTCAGGCCTGCCAAACCCGGTTCCTTTTAAGGATTCGGGTTATTCTGAGTCACTCGCTAAACTGAACCAAAGTGCAAGTCACTTGAATCACTAGAGTCAGTATCGCAAGGAATAAGAATAGAATAACTTTTTTTTTAATTGACTGTGTGCTCAACCTAATTGCATTACATTTATACCCCAAACCTACAGTAGGCCTAGCTAGGCTATGTGCAGAACTTTGCATGTTATCTCAGAAGTGAATGGCTTTTGTTGTGTATTTGCTTTACTCTGAGCTTGCTCACTAACTCATCTACTACAGATCCACTCATAGCCAGTGAGAGCTCACGAGTCGTTAAAGACTCGTGAGTTCTCTGTGAGGCATGAGCCCGATCCTGAGCCCAAGCCCGAACCGCTAGCCGAGGAGAGCTGGCAATGTTCGGACTGTCTGCTCGCCTAATTGTATTTCAACATACTACATTTATACACCAAAATCTACAGTAAGCCTAGCTAGGCTATGTGCAGAACATTGTATGTTATTTCAGAAGTGAAAGAATGGCTTTTGTTGTTGACATGCTTTACCCTGAGCTCAAGGAGAGACTTCACTTGCCCGTCTGAATCAGATCCACTCATGACAACGCTAGCCGGCTGATTCGTGGGATTAACTGACTCACGCAAGCATCAACAACTTGCAAGTCATCGAGGGCTTGTGAGTTCTCGAGCAAATTCCATGGTCTGCGAAGGTCTTCCGGTTCTGAGTCTGCTGGTCAGACTGTTTCTCTGCTCACTCAGTCGCTTGAGTTGACTTGTGGAGTTGTTGTTGCCTACAAAATTGTAAGCTCTGAAGCTTTTTGCAGCTAAGATGGCTAGGAATAGTAGTAGCTAATGTTGCAAGAGGTTTGTGTGTGGCGTTGTTATCATTTTAGATTGAATTGTAGTAAGACTCAACTGATCCGGGTTAATGATACTAGAGACTCGCGATTCGTAGGTCAATTTAAAGACTTGGGTTAAAGATCTGAGTAAATCACGACTCAAACATGTTTAATGTGTGTGCATGAGCAGCGGTGTTTGTGAAGTTAATTCAAAAATGTAATACATTATAGATTACTAGCTACTGTCGGTTGAGAGTAATTAGTTATATTACAATATTACTGTCTCTAAATTGTATTTTGCATTACTTATGAGTTACTTTCACCAAAATAACATTGGAAGTTTGACTTCTCCTCTTTATCCACTTTAATACATCATAGATTATTCATAATATTTTGTATAATTAATATGAATATGCAAAGTAACTACAGCTATATAAATAGACAAGTAAAACGTACAATAGGCAAGTAGGAGAATGAAAATACTCAAAGGTACCTTACAGTTGTATTGAAGAACGGCATTGTTGTAAAATCTTTGTTTAAAGGTCCCATGGCATGAAAATTTCACTTAGAGGTTTTTTAACATTAATATGAGTTCCCCCAGCCTGCATATGGTCCCCCAGTGGCTAGAAATGGCGATAGGTGTAAACCGAGCCCTGTGTATCCTGCTCTGCCTTTGAGAAAATGAAAGCTCAGATGGGCCGATCTGGAATCTCGCTCTTTATGACCTCAAGGTTACCTCCCGTTTCTGTGCTTTGCCCACCCAGAGAATTGAATTGAACACACTGGCTCTAGTGGCTGTAATTCTGCACAAAGGCTGGATTTTGGAAAAGAGACTGGATATGGTATTAGGGGACCACTAAGGTCTACAGTATATAAAAGCATCCAAAAGCACTGTGTCATGGGACCTTTAAAGCACTCTAAAGGTAAAGGAAATTGTCAATTATAGTGTGACTAAACTTCATCTACATTATTTACAGTACTTGATTTACAGCTGATATGTGAAAAGGTACACAACTCTATTTAACAGTAATTTAGTTTTACTGCAAACCGTCACCGGAAGTGCTTTTATTTTGAAGTAGCCTACACGGAAGTTGTCTGTTGTTGCTGTTCTTGTCAGCTTACTAGATGAACGTGAGCTAGATGCAAAACATGTCCGTTTCCTCACTTTGTTGTTTGTAAAACTGCAACATATTGAACAAAAAATGGTCACAAGAGTTTTTGGTTGTCATTCAAGCCATTCCACTACAGGCATAGTTACGCTCCACGGCTGATAAATGAATTCAAAAAAGGAATAGATTACTGTTTTTAACGCATTACTCCCAACACTGACGTGCAGTGATTGATACGCAGTTAGACGCAGTTTAACTGTTCCTCTCTGCCAACACAGTGTACAGTATGTGCTGCTTTATAAATCGTCATCACACACCTCCATTCCCTCTGCTATATAAGCCCTTACTAAATTTCAAAAGTGAAACCGCAACACTATGCCAGCTTGACATCTGCAGTTTTTAAAGAGTTACTAGTTTTTTTATCCTTCTCCCTGAGGTATTCAACATTTTCAGGACTGCGATGGAGATCACCACAGCTTTCACATCACACAGGACTTCCCTCATCTGGAACCAGTCACAGAGAAAATTCCACCACTTATTACTTCTGTTGTTAGTGCGGGATATTCTGAGTGTACACAAGGTACGAGCATTACAATTGACCGCATAATGCACCATTTGCACAGTGACTGGACTTGGTCTGAGGTCTGTTAATTATGTGCAAGGTCTGTCTTGGAAGAACTCACCAGCTATCCAATATGAACGTCTTCAGGACAAATGTGCTGCAAAATGGATAGTCTTGCTTTGCCAGACCTTCCTCTAGAGCGCTGTGGAGGAGAGTCTGTCTAGTCTACACAGCATTCCTGTATTGGAGAGAAATGTGCTCTGGTTTATTGCCATTTCTTTAACCAGTCACAATTGTCTTGGGCAGCGCTAAATGCCACGGTGACGCTGAAAAATAGCCCTGGGGAGGAACTCATTTTCATGGAACATGTGTATGTTAAAAAGTTGTTTTAATCGTGCAACAGAAAACTCAGATTGGACAGATAGTCTAGCTAGCTGTCTGGATTTACCCTGCAGAGATCTGAGGAGCAGTTAACCATAGTCGTTAGAAATGGATCGGAGTTTAAAATTCCTACTCAAAGAAAGCGGAAGGTAACGGACATCAGGCAGATTTTCTGGCGCCACCAGGGCAATCCCAGTAGCAGAACGTTGGATATAGACTACAAAATGGATGAACCAAATTTCATGCCCTGTACGTTCCTGTACAGGGCATGAGAAATTTGGTTCATCCATTTTGTCCCATGTAAATGAGAAATTCAGTGCTCCCATTCAGCAACATCATCATCGAGGAGGTAACTCTTGCCACTAACATAGCAGTGGCAGTTTGAGAGTGAGCCAAGGGTGGCCACTGCCCCCGTGTTACTAAGCTGTGGCAGAATCATGAAACAAGTAACTGCCAAAAAATACCTCAGGCCTATTGCAGAGGTTATGTATTAATGCTAAATGTCAACAATCTCCAAACTTTACTACATTTTACTTGTATTTAAAATAGCATTATAACTTACAAATAATATAAATACATATAAAATGACTTTCATGTTTCATGTCTCCTTAACCTTCATGTTTCAAATATCCTCAGAATACCTTTATAAATTAAGGATTCAATCAATTTCCACATGCCTCTCATTTGCATTGCCTATGTTCTAAATTAACTACCAAAAATCTTAAACGTTCTTCTCTAAAACATTTATTGAAAAATGTATGTTGAGTTACTGAGATCTGTTACATTTTTTGGTCCCAAAGAAAGACGCTGTTGGATCACAACAGGCACACACACACACACACACACACACACACACACACACACACACACACACACACACACACACTCCTCACACACATCTCACAAAGTCACTGTTCATTATTCTTATTCATGCTGACAGGCCTGCCTTCCAGTGAGATCACTCCAGTAATTGAATGAATGTGGGGATATCCCTATTAACGTTCACAGCAGGAGGGTTTCTGGAAGTGCCTGTGTGTGTGTGTGTGTGTGTTCTGTACATACAATGCACATGCATAGACAATAAAGCCACACAAATTGGTGTACTCTTCCTCTACAGTAAAATGTCTATCAGCAACCTAAATATTAAATACAGAAACAGAGCTCAGACTGAAGAGAGGAGAGGAAGAGAGTGGCTTTATTCTAATGCCATTGATTGATTGTATTATGGCCTAAGTGCGTGGATGATGCAAAAAAGAAAGTAGGGTGTAGCCCAGTAAAAGTCCAGCACAGGCTATCAGCCTGAAGTGAAGCACGTAGATGAGGATCATTTAACGCTGCGTCTCTGATTCAAAGCCACCCTGAAGAAGAGGATCTCTGACCTTGATTATCCTGAGATGGAGAGCAGCACAGCACACCAGGCAGCCGCGCCCACATGGGTGCCTGCCTGGCATCTCGCTCAGAAAATGGCACACAGGTGTAAACAAAGCACATCCCTCTGAAGCATCAAAGAGGAAACTGATTGTAAGCACCGCGAGGTGGAAGGGAGGGAGGAAAGGAGTGAAACACGACTAATAACAATATACATGTTCTCTGCATGCATACCCTATGGTTATAACTGACGTACACATAAATGTTGTGCAATATAGACGCTGCCTGTTCTCTGAGATTTAAAAACATCAACGCAAAATGTTGCTTTGATGTGGAATTGAATGCTAATAATAGGCTATCAACACATCTATATTTGCAACTGGGAGCTGAGATGCCCAGGGAGCAGGCAGGTCTGGGCACTATGGGCAGGGTCCAAGTGGAGGCTAGTAATATCCAAACTTTGTTCACTTCATTTGGTTAAATTTTACTTAAAAGTATCTACATATCTACATAAGAGTGACATGACAATGAACATATCATGAATGTGTCATAAACATTATAAACATGTCATAAACATTTATGACATAAAGCTTCTTTTGGTAAGTGTCATTCAGTCTTGTCATGACAAGGTAAGGGCTCATGTGTCATGACTGTGTCATGTGTTCATGACACTGTCATGCACGCTTATGTTGATACCTTTTTGTGATCACATTTTTATTTTTATTTTTTAGACATTGAAAAATATTATAAACAGGTGACAAACAATACACTGCGAATGGGAACACGTCCCAGGGCCAAAACATTATGTAGATATCTTCAAGTAATCTTTATTCTTTCAGTGTGTGTGTGTGTGTGTGTGTGTGTGTGTGTGTGTGTGTGTGTGTGTGTGTGCGCGTGTGCGTGTGCGTGTGTGTGTGTGTGTGTGTGTGTGTGTGTTAAACCTATAGGCAGCTTCTCACACTACAGCAATAAGTCAACCAGTAACATCATATGGCTCTTTTCATGTGCCGGGCTAGTTAATGGGTTAGATGATGTTGATACCAATCAGGAAACTGTGTAGTTCCCACTCGTGCCAACTATTTCTCCTCAGCCTAAACTAATCAGTTGACTCCACATTCTTGTCCGTGCCACTGGCTCTGCCAGTCACCCAGCCAGTTGTCTCTAACACAGAATGACGAGTCAGACAGGGTGGAAGGGATTAAGCTCAACGTTCAAGCGATCATGATTTTAATAATGAATATGCTTTAAGGATCTGGTTAGATCACTGGTTTTCATGCAGCTTGAGTCTTGCACTACTTGCTCTTCCGAGGGTCTTTCTTCCATGCCAGCATTAGTTTAACAGAAAACTTCTCCTAATGGCCTGTCTATCAGCAGTTGGCCAGAAGCTACCTGCCAGCTAGAAGAGGAAAGGACATCTGATAGAAGATCTGATAGGAGACATAAATAGGATTAAAAAAGAAGAGAACGACTAAAGAACAAACCACGTGGCATGCTGTAACAAAACAGACTTTATTTCATCCCTCACTCTTGCTTTCTGTACTGGCATGTCTCCTGGGTTTAACTAGAGAGGGTTTAAGTGTGTGTGTGTGTGTGTGTGCTGACTCAACCTTAAATAAATTTGATTTCCCAAGCTGCCTGCAAAAAACACACCTTTGTGCTCCATGAGGGATATTTTCTTCTGCTTTGGTTTTGCAGTAATTGTTCTTTCAAACACCTTTGCATGCTGACATTGGTGTGATTTTGTGACTTACAAATGGTATACACATATACACAAAGATATACAATGCACACACAGCATTTCGCTTACCACCATCTTGTTGAGAGAGACCCAGCAGTCAGACGGAAAGTCCTGCAGCATGGGAACAAGGAACTGGAGACAGCCATCCCAGTGACACAGCAGCAGCATCATACCAATCAGGTTGAATATTCGCATCACAGCACTGGCCAGGTCATAGGTCATGTGGAAGATCTGTCAGGAGGAGAAGAGAAGGGCTGTGAGAGGGTTATCTAAAGCAGAGTGGAATAATTGACAGAGATAGGCGCGTGAGAGCAATGAACATAATAATCTTTATGTTTATACAGATTGAGGTAAAAACGGTTGAATCACAAACAGTTCACATCCAGCATGCTTTTCTATCGAGGGGAGAACTGAAAACAGTTGGTACTATGCATAACATATGTATTACTTACTGTTATCTACCGGAGATTGTTTGGCCTCTTTAAACAGTAATTTATTCATTTGATTTTTGCCACTTGGGGCGGCAGAACAAACAGTATGTAAACACAACACTGACATATTATCATCTCATAACGTTGATATGGGCAACATGTTAGCACAGCGGCCTATTTATACATCCAACAGTTACAAAGCAACATTATCAATCATTTGGAGTTTTTCAGGTCACGTGGCTAATCTAAGTCAAATATTTATCTTCTTCCTTTAGCTTTGTTTTTGTTGCTTGCTAATTGCTAACTTCAATAGTATACCGTTTAGTGCTGGGCAGGAAGCATACAGTATGTTTTAGACATTTATTTCCTCAAAACAATATACAGTATATATTTTTCTATATCGCTACAATCGCGATGCTGAAAAAACAGCAGCTGAACTGCATTACAGCAATTATTACATCATTTGGGTTCAGCTTTACAGTCTGATCATTGCACGTTATGTTCATTAATATGCACTATAGTTCTCAATAAAATGAGAAAATACACAGTACTTTTCAATTGTCTATTTGCACAGCGATACAACAAAAGGCTTAAACCATGTGGTTATTTCATACAGTATAGACTATTTCTGCATATATACTAAATTGTGATATATATCGTTATCACGATATGGAATGACCTACATCGGGGCAGACGATTTTGCCTATATCGTCCATTCCTAATTCGGCCTATTGTTAATATAAAAGTATTGATAAGTAAAACAATAGCCGGGGAGCTGCAGGGAAGTATATGTTAAAAAGCAAAGTTTTCAGTAGTTTTTAAAAACTAGTTGGGTTTCCCAATTATGTAATTATACAATTGTAAACATGGTATGATGATGTCACTAATCAGTAACAAAACAAACCCGACATGCTGTATGTGATTCCTCCTCCGTCTTAGTAGAATACCAGTGTCAGGCTGGAGAGTGTACGTTATGACCAGGTGGGGAAAATGAACAAGCGCATGTGTTCTGCACTCTTTCATGATGAAACCTTATCAGACGCTAATGAGGCTTTGATCAGCAGCCCGGGCCGGCCTCTCGATCTAGTGTTTCTTAGATTTTCTCCCTTCAGGTACGAAAGGCTCATTTGTGTGGAGGTGGTGTTCTGGTCACAGCCTTGTAAACACAACTCAGTGTTGTTGTCGCTGGCTTCTGGCCAGGCTTTCTTACCTCTATGTGTGTGTGTCTGCGCATGAGGGTAGGTTTACATTAATGTGTGGACACTGCTGTGAAATACATGCTTAGCTAGGCCAAATGGAGGCTTTGCTAATATGTAAGGAAGTGCTTATTTCCCACTAGGGACAGAGAATTATCCTACAAGGGAAGTAGGCCAGATGTATGACTGTATATATATATATATATATATATATATATATATATATATATATATATATATATATATATATATATATATATATATATATATATATAGTAACGGTATATATAGTATCAAACGCAAACTAATTTCTCACTTGAGACTAGAGAATTGCCTACAGCTAGGCCAGATACTCTGTGTATGTATGTATGTGTGTGTGTGTGTGTGTGTGTGTGTGTGTGTGTGTGTGTGTGTGTGTGTGTCTCCTGAGATGTGAACAAGCATCCCCCGTTGTGAGTTTACAGTTTGGGAGCTGCCAGGTTGAGAGATTTGGTGACTCATGCCATCCCCTCAGAGACCTTGCTGCCCTAAACCCTTAGCTCACTTGAATATCAAAACCTCTTGTCTTGTTAGTTTCAGTGCCAACACAAGAAAGCCAACCATTCTCACATATTTCTCCATCCAAACAGATCAACACGCATATTAATATCCACTTTAAATGCTCATAACACTTTAGCTTTGTGTAGCTGTCTGCACACTAAACATCTCCTTATTCTCCACATATCTTACATGCTATTCAAATATATATCAAACGTGTTTAGATCCTCATTATTCTTCACCTTTCTGCATATTTTAAGCTTCCCCTTGTAAATTAGCTATAGACCATATGCCAAAGACGCTACTTTCTCTACTTTTTTGATTATCTCCAATAATGCCTAATAGCTGTTGCTAATTTGGAGAAGGAGTAAGGGAAACACACTGTGAGGCCCTGCCCTGTGATTAGGAAGCATTCCCATCATGATTAATGAGGCTCCATGGCTAAGGTTCTCCCCCGACACCCCAACAGTAGCTGGCCATGCGTCACTGTCAGACCACAATCTGGGTCCATGCACATTACTGTGTCTACAACACACACTCACAACCTGAAAACCCTAGATAAAGTACTTTTTACTCCCGTCTGCTGCACATTGTCAAACACAGGTTGATCTGGACAATTCAGATGACGACGTTTAGAGAGAACTATTGAACCTGATGACTCCCACTACCAATCTCAACTCTCATGCACCATCATAGCTCGCGGAAAAGGTATCCTCTCTCGGGCATGTCAGCAAGTTGAGAGTCTTGATACCAGCTTCCTGCCTCTGGAAATTGCTCTGATTATTCCCGACAATGCTTATCTCTGCTGGCAACACACACACACACACACACACACACACACACACACACACACACACACACACACACACACACACACACACACACACACACACACACACACACACACACAATTCAGAGTCAAAAATACACAACTTGCTCTTTCTTTTTTTACTTATGAGCATGACTGTTGACTCATTTGGCCCACAGCTGAGCTAAATGGTGAAATCATCACAACATCTATTAGGGAACACCACCGCAGCGAGCTGAGCTAGGCCGAACCGAGCTGGACAGAGGGGCAACACAGCCGGCCCCGTTTGAATCGAGCTGAGTAAAACAGGGCTCGGCTGAACTAAGATGATCAGGGGAGGGTGGAGTAGAAGCAAAGCAGCATTCATTTGTGAGTGTTTGAATCAGTAATTAGGGTTCTCATGGAGCTCAAATTACCACTCTGTAATCAGCAGAGCAGAGTGGTTATTTTCAGAGACACATACACTTTTGATTCATAGATAATTGGTAAATCCAAATAGGGGCCTTTAGTTTATATCAGCAAGCCCATTAGTAGGACAGAGTCAATTGTGTTTGTGTAGCACATACAGTGGGGTTCGAAAGAATTTTTTTCTATTAGTGTGCATAAAGAAGCAGAGAAAATATGGAAAAATCTCCAAAAGGCATCAAATGACAGATTAGACATTTGTATTATATGTCACAAAAAGTTAGATTTTATTTCCATCATTTACACTTTCAAAATAACAGAAAAAAAAAAATGGTGTCTGCAAAAGTTTTGGCATCCTGCAGAGTTAATACCTTGAACCCCCTTTGGCAAGTATCACAGCTTGGAAATGCTTCTTATAGCCAGCCAAGAGGCTTTCAGTTCTTGTTTGAGATATCTTTGCCCAGTCTTCCTTCCAAAAGTCTTCCAGTTCTTTGAGATTTCTGGGCTGTCTGTCATGCACTGCTCTTTTAATGTCTATCCATAGATTATGTTGAGGTCAGAATATTGTGAAGGCCATGGCAAAACCTTCAGTTTACGCCTCTTGATGTAATCCACCGTGGATTTTGAGGTGTGTTTAGGATCATTATCCATTTGTAGAAGCCATCTTCTCTTTAACTTCAGATTTTTCACAGATGGCATCAAGTTATGCTGAAATTTTATTGAATCCATTTTTCTTTCTACTCGTGAAATGTTCCCTGTGCCACTGGCTGCAATACAACCCCAACGCATGATTGATCCACCCCCATGCTTAACAGTTGGACAGAGTTTCTTTTCATTAGATTCTGTGTCACTTTCTTCTCCCAACGTACTGTTAGAATTTTCTAACTTTGTGTTCGTTGGATCTCTGAGGAAGGAGGCCCGGGTCCAATTGACAATTAAGAAAAGGTTTAATGCAACAGAATGATGAAGATGATGAGACAAAGACAATAAGACACAAAACAACATGATAACACTGCAGCTGACAGCAGACTGGATCTATGCTTCCCCCTGATGGAGTCACAGGAAACCAGTCTTGAATATTCTTAAATCACACCCATTTATCCCCTGCACCTGGGGGTGGGTCCTTTTCACCTGGTGCATTTAAATCCATTCTCATTGGTCCGTTGTTGGCATGGCAACATGCCGAGTGCATCTTTGTTGTCCAATGAGGGTGGACATGTTGCTAAACTCTGCCCCTTTGGGGTCGTTTTTGGTTACAGATCAAAAGGGTGTGTCATGTGACTGTGAAATTCTAACATCGATACAGTTAATCAACATTGTATTGTCTTAGCCTAGCCTAAGACCCCGGGGGTAGGAGACAGGAGGCCACCTTTTGGTGTGTAGCAGGAGGCTCCTTTCCATATGTTAAATGTCAGATTTGACCAGATCAATTCTTTACAGTCATAAGAAGAGAGGGAGAAGATGGGGAACAAATGGGCCATCTTGACCTCTTCACAGACAAAATGCATATTAATCCCATCCTGGCTGCATCATACATAAAACAGAAACACATTGTTTTCAAAACATTGTTTTTAACTTTTTATAACTCAACAGTACCTTTGCTCATTGCGGCCAAAAAGTTCTATTTTAATCTCATCGGTCCACAGAACTTGTCTCCACAATGCACCGGGCTTGTCTATATGTTCATTTGCAAACTTCAAACGCTGATTTTTGTGGTGAGGACGTAGAAGAGGTTTTCTTCTGATGACTCTTCCATGAAGACCATGTTTGTACGAGTATCTCTTTATAGTGGAATGGTGTACCACAGCTCCAGTGTCTGCCAGGTCTTTCTGGATGGATCGTGCAGTCAAACGTGGGTTTGGACTTGCTTTTCTCACAATCCTGCGAGCTTCTTATAGCCTTCTCCTGCTTTGTGAGCGTCAACTATTTTCAGTTTTCTAGACAACTGCTTAGAAGAACCCATGGTGCGGAGTGTCGGGGAAAGGTCAGATGAGTCTGGGCATTTAAAACCTTAAGATTGACATCACCTGGTCTTTCCAGACGATGATTGAGAACAATCCATGACACTGCCAGGTCTCAGCTTTCCAAAGGGGGCGGTGCATGCTAGAAACTCTGCAGGGTGCCCAAACTTTAGCAGACGCCATTTTTTTGTTTTCTGTTATTTTTAAAGTGTAAATGATGGAAATAAAATCTAACTTTTTGTGACATATTATACAAATGTCTAATCTGTCATTTGATGCCTTTGGGAAAGTTTTCCATCTTTTCTCTGCATCTTTATGCACATTAATACAAATTTTTACCTGGGGTGCCCAAACCTTCAAATCCCACTGTAGGTATATGACGGATAGTAATGCATCTACCTTATTTCCTGATGTATATAATGTACAGAAAGTGTGTGCAGTTGCAATGAGATTAAAATAGGAGTGTAAGAGATAAAAACTGAAATCAAATACAAAACAACAACAATAATAAAAATTTCCCTCTGATAAGCACCAATTATTTTTTCATGAATTCTTACCTACACTGAGTTATAATGAGTTGTTATCCAGCTGTTATCCATTGCTCTACAAGATGGTAAAACCGCAGTGTCTATGTGTCAGGGAGAAATTATACAGAGGATTGTTTTGATGTACAAACATAATTACTTACATAAACCACTGCAATGGAATCCAATATTGTATTATTAATTAGAGCACAGTCAGACTCTTTTTTTGTGAGCAGCCTGAATTCAAAGCGTTTGACTTTGTCACAATATCCAAACTACATCAAAGATGATCATTAATACAGCTCTGATGGCTTTGATCTGAAGCAGGACTGAAGCTGATAAGCCTTTTTTATTAGACCCTAAAATTCATCAGGATTTCAAATAAATATACATAAATATACATATACTTACAATCTGCACATTCCTTCACAGATGAGCCTGCATTACAGCACTGTCTCTGTCTGCAAGGTAACTTAGCATGCTTTTTGATGTAAAAGTAAATGCTGTTGGGAATAATGTTCGCAAATGGTAACAGACATTATTTCATATGGCCTGGCTCACATTTATATTTAGTTTTTTAAAAATATGATAACGATATATTAGGTCTTGATACGGAACTGTAGATTTTTTTTTTGTTTTACATAGTGTGGCATTTCACGGTTAAAAAAACAACAAACTTGTCAGTGCCCTCTGGTGGATAAACTATGTCATGGAGACACCATTTTTAAATGACCTCAGAGCTACTTCGGCATTTCTGTACTGGGTAACTTAGTTATCGGCCAGTATATAATCCAATACCAATATATTTGTATTTTATTAAGCTAATATCGGCCAACATTTTTTATGTCGAATTCATCTGTCTAGATCCAGTATCTGGCAAACATTTTCTGTTTCACTATATATTTTTTTCATTGTTTTATATAATAAAAAAAAGTTATTTTGTGAGATCTCAGTAAGAGATTTAACAAACCAGTATAACTTTACCCTAACTAACAAATAGAGAATATTATTGGCCAATACTGGCTTATCAGATGAATAGAGATCTGCCTGTATGATTTATGATATGCAAAGATAAAATGCAAATAGACATTGCAGTACTTAATGTTTAATGAGTGCATTTTTTTGACACTAATTTTTTCATAATTAAAATATTTTCTGTATATTTTGGTTTCTGACTAAAGTTATTATATGGGCCAATAACATCTAATTTACTGTGTTTTTGCACTTTCAAATGTTGCTGTTATCTTATTATTGACTGTTACAGTAAATACATATACATATACATATGTTGATCCTATAAATATAGGACACAACAATTCTTGAATAAAACCATTTGATGCAATATGACCAAAAATGGCAGTTTTTTGGAATATCTGCCCATCATCCTATATCAGGTTACACAGCTTTACACATAGCTTAGATTAACATGACAACTACCATAGCCTAAATATAGCACACTATCTACAACAGTGGTGTTCATGCTGTGTTCTGCCCTTGTGTATTTGCTTCCGCCCAAGTACCACAAGGCTAGTACATGATCATTGTTATTATCATGTGTTGTAGACCTGTATTCTCACTGTATACCTAATTCAAACGTAATCATAAAGATTCATTCTCCAACTCCCAACTCTTTCTCCCATGAGTGGTCAGAGTAACACCCAAACTCTTTCATTGGATCGTAAATTTTGAATCTCTGCCTACCTCCTCCCATTGGTGGATGTAACGGATGAGTCTGGACAGCCTCAGCAGCCGCAGCAGACTGAGGATCTTGGTGAAGCGGACAATGCGGAGCGCTCGGGCTGTTTTGTACACCTCCGAGTCCATCCCTCTCTCCACGATGAGGAAGATATAATCCACAGGTATGGAAGAGACGAAGTCCACCACAAACCAGCTCTTCAGGTACTTCTCCTTAATCTTCTTGGGATCGAGGATGATCTCGGTGTTGTCCTCGAACACGATGCCGGTCCGGAAGTTCAGCACCAGGTCCATGAGGAAGAAGGTGTCAGAGACCACGTTGAAGATGATCCAGGGAATGGTGGTCTCGTCTTTGAAGAAGGTGATGCCCACGGGGATGATGATTAGGTTGCCCACCATGAACATCAGCATGGTAAAGTCCCAGTAGAACCTGACAGTGTAAAGCAGGGGGGATGGTTAGAGACTGAGGGAATGACCCCCCCCCCCAACACAGTCTTTTGAGGCTTTGATTTCACAGTCTAAACACAATCTTTTACAAAATGCATGCTTTTTTATTTTTTAACAAGTGCATTGTATCTTCTCCTTGTGAGGCAACCTAAACCATATGACTCAAGACAGTGTCAGGACAAGGACAAGCAGAGAGACATGGATATAACAGGAAATATAAGCTGGGTGCAGTTCATTCCGAATCAAGGAACAACTGACATGAAACACCCGTAACAGTAAAGCTATCCTGATGGAGGATGCCTCAGCAGTTATCACAGCAATTGTGCAATTTGATATCTTTGAACTGCTGGTAAGACAAAACACTGCATTTGAAGACGTAGCCATTGGGCTTTAGGAAACTGTGCTTTACAATTTTCTGACATTTAGATGAGAGCAATACATAAATAGATTTAACAAATAACTGGGTGAGACAGCTATGATAAAAAATAATCCTTAGTTGTGGCCCTGTGTCCTCAGAAGGCATATGTTACACAGCTGTCTGATCAGCGGAAAGTATACATGGGAGACTGCAAATGAAAGTGTTGCTGAGTCATGAATGTTCCCTGACATAATCCCCGACAAAACCACTGAGTATTATATTAAATGATATTTTGGTAGCAAAATCTGACTCAGACAGTTAAGAGCTCAAATAGTTGGCTTTATCTTCAGATTGCTGCGGTTTTACGCTTGAGTGATTTGGAGGAGCTGCCCTTGGTGCTGAAACAGATGTTCAGACGCATTCCAACTTGATGATGGAACTTTTCCAACTTCAAGTCAATGTCATCTTTAATACAAAACTCATGAAACAACACGCTTTTTTTGAGAAAACGTTTGTTACAAATACATTGTGTCATATTGCAATCACCCTAATAGTTTAATTGTTGTTTTTTTTAAGTCTCAGTCCTCATGATGGATCAGATTCTCCCCTAATTTTCAAGTTTTTCCTCAAGATATTTAAGCAAAATAAAATATATAGGTGTAAATATCTAATAAAAAATGGAATTATTCATCTTTATTTATTTCCATCTTGGCTACAGCTAAAGTGCTGTCTAGGTGGACATTACATAAGTGCCTTTATAAATAGCTGAATGAACACCTGCATTTTCTAAATATTATATTCTTAGTCTTTTCTCATATAAAGTTTGATATGTAAAAACAGTGCCAGGAGGTGTGTTCCTAGCATATCTTTCATGCACCTCAATATAAAAGTGTGTAGGCTACTGATTATGAACATAAGTCAATTTGACCCATACCTGAAGTCGCTGTATGGGTGGATAATCCAATTACCCGCTGACTTTACGCGCTCTTGTTCTTTCTCCACTGCCTTCTGGCTGCCAAACATACGCAGGGAGAATTTGTTAACTCCGGGCTGAAGCATGGAACTAAACTGCCGCTGCATATATGTCTGATTTCCCCTGGAGTCGTCATCATCCAGGACTATCTGAGAGCCATCCTCAGCTTTGGTAAATGTGACAGAATTTCTCGACTGCTGACTCGGAGTCTGTCCTTTACCAGCTGGGGCGTTGGAGAAGGAAACTCTGGAGTCTTTCTTTTCCATCGGTGCCACGGTCTTGACCTCGGCGCACGGCCCCTGTGTCACGGACCCCGCTGAAGTGATAGAGCCGTCCATGCTTGCAGCCTGCCCCTTTCCGTCTTCGGCAGCTACTACTCCACCTGTCTGCTTCTCCTGCCTTGAGATGAGAGAGGAGAGGCTCCCTGAACTGGCCGGGTTCCGTCTACAATCTCCGTTTTTGTTGCATATCATACCGATGGCTCCCTCTGCTATCACGCCTGCCTCTGGGACTGTGTCCCCTCCAGCAGCATCCCTCCGGCACAACAGAGCAGAGGCCGTGCTGCCACTGCCACGGACAGGTGCGGAATCCTCGTCTTGCAGGAGCCACAGCTCATTGATGTTGGAGTTTCTGCGCGCAATGGACGCGGCTCCGCCTCCAGGCGTAAATTTCTTCATCTTGGTTCCTCCGCTGCTCCTATGATCCGCGCGTCCGGACAAACTGGTTACTTGAGGTGGTCGAGGCTGCTGGAATTTGGGCTCTTCATCGCCGTCCTCCGCCTCGTCCATCACAGGCAGAACAGACACAAGACAGACACTCCCCGTACCTTGAACTTGGTGAGACTGGGCGGCGGCGGAGAAAGGAAAGTGGAGTTCAAAGCAGCAGCAGCAGCCCTCTGCTTTCCACACACGCCACTTTAGGATAACAGCGCACCGGTGGCGTTGCTATGGCTGCAACCTGGCTGCTGTGTGTGTGTGTGTGTGTGTGTGTGTGTGTGTGTATAGAGACGACAGCCTTACCTTTAGGCTGCAACCACCTAGACTACATGTACATAATATTGAAGAAAGTATGTGAACAAAAGAAGCGGGCAGCGTCACAAAACTATCCATCTAATAAATAAATAAATATATAAATATATTATTAAATACATAGATAAAGCCACCTGATGGGAGCAAGGGCAAAAGCGACAGATGGAGCTCACAAGAAACCACCAAGTTCTTCATGGTTTGTCATCCACAGTTGATCTCGTAGACCAGCCCCGGACAACATGTCAATATATTGATATTGTGATATGACACTAGATATCATCTTGTTGGATATCGTAGGTTAATGTGGGAAATGTGGTATTTTCATAGGTTTGAACAACTTTTACAGTAAAGTGAGGTCATTTTCTAAACTTAACAGATTGTTCTGTCCGATTATCTGCTTTTAACTACTTCATGATTATATCCACATTACTGATGATTATTTATCAAAAATCTAATTGTGAAAAATATTTTGTGAAGGTACCATTAGTCAACCCTACAATGTCGTCATACAATCTACTTTGAGGTATTTGGTCAAGAATATCATAACTGATTTTCTCCATATCGCCCAGCCCTACCATCAGCCAATCACCTACACGGCCATGGTTAGATGAGGATCCATAGTAATACTACATGTAGGCTTTCCTCACTAAGGGGCTGTATCAACAGCGACGGCCGGTTGATTGTCTGCCAACATGGACGGGGGTCCCCTATTCTTGGTTAAATAGCTCCGCCTTGTGCACAAATATACACACTACACTTTCAAGCTTCCAGAGTATCCGTAAGCCTTTATTACCCATTGACTCGGGCATCCGTCCACTCGTACATAGCCTGATGCATGTGACACCGTAAACACCAACTTAGGACCCTAACTGTGTATCATGTATATTTTCTGCTGCAGTCTTACTTATCTTTAACTATTCTGCTGCAGCTTAACACATTCCAATGGCGCAAACATTTAGGCTTTCATAAACCCAAGATAAAACCATTTCTAATGATAACCTTTTACAGAGAAAGGAAGCACAAAAGACATTCATAGTTTGGGTGATAAAACGGGGTTACAAATCATGCTTTTAGGCTGTGTGTTGAAACGGGAATATATGCAAGGTAAAGTCAATAAGAAAGCATGTTTGGGGCCATTTATCTAAAACATTTTAAGATAAAACTTTAAAAAAATAAAAAAAATGGATTTGAGCACGTTTAAGCTCCGCACACACAGCTGCAGTGGAGTTCTTAGCATCTCATGTGTAATAATGCTGGCATTTCAATAAGATAGGGGTTGAGAAACACCAAACAAATGTTCTTGTGAATCAATTGTACGTGTTTTAAGCATGCAACAGTCTAAGCTATTCATATATTCTCAAGTTCAGATCCTTTAGGTCTTCAATGACGCACTACAGGTGAAAGGCACTTGGATGTCTGGCTTAATGACATGCTTTGACGGTTTTGTCTCAAAACATGTTCAACTTTTAGTAACAGCATTTTGTTAAGAGTGCTTCCATTATGTACGGACATCATTTGTTAGCAGGACAGTGAATCCTACAAACAATGGTTTGGGTCTTCTGTGCGGCTATTCGGTCCTTGTACACAGTGCTTGTTAACCTGCTATTCTAAGTCAACCTTTGATTGTGGTGAAGTAAAAAAACAAGCAGGTAAAATCAAATACCTTTATTCAGTTTGTGAAAGTTGTACAACAGGTGGTGTTCCATATACTTGGATGGTACAACAATTTACACAACTCTGGCTAAGTCTTTATCTGTGTAATTGAAACGGTAACATCAAATCACAACACTCATCAGATTAAATGAACATATGGCTTCTGAATATCTACACAGTAAAGGGAACAGAGATGACGGTCCAATTGCACACAAATGTCTCAGATCACATTGAGAAAGAAAAACATATTTTTAAAAAGGTTTATCACCTGTACTAAATTAATAATATTCAAGTTGCAATCAACAGAAGCATGTTGCATCCTATGCACTTGGTCCTTCACAATATATTTTTTTACTCTGGATGTGATATTGGCAACAAAAATATTGGTAACTAAAACCTTGGTTTAAAATATGTGAACAGGAAAAGGAAATAAAAGCTTGATTTAAAAAAATAAAAAGGACAAAATTAAAACTTTTAAAGTGTCACAGTTGCACACAAAAGTGTAGTGGTGCTTGTAAGTATAAAACTGCTAAGGGAGGATGGCGGTGGCGTGGGGACAGGTCAAATGCACTCCAGTAGTTGCTAAAAGAATGGATCAGGATCAAAAATGTTTCAGATGCTCTGAACTGAACTTGTGCTGCTTTACAGGTCACCATCCCAGATTTGAGAATATAAAAGCAAAGACCGACAACTGCGAGGTCAGTGTAGGAAGCATCGGTATGAAAAGAAGAAGAAAAAAAAAAGAAACGTGCCATTCCTCACATGAATTGTCTAATGATTTTACATTGAACACACACTTTGCTATTAAATGCAAGCAACATTTGCCCTGCGGCCTCGAGCAGAAAATGACTGCACACTATATTCCATGGCTGCACAATGTGGAGAAGCATATAGAAGAAAAAAAAATTAGAGGAAATCATACAGTTTCTTAAAACATTTAACACCCAAGCACAAAAAGTAACTTAAAATTGCAGGGCGCACAGTATAATGTGCCACACAACAGCTGAATCCTGGACTGCCATCTGGATGTCCATCTAGAATAGAAAATTTTTGAAACGTTTGTCTTATATTCAGATTTAAAACAAAATTGGTTTATCGTCATTTTACAGTTTTTAAGTAGAGGAAGTTAAATTTCAAGAAGAACTTAAGTTTCACCCACCTTTTTTCAACTTCTAATTAGAATTCCTTTGCCTCACATTCTTGTCTTTGTGATTTGCATTAGAATTGCTCTTCCTGAAAAACAGTGAAAACATGAGTTCTGTTTCATTAAAAATAAAATAAAAAAATAAATAAAAATACTATGACTCTTGGTGACTATATAGATATGGAGCTGCTAACAATACTTACAGAGGAGCAGCTCCTGAATCGTCATCTGGACAGCAGCAAACAATCAAAGGAGGGCAAAGAAAAACAGAAGTCAGGTGATAGCAGGACATTAAATGTCAGTTATTGGTTTGAGAACCACATGCCACCCCTCCTCCCCCACAGATGACAGTAGAAAATGTTAGAAAGCGACATCCTCTGCAATAGGATACAACTAGGTTTTAATCAAATACCAACGGAATATGAATTAAAGCATGCCCACCTATTTCTGACAATGTATGACAAAGCTAAATCTTTAGCACATCATTTATCCTGCAATTCCACACAAACATTGTTTGTGTTCTATAAAAAGACATTATTGTATGTCACTAACAGACTACTGTATTGTCCATTTAGTAAATCTTCAATAAGATTTAAACATTGCCATTTTTGAACATCTTTGTACATTGTCCAGAAGTCACCCCTTAACATCAGGCTCATGCAATACAAGCAAAGGACACCAAAGACCTAGTGGCTGTATTAAGATAAAAAGAAGAAGGAAACCTCTTTTAACAGGAAGAGCCAACTTACAACCTGGCATGTATAGTGGCAGTATTTACAAAGTAAGGACATCGCCGCTGCCAAATGGTCAATGAGACAAATGTGAATGATGTACTAACCTTGAGAAGAGAGTTGCCTATCATTTATCATGCACAAAGTACAAGATGCAGAAGGCATGCAGGCAGAATGCTGAAACCTCACTTTTCAACCTGTTCCAAGTTCATGTCAAACCATTACGTGTCTCATTTGACTCTTTCATTGGCTCAAACACATGATTTAAAAAAAAGGACCAATAGAAAGGGGAAAGAAAATATTTTAAGCTTGCTCCGATTGCAGGGCCAGTGAAAGAGTGACCAGATCTTTGAGCGCATTCCTCTTAGAAGGGGCGGCTATGAAAGCAGTTCATTCAGACTCCCATAGCTTTTTCCACGCGGTCATTTCACCTCAACCACTTCAGTCTGACATGCAGTTTTGTCCACTTACCAAAATGCAAAATCAGCAGCGAACAGAGAAATAAAAATGTAAATAAAAAAAAAAGTGTTTCTATCACAGAACGTTGATACAAAAGGTGGAAGCTAACTCCTGATCTGTATTTGAAAATAATAACCAAAGACAATAAAAGGTTCTTAATAAATGCATGCAACTACAGTGTATACATTCCCATCTTAAGAGGTTACTGGTTTACTGACTTAATAATCTGAGGGGCAGTAAATCTTCTCAACTCAGTTTAGCAAACAAGGCCTACAATTGATGCATTTTTGTCCTTTTGGAAGACTTCAAACTTTATTTTAGCCACACATAAGATTGCAGGTTGGGATATGGCCATATCTAGCCTCAAAATGTACAGTTCAGTAGCTAACTATTCATCATATGAGGATATTTTTCTTCTACCAAATCTTAATAAAATGGCAAAATGCCCAGTACGTTTTGGAATTCACCAACAGTTGAGGCCAATTGACAAATACAATTGTCAGCTCTAAGTAGCTGTTAAGACCAAAATCAGCAGTCTTGATTCAGGTATTGGTGAGAAGATTAAAAGCTACATAGGAGGCCCAATAATAGCATCAAGGGCACTTGATAGCACAATAAGACAACAGTGCCAAGTTATCACAGCTCTAATCACTTCATCCTGTTTGGATTTTTGCAAGGTAAAACAGAACGAGCCTATTTGGGTAACAAAGTCATGTGACCTTGCACTGGCAAAAGGCTGAGTCTTGTTGGAGGATCCACGCAATTGCCATTGACTCGCCTCCCCCCCTTTGTTTTTTGTTGCTCAAACCCTCTGACACTGGGTCAACACAGTGGTCTCAATGAAATGAATGAGAAGGCAGTGTTCTATCCATAGTGCTAATGTCGGTCTAAAGACAACCTAAACATTTCTGGAACATGTAGTGGTGGAGGCAGCACGGCGTACTTACCGTCGGTAACCTCATCAGGCTTTCTCTTCTTCTCATAGATGAAGATGATGGTCACCAGGATGATGACCTCGGCCACAATGCCAAGGAAGGGCCAGAGAGCAGCCAAGCGACTGCGGACACGCAGGTGGATCCTGTCAGTGGATGTGCCAAGCTCGTTGGTTCCAGAGCAGACATAGTCTCCAATGTCTAGTTCAATGTTCAGGTCCTCAATGACCAGAGTGGTCTTGTTAGGGGTGCTCTTTATCTCATATTTCACGCCAGTGCCATTGATGATAGGCTGATGGTAATTTTTAAGCAACAAGTTAGTTACACAAATAGCAAGACAGGTGTGACTATTCTGCCTTATTTAATATTTGTTAACAATTGAAGTACTGGACATACACCTTTTGCAACTTGCAAATAGCTAGGTGACCTAAAGGTTAAGTCACCAAAATGTTAAGTTGGTTTAAAACTGTAGATCAAAAACATTGTGAATTTTAAGAAATGACAAGCTTGAGAAACATACAATTTGGTGGCCATCTTGCTCTTTGAACCAGGTCCAGTCAGTAGGCAACGGGTAGCCATTGCTCAGACAGATCAGCACCCCTTTGTCCTTCTCGTTGCCATGCTCAGAGTGCTTGTAGGCAGCAACATGGGGAAGTGCTACAGCAAAAAGAGAAACACATTCAAATTAAAATATGAAAGTTTGTATATTTAAATAAATTACCTCCTATAAATTGTTTATCCTTGAGCTACCTTCCTATAAGAATTTGAAACCAGGAAGCAAATGAAATGTTTCCAGAGCTACCTTCACTAAAAATTGTTTTTATTCCCATGATCAATTCCCATTTAAATTCCCATTCCTGTTTAAATTCATTATTAAACTGTCACCCTGTTGATTGTTCCCCTATCTGCTGCACATGCAGATGGCACACAATTATTTTCCTTACAATGGTGAATTGCATACCAGCACAGAGATCGATGGACAACCAGGACAGCCAAAGCAAAACCTAATATATTAGCAGGACTTACAGTTAATGAAAATAAAGATCACATAATGCTCACTATAAGTAAAAGGCTACCTAATCTAAAACTATATAAACACAACATTTGCAACCCATGTAAGTTAAAACCCCATTGTAAACATGGACATTAACTTAACATTAAAATGACCAATGAATGCAACTTGTATCTGTGATATTCATTCATGAACTTACTTTTGACTTCAATTGTCTGCTTCACCTCTGGATCGGTCAGGAACACACATTCATATATTCCACCAGAAGTGTAGGTGATTCTGTCCAAACTACGGAAAGAAAAAGAAAAAGGATTTAAGAACTGCTTGCAACACTCATTAAATGGAACTTGAATAGCATTTTTCTCTGCTGACCTAGCAACCTAGCAAGTGGTGACTTCTAACCAATTCTGCTGAAGCCACATTAATGACAGTGATTAGTTTTCCACTTTGCTAAGTAGAAAATTCACAATAGAACTGATTAGAAACAAGAGCCAAGGGTAAAAATAAAGCTGCTTGTCCATGCAACAAATATTTCAAATTTCCCCTGGTAATAACAATCCCACTTTTGTTTGTCCCATACAGTTCTGCCTGCTCTCTAATGGGGAATTAAGGTCAGGGCAAGTGAGCACACTGCCAGGAGTGCTTATCCCTGCTGCCAAGACTACCGGCAAAGCTGCATGACTGCACGGTCCATCTCTCTGCTAATCAAGAGCAGTGAATGCCTGAATGGCGCCCATAGCTTTGCTGCTAATGGAGGAAGGGAGAATAGTGAAAGGGGGAGGGACGACAGACAAGCTGAAGACAAAGTGCAAGAATATTAGCAAAGAGATTTTGACCGTAGTAACAGAGCCAAAAAGGGAAAGCATACAAAAGCAGAGGAAAGCACTAGACCAAACAGGTCAAACTCATTCAAGTTCATAGGCCACAATCCCCTAATTTGATCTTTAAGTGGCCCAGACCAGTAAACAACTCCAGAAAGATCAGAAACTTTATCTGCGACAGTTTGTCAGCTTGATGTTGGCAAATGCAAGTGACTTCTGCTACTGAGTTCTAAGGCCATTGTAGAACTTAAAAACATGTTACCAACGCGGGGGTTGGGGGAATATTCTGAGAGGAAAAAAAAAAAAAAAAAAGAGATTTAACTAGGGCTGTAATCTCCCAGTCAACTTATTGGTTGATACATTCTGGCTCGACCAAAATTCTGATTGGTCGATTTTTTGCCGTGTTAATTTCATCAGGTGGAATCCTAGACCGTTACGGCCTATGGGTGGAAAACACTAATTGCTAATGGGGATGTTTTCAGAGCACCCGTTTCACAGGTAACAGTCCGTCTTCAGAACACCCCCCTTGTTTCCACTTTTTTTGATTAGCCCAACCTACTGGAGACAGATCGAAGAAAGAAAGAAAGCCTTGGTTTGGTGGTTTGCTGAATATTTATTACAGTCAGTCCTCCTCTACCATGTCGAGGACATTGGCAGTGTGGCAGCATTTTACAAAAATAGGTAACGGAAAAAAAAGTTGAAGATAGATACATGCCTTTTATGTTTAAGAGTAAAAGCTTTAAATTAATAGTCTATTCGTGACCCAGCTGCAAAGCCGAGCTCCTATGTTTAATTGCTATGTGAGAGGACATGCACAGAGACGACTGAAAATGGTAACATATGACAAAAAAACAATTGTCTTGATATTATGTTGCATATTCCTCAACAGTTATTGTGCTGATAACACAAGCTGACATAGTACTATTTTCGGAAATCATAGGCTATGATATTGCGCATGTGCACGTGATGCAACGCTGTCAGAGCCGACAGACGAGTGTCCTTTCAGTGCAAAATTAGGTCAAAAGCTATTTAATATACTGCAAATAGCCCATTAGTTTTTATGTTTATAATTATTTTAGCCAGACAAAGACAAGTACTGTGCAGTTAATTTATCTAACGTGCCCCCCCCAAGTCGATTTTTAGTCGAAATTTCAGTCGACCAAGCTTTTCTTTGGTTGATTACAGCCCTAAATTTAACATTATGAGGTCGTGAATTTACGGAAAGTTTGATTTCTCAGATTAAACTGGTAAATTTGGAATTACTCTGCAATTTTCACACTTTATAAAGTCCTCCAGTGGGCCTGATTGGAGCCATTGGCAGGCCAGTTCTGGTCTACGGGCTGTATCTTTGACACCTTTGGACTAGAGACTAAAACAATTGCAATCTCAATTCACCCTGTTCACACATTAATTTTAAAATAACAGCTTTTTTATTTTATGCATTTAATTTTTTAATCGTAAAAAAAAGTAAATGCTGATTCTCAATTAATTTAATGAGCCGACTGCATGAATGAATGATGAATTTCAACATTCCACCATGAGCTCCTTGGTCTTCATGGTGTTAAGGAGCAGGTTGCTGTTAACACACCACACAGCCAGGCAATCCACCTCCTCCCTGTAGGCTGATTCGTCAATGTCCGTGATGGGACCAATCATTGTGATGTCGTTTGCAAACTTATGATGGAGCTGGAGCCATTGGAGCCTCTCGTGGGAAACAGCATATCTCAGTCTCCAATGCCTCAAGATTTCACGATGCCGCAATCGCGCCAATTCAACCAATCACCATGACTTTGGTGTGACCCGCAATGTTGCCAATCACCAGGCAGGGGCTGCCGAGTTCTACGCGCAACTGACACACACAAACACACGGTGGATGCAGGAAAAAGCCGAGGTGAGACGACACGATCACAACCTAAATTGAGGACAGCTGTGCTTGTTATTGTAAATGCAATGATAAATTAAAGTCCAATAAATCTTTTATTAAACCATATGAATGTGTGTCCCAGGCCAGGTAAAGAAATTAAAGATGAAGAAAGAACAAGCCCCTGATATATTTTCAGATTTGATTCATTCAATAAATAATTATTTTGTATTAAATCCAGCCATTTTGATATTATAACCAACATTTGCAACATCCTGAGCCTTTTGGTAAGGTTAGTGGGAAAACTCAGCCTAGAGTAATTGTATTCTCCTTCAAACACGTTTCTTTTTTATTTTTAAAAGAACTATGCTAGATAGAAGGTTGATAGATAGATTCAGGAAAAAGAATTACCATCAGAGGATGAGTGCTTTTATTATGTCATAGTAACTGCAGGGAACATCTGCCCATATGGCCCCCACTTGGGTAGATGTAGCTACTTACCGGAGGACTGTGTATGGAGAGGTAGAAACGGACTTGGAACTTTCAATGAGTTTCCCATTGTGCGTCCATTGGGAGCCCTTGATGGGAAGGGTGGAGTCTGTCAAGTTGCAGCTAAGGACTGCTGAGGTCTGGTTGCTGACTTCAGAAGGTTGAGTAATGATGTTTGGGTCTTAAGGTAAACAGAGAGGGGAAAATTCATTATTCATCCTTTTCTAAAATGTTAGCTTTGCAGGTTGAGACAGCAATTGTGCCCTACAAAAGGCAAAACCCAGCAACTACTTATGTGTTTAAAATTAAATTTTAACTTGTTTTGCTATATTAAGATATGGCATAAAAATGTGTTGATCACTTTTTAAATTTCCAGTAACTGAGCTAAAAACCAAGCCAAAACGCAGTATTTGCACTTTGGTGTGTAGTTACAGCACTCTGCCTTTGTGGGACCAAATGACTTGTCTTAGTACCCTTATACTTCATTACTGCCCTTAAGATATTGCCTTGAAATGTATCATTAGTGGGTACATTGTTTAAGAGTTTCATTTACATTTTGGCTCTGAACACTCAACAGTTGTCTTTAAAGAAATGAATGAGGGAATACAAAATTTAATAGGGTATACTGTACATGACAGCCATATGCACACACTCATTGATGAGTAAAGAGATAAAATGGAGGCGGCCGGAGCCAATCGTGAGCCTTGGCCACAAAACAATCGACGTCACCTTCAAAGTTTACAGACAGCCTCAATACTGTTATCGGGCTCCGTTTTGGTAATGGGTTTAAATTCAAAATATTGCCCATACGTAATATAGATTACGATTTGGTTGAGATGACAATTGTTGAGTGTCAAGAAATCAAAAAAATTACCATCTAATTCCATGGCAAAATCCTTCAACTTACCAAGTTTGAGAAGGAAAACAAATCTTTGCTCACAAATTAAACCAAGAAACTCAAGTACTGAACAAAAGCACAGAACTTTCTAAGAAAGGGGGAAAGAGATCCCCGTAATGTGGCAATCTGTCCCACCAACAGTAGAATGGAGGGAAGAATAGGAGTTACTAGAAATCTAGTGATACAATAGACTACGACAAGGTCATGGGGAAAAGATCTTCAAATACAAGCAGAAGAAGCAACAACAGGGGGATGACATGTTATTGAACTGGGAAAAGAAAGTGACAAATGCTTCAAAAGATATTACTGACCACAAGGCAGAAAGATGCCCCATGGCTGAGAATCTATTTTTAATAATTAGTTGCGATCATGTGTCAACCTACAGTTGAGTAGGCCATAAGTCACAGGAATGGTCTACAAGCATAAACAAAAGGAGCATTGCCAATGTTAGTATTAATTAGAAAAACAGGTAACACCTAATTTGAACAGGTGTGTATAAGACTGACATGACACCTGTCTTGAACATGGAGTCTTTATAAAGGTTTAGGATTGTTGTCTTTAAGCGACATTTAGTACATTATGGCACTTAATGCAAAGTTAGCATTGTTGGAGATGTTTGCGTTGTGAAAACTTTAGGCCTATTCGCACAGGATTAGTATTACCTGGTGACCTCAAGTCATTTGTAGTAATATAATAAAAATAAAATAAAAATTAACAGAGGTTGAACTAGTATAGGCGGGCTTAGCTTCCACTTTACTTAAGGTGAAGGAAAACATTCATGACAGTTATAATGATCTCATGTTAGCCAATGTCAATACCAACCACTTATGACCATTGAATGTAATGTTAAAAGTTAAATAGTTTTTGTAAATTTGATAATTAGGCATGTTGACATATTTCACGAGGTTATGTTAATGTCTAGGTTAATGCTAACTTGTGATAATGCCAACTTTGTAAGTGTCACAATTTACAACACTTAATGACATAACCATTCATAAAACGCCTTCATGTTCTTAGGACATGATTTCTTATGCACAGCCCTTAAAGTGTTACAGGAAAATGGTAGCAAAGTGAATCTCTACCAAGAAGCAGTACTAACAAAGAAATCTGACCCCTTTTGTTTTAAATTATTCATATGCAATAATTTTCCTTGAAGAGCCATTTGCAAATTTCCAACCTTATGACCAGTATTATATCCAAGAAAACATAGGGGGAGAGACATTTTGTGTGTCAGGTAAACAGGATGAGGGAGCGACCCAGTCACACATTATGACCAGGCTTCGGATTCAACTACAGGACAACTTTGGAGCTTTTGAAGAGGAGGGGAAGAGTGTATACTAGGTGAAGCAGGATGGAGAGGGTACTGGACCGGGTAGCATGGGAGTTGAGTGTAACTGGAGCTGAATGTCCAGGACTTCATTAATGAGGAGATGACAGCCAAGCTACTTTGACCGGAGTCTCCTCATGCTTCTTCTGCCACTCACATTCAATGACAATAACATTTGCCTGCGAGCGGATCCACTTGATTTTTGGCGTCTTCTTCAGTTCGTTGCGGTCAGGGTCGTTGGAAGCGCGGCACTCGTACGTGCCTGAGTCGTTGAAGGTGAGGCTTGTGAGGTGAATGGTGCTAGTGGCGTGTGCTATATACGTGGCATTTATTTGCACACGATCATCCCGTGCCCCGTCAGAGAGCTGGGTGAAGGTCTCGTTGGGCTCTTCACCCTCTATAAACCACCACTGCAGCTCAGGGATGGGGTTCCCTATCACCTCACAATGCAGCTCTGCGCTGCCACTGATCAGCTTCATCTGAGACAGGGGAGACTTGATAAAGCCCGCTGAGCACCGTTTACAGTCCGCCCAGCAAACAGATTTCCAGAATGTTTTAAAGCAAGCCAGGTGATTTAATGGATTGGTGATAAAAGGCCGTGATGGAAGAAAGACAAGCAATAAGGAAAAAAAGAAAGAAAAAGAAAGTTAAAACACAAATGAAATGAAAATATGAAAGTATGCACATAGAAAATAGATCAGAGCAACATTTTCACCAAATTTCATTGGGAAATGTTTATTCCTGATACTCTGACCCATCTAGACAAAAATAAAATCATGAAAAAAAGGCAGTAAGGGATGACCCGAGAGGGCAACAAGCTTCATGAACGCTATAATGTTTCATATTTTTTCCTAACCTGTTATAATTATTTTAATGGGTGCAATTTGGGTTGCAGTTGAACTACACCTGGGGAGTATTTCCAATATTTTTCCCATTTATATCACTAAGCACGTTTACATGCACACTAGGGCTGCACAATTATAGCCAAAATGATAATCACGATTATTTTGATCACGATTATTTGATTTTGACCAAAACATATTTTGTTACATAGGCTATTTATAACTGCTTTCACATCTATATTATGCTATATTATTCTTATGTTGAAGTTATATGTTGTATAGACATACAGCTGCAACACATGTAAATGAAAATTATCCATCTGAAATAAATAGCCTAGGATTTCTTTTTTTTTTTTTTTTAATGTATCTAGGGAGAGAGAGGGAGTGCAATGGACGTACTCACAGAGAGACGACTGATTCATTATGAATGGGTCCAGCATGGGTCAAACGGCGGGTCAGCAGAGTTACACACGTGTGTATGAAATGTCTGTATCGTCACTGCGCTACATTTTTATGAACTATGATATTCTGGCCATGGGTCACATCTCTGGCCCAGGTCCAGCAGGCTCCGTCTCACTTGCTATTACTCTACAAACTGAAGTTAGTTGCATTCAATAACTTCTGTGTTTTTCGCCGTGGCCGCTGCGATAGCAGATAGTTTAACAGGTATGCCTCTCATGCTTAACAATATACAGTTGTTTTAATAACAAAACTGTAGACAGAAGTGTGGACCGGTGGCCGCTGTTTGGCGGGGCTGCGCGGAGCGTAAGAGGAGAGATCCAACACAGGCACAGCTTTACAGAATAAATGGGTCATGTAACGCAAAATTAAGCCATATCCACATAAACAACATTGCAGCGGATGCGAGGACATTAGGTGCGTCCTAGAGGAAAATTATTACTTGCGCTCGAGCACTGTGAGCTAACAGACGCTAACTAGCACCGATCACTGCTGTTGTCTGGAAAACAACACAGACGGGACCAAATGTTGCGTTTACTAGTAAACTGGTAAACCTTGAGACCGCCGTATGACCGACTGCTATCTGTTGAAATTTCCTCACGTTACTCCGTCCTCTGTGACTGTCTACATCTAGAAACCACTTTCATTAGTCATGTAAACATCTTAGTTGGAATATGGTCTTTTTCCGAATTAGGCCAAACACAGAATATTATGTGCATGTAAACGTAGTAAATGAGAGTAGACTGCTATTAGGTTTGAGGGATCCTCTGTGATAAGCTGAACCTGTCAATGATGGACTTTGTCAGTTTTCCATTTACCAAATAAAGAGCTTTTATATGAGTTGGTTCCAGTTAAAGTCTTTTATATAAAAAAAAAAATAAAATAAAAAAGGCCTTGTATTGGTAATTACTCAATTAGTATTGGGACTGCGGGCAAAAATGTTTTGATCAAGACATCCCTTAAGGCAGTTATAGCAAAAGAAAAAACATGAAAAGCATCCAATAGCAATGTGCAATGAATGGAACATAACATGAAGAGAAAAGCAGATGAGCTTGAAATGAAAAAAAAAAAAATTATGTAATAAAATTAAAAATCCATCAAAGCCTAAGGACATTCAAGCATTTTGGGCTGGTGCCTTGTGTCTAACAGTGGTTGGCAGGGTGTTAATCTAGGCTAACAGCCTCTTTTTCAGAACATTGTGACAATGATTTCATGCAGGCTACATGACATCAATATAGCTACGTGTAAATCAGTCAATACCCATCGGACGATGTGTTCACATGGGAAGAACATTACAAAAAAACTTTTGCTGTTGCGCAATTGACTACACAAAACAGATTTAGAAAGGACTACATGTATTGTTTTTAATAAAATGTGTCAGTTTGATTAGACTGTTAAATCCTGTGTCAGGACCCTCATTTTCTGCCTACACTTTAAGGCTCACAAACCACTTGAGTGACTGTTATGTCATCATGTCATACAAAACCCTTTTCTGATGGCTTTACTTCTTTAGATATTCATTTCTCCCCCAGCTCTCCACATTCACAGCAGGCAGGGGAACTTGTTTGGCCACTCAGTGGTGGCCTGGGGGGGGGGGTTATACACTTGATGGGTCCAGGGAAGAATAACATTCTCACACAGGCCAAAAGAATGGCCAGCTTGTTTCCCTCTTATCCCAAAAAGAAATCCTAAAACTAACACAAAACCGGGGATGAGCACAGGATAAACCTAGTACCAATAATACAAACAAATATTGAGTTCCATCCTTGAGATTTAACTGTAAACTCGCTTTTTTCTACATTCCCTGTTGAAAAATAATTAAAAAAAAACTTAATTTTGTGTTGAAGTTCTCAAAACAATCAAAACCGTCAGCAGATATTAATGAGTGACAAAACAGGCAGACTTCTGAATGTGTACATGACAGCCCTCGTGAACTTGTATATGCTATGTAACCTTTCTAGCTTAGTGGCTTCCACCACCACTGCCAAAAGGTCACCTTCGTAGCACATGCGGAATAGAAGTTCAAAATTAAATATAGTCCTGAGTGTGAATGGATGTCAAGCACATGGACCTTGACAGTGTAATATACTGCCTCTGCTCTTTAACATGAGAACTAACTCCATGTGTTTCAGGAACTTTCAGAACTTTCGTAATTGATATTCATGTTATTGTTTACATATGGTCAACAACAAGCTAAATGCCTGAACAATGCTGCAACTAGCATGTATTTCCATTGCCGATTGATCTGTTAATCATTTTCTCGATTAGTTGTTTTGGTATATAAAATGTCAGAAAATGGTGAAAAATGCCGATCAGTGTTTTTCCAAACCCCAGGTGATGGCCTCAAATATCTTGTTTTGTCCACAACTCGATCATAGAGTAGCAAAGAAAATATTCACATTTAAGAAGCTGGAATCTTAATTTTGATTAATATTTGCAGCTCTAGAACAATGTACAAAAAAAAAAAAGCCAGTAAATCTATAATTTTACCTACAGGACATAAACATTCAATATTGAATGTAACACAGAGATAGCATTAGATTTTTTAAGCATAAAAAAGTAGAGAGGAGCAAATAAACCCAAACTAAGGGGATCCATGCTATATCTTCATAGAGAATTAATTTTGAATTCAAACTAGTTCAGTGAATAAATCAACTTGAAAAAATTGATCTGAGCCTTTCGAAAAGACAAAGGGTATACACAAAAGACAAACATGTAATCATCAGGCCTCTTTTAACACTTCAGTAAAAGTCTAGTGGCATACACACAACACAACAACCTGTCACTGCAACTGCTTAGACGGCATGCTTTTATAATAGAGATAATTTAAGTGAAAGACAGTTTAGCAGCTGGAATCTCGAAATGGTGGTAAATAAAAAAAATAATAATTTGTTTTCACCCCTATTTACCAGATTACTGGGATTAAACACCCAGTACTTAAAAACTGACTTTGCTTACACAAACTAGCCTTACCAACCCACATACCTCATAACACCCACTTTTAAGTTAAGCTAGAGAAGTAGCTGAAATGCTACTCCTGATCTACTCCAGAACAGTTATTACCAAAGTAGGAAACATCGAATGGCATGAGGGCTCCTTGTATGTTTGACGCACATGCACACAACATCCATAAACAGAAACAGTCTGGTTGCTGCTACTGACTCCTTGCAATTTCAAAGTCACCCAGTTTTGCCCATGCTTTAGGAAACATGGCCAAATAAAGGATGCATTTTACTTTCAAAGCCCATATTTTTCCAACATATGTCAGGTTACATACTTGCCCATCTTTCTCAACTGCCTTGGGATGACAAAACAGAGGAAAATGACTCAGTTTGGATGTTATGAAGTGTACTTGTAGCTTATACACCAGGCCATCTGAGAGGCTCAGGAGGAGCTTCTACACTCAGGACACTAGGATCCTAAATGAGGACACTGCCTAAAACTGCCCATACCCCACAGTTTTTGTGCCACCGTTTTTAATGCATAAATTTAAGGAACTGTCATTAAATTAAAATTAAATTTGAATACGTGTTCACTTGACAAATACACTGATTTATTATTGGTTATGATCACTGTAACCATGCAAATAGCTGTGTATGACTATAGCTTTAGCCTTTGTCGAGTAACATTAATCAGGGGCCACTCAGGTCGATAAACTGGTAGGAAGCAGAAAGGCTAATGGCAGGTCCTTCAATGACCATGAATATGATGAGGTTATCAACCCTTTAATATCGTACTGCAACAGAAAACGGAGGAAGGCTCAAAACACTGTATGGTGACATGCGACACGCATCATGGGGTTTTGGCCTACTGGCTTAAAAGTCAACTAATGACCGTCTAACCAGGACAAGCCACAAGTCACGCTAACGTTTGGTGAGGTGGGAGATGTCAATTCCCACGTTAAGGCTTTGCGGCCTAGATTTACCAAAAACCTAATATTTACGCTTTAACGTTAGCAAGCTGAAAACATAAACGGCAGTTAACATTAATTACTAGCCAACGGATAGCAACCCTCTAACGTTATGGACCTTTTCTATGGTTACGCAACTAACGAATCGAGATCACAACAGCAAACGTTTCTTAACCACCATACGTTTTAAATTAACGATTTTTTTTTTTAGCTCATGTGACCGATTACATTCGCTCCTGAACCCCTTTCTGAGAAACTGGGACAGGCGAAGATAAAGATAACGTTTCATTCAACGTGGTTAATGCCGTTTAGCTAACTGCTGTTACGAAAACGCCGGTTAATCGTTCGAAAGGATTTTGCCAATGTACGTTTTAAAAATGTGTCGCTAGCAGTAACACTGCAGCTAACACTAATATCTGACCGTTCCGTACAAACTTGATTTATTTTGTAATAACGGTAGCTGCAAAAAATATATACGACATAAAAAAACAACTATCATAACCCTAACAAAGCAGGAATTGGAATAAACATTTTTAATGTTCGTAGTCCGAGCAAAGTCTAGTTAGTTACATATTCAACCAACATGGCTGACACACAATTCTTACCTGTGGATGCATTGGCTCGCAAACAGCCCAAAAGCAGGGCACTGACAGCCCACAGCAACTTCATTGTTGATAATTTAGTATTTACTAAATGGTCGAATAAAAGCAATGTTAACTAAGACGGACTGAATCTTCTGCTTCTCCTTCTTCTGAACTTCCAGCTAGATGTAAGGTTTCAATAGTGCCGATGTTGCTGGTCGTCTTCGAGTTGCACCTCACGTACACCCTGGTCATCACGTACATGTGACGTGTTGTTTAGAGGCGTGGTTACGTCAATAAAGCAATTTGACTTTATTTAATGATTCTTACGTAATTTGGCAAAACCTAGACTCTAATTAATATGTGTATGTGAGAGCAAAATCTGTCAAAATTGTAAGGAAATGTCTACAGTGTTCAAAAACTGAATTGCGAAGTATGGGGTTCTCACAAAAGTCTGTTTCCTTTACCTTGAACAAACAGAAAATAAAAAACACACACACGCGCGCGCGCGCGCACACGCTTTGGCGTCAAAACACAGTTTGAAAGTCTATCTGCAGCCAGACTTTAATCCTGTTAAAATTCTGTGGAATTAATTTCAGATTACTACCCAGCTATTCCCTAAAAACTCAAACAAGGCTTAATGTATGAGAAGGTATGTTAGAAAAATCCACGAATCCAAATGTGCCATGCTGATGTTTGTAAAAGAAGCCAGAGCACTGCAAACCTATATAAACTCTATATAAATGGCACTTTGTCACAAGAAGTTACATGTATTTTAAATCCAAAAGCTTTCAACGTTAAAGTTGTGGTAAATTAATATTAAAACAGCTAGTCATATTTCAAGGTAGTTAAAAGGGCACACATTTGCAGTGTAAACCACAAAGACAACAATAAACTGAATATGAATCAGCTATTTAACATTGTAAAGTAAAACTTTATAGTCAAGTGTATCAATTTGTCATCTAGCTAGACCAATGTTCTGCTCATAGAAATCCCCTTAGAATAAAAGGTCTTTGAACCCAAACACCAAAGGAAAAAAGAGGTACAATGTGGAGGAAAACACCCGTATGGCTGAACAATGAAGGGAAGCAGAATGTTTTGGCCCTTTGAAAGCATTTAATAGGCAAGTACAAGTACCCCATTGAAATATTTAATGGAGACTTGTTTAATATCTGCATTCCTTACTTTGAAAGTACAAAACCATCTCGAAAACTATTATGCATTGAAATCACTTGGAGCAGTGCTTGCTTATGGTGTTATTGTTTTCTGGTTGATGTTAGGTTGTTCTAAGAGCCTACAAGATGTCATCAACGGGACAAATAACTTAACTAAACAGACCAGAACTGCTCATGTTTGCCAATGTGTTTACCATATTCCTATTTTCTTTATTTGGTATCAGAAAAAACAAGTGACTAATTGTCTTTTTACTACAATACCATCTAGTGTCTATGCACAGCACTACACAATTAGTGCATACAACTAAAAAACATTGGTTGGTAGTTACGGTCTAGTTAGTTCTTGAAACAAGCTAAGTTTTAACATGGATGTCTTTAAATCCATTTGTATGACTACCTTTGCTCATGATTAGACCTTTAAAAGAATATTATATATACACTGTACATACACATACACACCAAGAATGCTTTAAAGGAATTTTGAGTGGTAGCACCCAAACGCTTTATTTTCATATCAGTTCTTTTAATTTGACACGATCATACTGCAAATCAATAGTTTTTCAACCTGAAACTTTAGGAAACATTTAATTTACCTTTAAGTTAAAATGCACTAAAATATTTCTAAGTGTTGTAGGCTTGCACATAACATAACACCTGTGTGTGTAATTTAGTAATGAGTATCCACATCATTATGCAAACAGCACAAAATTACTGCAATTTGATGCATTATTTCAAGTGAAAACAATGGTACTTGTGTGGTGTCATGAAATGTGGAAGAGAATCTCTACAGTAAATTCATTTTATAAACTTTTGTTTTGAGAACAAGAGAAATCCTATGTAGTATCATTCTAAACCATGAATAAACCTATGTGCACATTTTCAAAGTGCACTACAGTGCACCTTGGGTCATATTATCTGAGAGAGAGAGAGAATGGTACTTATAAAAATGAAGAACTGCACATTTCTTTTTGCTTCATTGACTAAAGTGGGTCTGGGGTTTAAAAAAAAAATAAAGTAAAAAATAAAAATGAACAGCGACTGTCTGGTTTTCCCGAGTCTTCTACCTTTGGATTCCTTTGTTTTCTCTTCCTGTATGAGGTGATTCAGGCAGATCTCCATATCCTCCCTGACAGAAGCTGCACTCCAGGCCTCCGCCCTTCCTTTGTTCAGTTCCCTGATGAAGGTGGGAGCAACAGGACGGGCAGAAATACATGGACCTCAGGCATCACTTACCCCTGAATCAGGCTTGAGTGCTCCTGGTCAGATGCACTCAGGTATCTACCCTACAGCAGGGAGAGACTAGAGGTCACCGCTCTGAAGTACAGCAGCCTAGGAGCTATAAACAGCTCATAGGGTTATAAAGACAAGTGATTCTCTAGGAGTTATCAGTGGAGTTCTCATTGCTGGTCGAACTTGAGGACTGAGGGGTAGAGGAAGATGAAGAGGACGAGGAGGAAGGGGAGGAGGTAAAGTTCATCCCTGAAAGTTCTGGAGGGTTTGTTGCCGTGTTCTGTCCACTCAAGCTTTTCCTGCACACTGGACAAGTGTCATGCTGGAGAGAAAAGAGTGGTAAAAATACAAAATGTCACTGCTGCTGCTTCCCCATTACAATATTCCAGATAGCAAATGGTGACTATAAGTGTAAAGAGCATTAGATAGCAGGTCTTTAATACCTGCTCCAGCCAAGGCACGATGCAATCATTGTGGAACATGTGATTGCATGGGAGCTGCCTCACATTTTCTCCAAGAGTGTAATCTTCTTTACACACTGGACATTCCAGTCCTGAAGCTGAAAGACAGAAATGTTTAAAAAAATAAAATAAAAAAATCTACAAACTAAATCAAATATGACCCAAATACAATTTGTCAAGGGGGTTTGAATGAGAGGTTCACAAATAGTTACATAACATTGTGAACCATCAATGCTAATTAGAAAAACAGTTATTCATAGCCAACAGCCACAGTGAAGTTTAAAATGAGATGGGACAGATCAGAAAACAATTTGGATGCTACTGGTCTGACTTTCCTTTAGCTATATGAAGTGGCAGTGTCACAACCTGTCTAAAACCTGATATTATGGGCGTGGTTGTCACTACCCGATGTGAGTCGAGTGCAGATGTGAGTCACGCATGCGTCACTTTGCGACAAGTAGCCTACAACATGCTAACGAGAGATTTCTGTAATGTCAATACAGTAAAAATGGACCTACATAGTTCGTTTACTGTTGGCTACAAGTTAGCATCAAACACAACAAAGGCTGCCAGTTGAACGGCGTTTTGAGCTAACGTTAGCAATCAAACAATGATTTCCATGTTTTGTTATTGTTTGTTATGAGAAAAGCTTATTATTGTATGGATTTCACAAATGTCAGTATGACACGTTGTGTCGTAAACCTTTTAAATATGAGCAATCGCAACTCACAACTGCACTCGACTCACATCGGGTAGTGACAGTGCTAAGTAACTAGCATAATTAAAAAACCTGCAGATAAAGATGGGACATGTTGGTGCAAAACTCGACCAACTGTTAGATGATGGTTTCAGTAGGACTAAATATGTATAATATATTATGTATAATATATTGATTATCAAATAAGTGAACTGCTTCAGTTATCTGTGTTGCCATTGTTATTATTTATTTATTTTTTTACAAAAATCATGCCTTTGAGCTTACTTGAATCAATAATTCAAGTCTATGGTAAGATGCTTCACATTAGAGCCGGGCCGATATTATTGGACCAATATTAGGCATTTTCCAAACTATTGGTATTGGCGCGCGCATATATATATATATATATATATATATATATATATATATATATATATATATATATATATATATATATATATATATATATATATATATATATATATATAATAAAATGGACTAAACACCCTTCAACCATGTTATGAGTGTTGTGTTTGTCCACCAGAGGGCACTCTACAACGTCCTTGTTGGCAACTCCTTGATTTCCTTTGTTGTTATTGTGTTTATGTTCAAAGGATTTTAAGTTTTATATCTTTTATTTATCAGAACTTTAATATATTTTGATGTTCCTCTGTTCTGTTGGGACAATAAAACCAAAAAATATTTTTTTAAAACTGCATAATCATGTTATTTTAGTGAAGACTCATACATAACTGCAAATAACTAATGTTATTATATATTCCTATTATTTTTCCATATTTTCGCCGATATATCAGAATATCAGATTTTTAAATCATCAAATATTTGTATCGATATCAGCTTAAAAAAAATCCTTTATCGGTTGGGCTATAATTCAAATGAATCATTCTCATAGTGTTCAAAACTGAACCAAATGAAGCCCTTTATCTGGCAAAAAACAAATACTGCAATGTAATAACAGCATGCAACCATCTGCTGTAAAAGAAATTATACTGCTGTCCAAAATTTGCTATCAGAAGATTTTAAGACTAGACTATTAGCCTTTATTATGTTTTAACTTACCAACATGCTCAGCTGTAATTTGTACTGTAGGAAGAGTTTTTATTTTATCCCCATCAGCAGGCGGAGGTCCCGTGTTCTCAAACTGGTTTAATAACTAAAGACAAGAGACAAAAAAATATAATAGATAAAAGGATAAAGAAATGCATGTATACATGATGTTGTGTAGGAAAACACCCGAATCAAACCTTTGTTTTTTTAAATAAGAAGAGGAATCACTTTGAAAACATGTGAATGTCGCGGAAAAATACCTGAGTTATAATAGCATCTAGTCCATTAGCGCCCCAGGCATAATCCATAGGACTTGAGTGCAGAACACCCCTTTAAGAAAACAGTCAAACATTACACAACCTAACACCTAGACAGTGTTGTGTTAAGAATTTGTTTTCTGGGTTAAATAGAGCTCTGTTCCAGACACTTACCAGGGTCCAACACCGATATTTGGCATTGCAGTGGGTGCAATTATTCCATTCACTAGTTGCTGAATGATTCTACAAAAGAGAAGATACAGCTATGAGAAAGAGTGTTCCGCTATAAAGGAAGGACAAGTCCCACTGGTACTTGATTTTATGACTCAAGAGTCCCACAAGTCACAGTTTGTTCTCCTTACCCTTCTAAAGTGGGAACTCCCTCAGCCCTCCCTGCTTGTCGCCTTGAACCATGACGACTTCTCGGTTGCCTGGCACCATATCGTTGCCGTGATGCTGTTTCCCTTTCTCGCCTGTTTTCAGCATCCCTGTTATCCTCTGTTCCCAGTCCAGGCCCGAAGTTGAAGCGGTCGTCGAAGACACCCAGGGCAAACTGACCATAGCCCGAGGGGAATGTAAACATGTGCTGGTCCGCATTCTGGGAGGAAAACAGATGAAAGCACACAAAACTATGAATTGTCAATACAACACAACTGAAGCATTGAGAGTTTTATTGACTATACGGTCAAATTTTAACCCAATGGAAAAGCCTTCTGGCATGAATAATCTCGCTGTTTTCAGAGGTAACAACATCATAACAGCTCCTTTATTTTTCAGTAAATAAGTTATCCCACAGCACTTACATTAACTACATATCAGGCTAGGAATTTGACTCATCTTTTGGCAAAGTTAAAACAGCGCAACCCGGTAATGGAAATTACCACACAGTAGGCCTGCACAATTCAGGGAAACAAATTGATCATAAATTTTTATCTTAGAATTGATATCACCATTCTCTGCCACGATATTTTTTTTGGCACAAATAGCACATTGCGCATCACCACAAGCCTTAAAACATAGCGGCTTCAATGAAGAGAAGGGAGGGCGTTGCAGCGCTTGGGAGCACAAACCTATTTTATACAGTCTATGTTTAAAACTCACAGAAGAAAGTCGTAGCGTTTGTGATGTAGTCGGCTGGTAAAATTAAATAGAATCTAAGTCATAAGTTATTTCCAAATTAAATCGTGAACAGGGTGAATCGAGATTGCAATTTTATAACGATTAATCGCGCAGGCCTACCACTTAGAGCCAAAAATGCCAACGGAAAATATTTTAGGGAATTCTGACAATATTATGCAAAAGTGTCGTAGATCAGAGAAAAGGTTGCGTGACAGAGATAAGTGTATAGAGAAGGATAGAAACCTCAAATGGTTGCTGGTTCTGGGGCCCGCTGGAGATGCTAGACGTGGAGCCATTGTCAGCACTAAACGGGGAACAAGCAGTTGACAAAGTTATTTCTTGACTCAGCAATATTCAAGAAAATTCATTTTTTTCCCCACCACGTGTCATAGTTTTCATCATTCCCAATCATGCTATCAAGTGTTTGTGTCCTATTTCATCCCTTTATCCCTACCCCTTCTGCTCTACAAAATGCATCATAACACATACTATCTAAATCACTTTTTGAGAGTGATATCAAAAGTTAATGTTTAAAATTGACATTTGATTACAATCATTCATGTGATAAATGACTGTATGGAAGGTTGATTAAATTTGTGGCAGGATCACAGCTTGTGCTGCTCGCCCTTATAGGTGCTAGTGTAAAGCAAAGTAATGCAGGGTGCTATTACACTAAATGTTAGTCACCGTTAGTCATATGAGGAATTTGACTCCGGTGTATGTTGGTGAATAACATATTAGGAACATGTTAAGAATGATGGCCAAACATATGAAGACCCTGATTAAAAAAAAACAAAGAATTTCCTTTACAAAGACTATGTGAGTTAGAACAAGGCAATATATTGATATTATATATCATGATTTGAGACTAGATCTTGTCTTAGATTTTGGATATTGTAACATCATAATGTAGCATAAGTGGTGTCTTTTCCTGGTTTTAAAGGCTGCATTACAGCAAAGTTTATATCATTTTCTGATATTACCAGACTGTTGTAACTGTTCTATTATTTGCCTTTACCCACTTAGTCATTATATCCACATTACTGGTGATTATTTATAAAAATCTCATTGTGTAAATATTTTGAGAAACACCAATAGTCAACACTACAATATCTTTGCGGCATTGATAGAAGTATTTGGTCAAAAATACTGTGATGTAGGATTTTCTTCATATGGCCCAGCCCTAATTTGAGGAACTTCATTATCCATAATGAATGGCATCAGTCTCCTCATAAATGTCTAATAGTTACAGTATAACAATCATAAAATACTGCCTTTATTTGGAAAACTGTATTTAATATTTTATTTATTCACACCTTCTCTCCTCCAGCAGTTCCTCAATAAACCCTGACTCACATCTTGGACATGTGTACTCCTGTGAAGAAACAAAAGGTAGCACATTAGACTCATCATAACATCCTCAACTATCTATTTTACAAACAGTTGCATCCCTTCTCATTTAAACCAGTGACTTTAAAAACAAAACAAAAAGTTACTAACATGACAACTTCAAGTACAGCCTATTCTGTGTCAGTGTGTGGCACGTGTTCACTGCAAATGAGACATGTCAAAAACAACTTTACTGATAGCACAGCTGGACAGTGAGATAAAGACGGAAAAACCTAAAAAACAGAAATAAGTGTTTTGAAGGCTGACAAAATGGTCCCATTCATTGTAGTGAATTAGCCCGGCAATCCAGACCCAAATCCGAAAACTTAAGGCTCTGACAGAGTAATGAAAGTCGCCCATCTCACTACACACAACTGGATAACAGTACGACTAATCACAACAACACATGGTGTGACGTATCCAGAGCACCATACGCTTAGCTACCAGTGGAGCTAACTGGTAGATTAAACTGTCGTCATCTGTTGAGCTCGAAGTCTGGATTTCCAGGGTAGTAGTGAATATTAATCTAATCTATTTTTAAACACCAAATTTAAAAAGAGGGCTCACAGCTCAGGTGAGGAGGCCTTCCTTAATACATTCTAACTACTGTACATATTGGGCTATATTGAAAGTGGCCTGACCAGCTGTGTCACTATTTCATAAGTTTGACTATAGTCTGTACGCCCCTTCAACACCAGACAGCTGAGAAGATCTCCCCCTCCATTCAGGACATCTACAGACAGAGATATTCAGAAAAAGCTTCCGTGTAGTGGATATCAGAGCATAAAGCCAAACACCACCAGAATGAACTACAGCTTCTTCCTCCAGGCTGTCAGACTGCTGAGCACCTTGCAGCAAGCCAGCATTCAACACACACAACTCATTTTTTACACTTTTTAAAAAAAAAACTTACTTATGTGTGAATATAGAGAGTTTTTTGTCATTGTGTTTCTTTTTGTTTTGTTGGTTTTAAACCCTGATCCTGAGAGAAACAATGGCGCACAGCCTATTCCAAACAATAAAACAGCAGTTGCACAGGTGTTTGAGGTGTTAATGCGACCGTAAGCCATTACCAGCAACCTACAGAAACCTACGGCTGATCTTTTACATTGTGAAAGGCACATGTACAGCTCTATGACAGATCATTCTAGCCTGTGACAGATATGCCACTTGTGTGCTTCACTGAATGGCAAAACAAAAAAAGTACGCAGTGGCATTGTTGCTACGGGACCATTCACACGAGTGGTTAACAATCTACCGTTACTACGCAAAGTCAGACTAGTGTTAACGGAGTTGTACTAATAAAATAAAAAGCTGAAGTCGAAAATTAGACGCGATCCGTGTTACAGTTACCAGTTATTGCTATGGAAAAGAGCCACTAGCTAGCTAACATTAATCAGTTAGCTAGGCTAGCTAACATAAAACCACAGTAATCAACAAATGACCCAGCCAAACGTTGTTACAAATATGGCTTGGCAAAGTAGCAGCGGCCTGCGTGTAATAACTCAGCTAATGCTACGTTAGCTGAGTTAGGCGGGTGTATCTACCACAGAAATAACAAGCTAACTAGCTAACACTGGGTAGCGTTAGCAAGATAAACGAGAACTCGTAGCAGCCGGCTAACACTGCTACCATGCTAACTGTTGGCCCAGCTGCTACAACGAGTTCTACTGAAGTAACAACAACGACACTGTGTTTTTCATTTGTCCAACTGTCTCTATCTTTACTTTTTGTCTACAGTACTTACGGGAATCCGAGGACTAATCTCTGCGGAGCATCTGTGACAGAAGAACCGGCTGGGCCATAGGGGAGCTTCAGCCATCTTTAACCACTAAACAGGTAGAGAGGAGGAAGCACTACGGAGCACCGAAAAGGTCAATGTTAACCTCCTAGAAAATACGGCGAGCATGTGATGTATGACTGCCCGGCATGATGCATCATAGATAATACTAAAATGTATTATACGAATGAAGAAAATAAAGGCAAAATAAACAAGCAAGATTACTGGATGGATTTTACATGATCTATTGTAGAATTACAGACTAAGATTAATCTAAAATAATAATTAAAAAAATGATTGTATTGAATGAATTAATTGTTTTACAACAGGTGTAAACATAAGGGACAGCTTAGTATGCTGTGTAGAGTTGAATAATTAATGAAAATGCATTTATTTATTTATTTTTGTAAGACTAATAATTGTGTGCGTTACACAATATTGCCACATGGTGGTGCTTTTGTGTATCAATTGTTGAAGATTGTGTTTGACTGCATTTCACATTGTAGCCAGGGACTAAGGATACAATACACTCTTGGTAAGTTTCCTATGGAATCCTTGCGATCAGAATCAGAAGGAGGATTGACTTTATTGTCATTGTAAGTTGTACATAACAACGAATTTAAAAGTGATACTCTATGGTGCAAACATAAAAACACATGTCTTCAGGTAGGTTATTATATGATGGGGAAAACCAAGTTAAGGTGTCTTTAATTCATACACACATACCAACACAAAAGCCTCCCCAACAAATGTGTATCCCCACACTGTGTCTCCATTGAACTCATCCCTGCAGGTTCAGGGCCCCCTGTACTCCCTGTTCACATATAAACCAGAGATATGTTTTTGCAATCTGGCACTGCACTGGATTTATTTTGACACATTTTACTTTTTTCCATTGGATTCCGGTCAACCACTTCTTGAGACGTACTTTGAGTGTTTAAAAGTAGCATCTGTTTTTGAGCAACGCATCTCGTCAAAGTTGGATTTTTGTAGTGTCCTTGATTATTTGACAGTAGCTGTTGGCACCATTTGATCAAGTGTCCAACTTGAGACATAAACAATTAAATAAATAGCCTCTCACATGGGAAAGACATTCTCTCATTGGATGTGAACACAGCCAAATTCTTGCTGGCAACTATCTAGCGGCCCTGAGATAGCAGTGAAGGTCTCAGAGATCACTTAGTTACATAAGAACTGGAGAGGAAAATGATTGATTTTATTCTGTTTTCAGGTCTGTTTTTGTTTTCGAAGTTGTAAATTAAAGTTTCCTCAATATTTTTTTTCTCTCACAGGGATCCTTAATGGGATTGCCAAAACTACAGATTGGCAGCTATAAACATATCAAACAAATCTGGAGTATCTCTGGTACTTGGTAACACATGTTGAGAGCAAAGTAGGAATTCCCATCCGACAGTCCATCAGCCAATCACATCTCTTAAACCGTCTGGCCTGATTTTGTATTTACAAATGAAGTAGGCCCTATCTATCTATTTATTTATTTATTTATTTATTTATTTATTTATTTATTTATTTATTTATTTATTCATCTCAAACAATCAATAGTGTTGCAAGACAAAACAAAAAAATTTAAAAAAATGATCAGAATTGAACAACAACAGCAACAAACAGAAACAAGAAAAAAAAATAATATACTGTGTATATATATATATATATATATATAATAATATACTGTATATTTATATACTGTATATATATATATATATACTGTATATATAGGATATATAAGGATTAGTTTGAGAAGGAGCAGACGGAAGCAATTAGCTTATTTGGTCATGCCCCTATTTCACGAAATCCACATCACAAAAAAGTAAATATATATGCAAATATAGCATACAGTCTTTCAGATCTTCCAATAACTTACAACAATATGCAACAATACCTTTAAATAACATTTCCGTTCCCATGTTTCGGTCTATTTCTTTTTGTATTGGTCAAGTAATGATTTCTTGTATCTATTTTTGAACTGAATGGTAGTATGCTGTTGAGGAGAGTAGCCCAGGATGCAACCAGCTCATATTGTGTATTATTATAAAGTAGTATATTATTATGCATAAACATCTTTGCAATTGCATAATTTCATTGACCCAGTGGTTTAATTTCCCAATGTGGCATGCATAACATAGATATGATTAGTTATAGACTGGATGTTTCCTCACAGCAAAGCTCACAACGTAACCTAGTTAGGTCCTAATATCCTCTCTAGGCCGGAGTTGTGTCTGATCTGGCCATGTGGGAGCAGGAAAGACACGGCTGTCCCATGGACTGAGATTAGAGAGGGTCTGATAGCATTGAGGTTTGCTATGTCTGCTTGGCTGAGGTAAGCTATTGTCTATCTGCGCCGAGTGCGTCACCGCCGTCCCAGTCGAATGCTCATTGTAGCAATGCAATCTGGGCAGTGACTGACTTTGGGTCATAGACAGATCATGTGAGTGGCAGAAAACAACTCTACCAGACAGTGCAAACTTTCACATCAAGTAGTTTTAGGTCACTACTAATCTGGATTTGGAATATGTTGTATAATCGTAACAGTGAACTGCTTTTGAGCAATTTAAATATACTGGATAAGATATTTTCCTGCTGTGACAAAAAACACTGCAAGGGGTGGAAGTCACTAATTGTATTACTTCCTGCCGCTGTAATTAAGTAGCTTTCAGACTGCACATTTGTGTACTGTATGTGCACATGCAAACATACATCCACGTACAGTTTGTTGTTGTTTTCTCTCTGCCTATGGTTTACAGTTTCATTACACTCCAAGAGGCAATACTGTGTTGCAGCCAAGGCAGCAGACGGATATGCTGCAAGGGACACTGCTGCTTTTGTCACTCCATAGAGCTTTTCCAGACACTCCAGCCGGGATTGCCCCACACAGTCCCTCTGGGCCCCCTAAATCACACTCCCGTACACACAGTAACACACACATAGACACACACACCCACACACTCAGCAATAACAGCTGCCTGCTGGAACTTCCTGGGCCCCTTAGTCATGCGCCACTTGTTTTCAGTCCCACCCATCGAAGGCTCTCTCTCCCTCCAGGCACACTCTGTCTGAGGCCGTGTGTCACAAGAGCTGTGCATCAGACACACACACACACACACACACACACACACACACACGTAAGATCCCTGGACAAACAGCTAAAAGGCTGTAAAAGTCAACATTAGTGATCGACAAAGCTGTCTTTAAGAAATCACACGTAACATGTTCTCAACATGTACATACACATATTTGATTCACAGCTGGTAATACCAAAGTGTTTTTCTGCTCTGCTTGTGTTCCAGAAAAAAAAATCCTGTGGTACTACATTAGCACATAAGTGTTTGAGATTACATCACTGGGCAGCTAACAAAATATAGATGTTGCTACAGGAACATATGTGTACAATTAGGAACTCATGCTCAACTGTCTTTGTTGTAGTGGAGTGTTGGTAGTCCCTTAATCCAGATGTTTTGGCTGAGTTTGCTGTATCTGCCTTGATTGACTTATTTTTTGTTAGATAATATCTGTCCCATAGATCTGTCCTAATAATGCACAGTTCACTCAGTTCAAAATACTGTTGTTTTAACAGTTTAAATACTTTATACTCTTTTAATTTCTACTCACGTTTACTTGTCACAAAAAACTTTTTAACCAAACTAACAGTATGGTCATTCCCATCTGCCTCAATTGCAATTTAGCTGCCTTCAAAGTGGTCGTGTATATCGTGTTCACGAGTCACAAGTCCATATGAACGTCATACAACCTCAGAAGTGGACATTTTCTGAAAGTTCCTAGTTCACAAGATGCGATTTGTTTGATGACCTTTTTAGAAATGGCAGAGGTCACGTAAGTCAGTTTTTCAGTGGATGGTAAGCTAATATATTATAATTAGAATCTTCATTCTAGTTCTTCGTAATTTTATAATAGGCCTATGTCTGAATAAAATTTCGATATTTCCAACGGTGTCATCTTTTTACTTTGTCATTATGCCAATTTGCATTTCCTGCATTATGTTACCCACTCGCAAGCTTTCTAACTGTTAGCCTCTGTGGCTACTAGACGCCGACAGTAACTTAAAGGAGAACTCTTTTGGCGTCCATGTTGCCATTGCCTAGCAGCTTTGTTCTCACTACTTAACCACTTGACCGCCAAGCATGTCATGAATAAGACTCCTTAAAGGTGCAGTAGGGAAGACTTATAAAACAAATTTTCCGTTATATTTGCTGAAATTGACCCTATGTTTGAGTAGAACTACATGAAGCAGGTAGTTTCTGGCACCAGCTACACCCTGTAGTGCGATTTGCAAAAAAAAAAATCAACCTGTTCAGATGCACCAATCGGGGCCAGGGGGCATTTTCAACTGCGTGTCAATCCCTGCTCATGCACACGCATTTCATGGCATCCTCCCCCTCTCCCTTCCCCACGCACAAGCTGCAGATAGGTTCCCCCCCCCAGTCCATTTTAAGGTGCACTTGCGAAAAGTGTTAATTAGCAAATGTAAGCATGCTAACATGATAGCCGGCTATGGATTATTAGTCAAGTGATAGACATTGGCTGGTTATGTGAAATTAAAATTAAAATTTCATAATTCTCTAAGACTTGTGTGGAATAATGTGAGTGCAGTCTAACTAACCAACAATCAGTGGCAAAACAGAATGAGGCAATACAGTATATACAGTATAACACAAGGACAATGAGCATAAGACACAAAACATAGCCTGTTGGAAAGACATAGTGTTAATCTGTTCTTCCTAGCCGGTCCTACATAGCAACACCAACCGCAAACCTCCACAGGAGACAAGAAAAATGTCCAATAAAAATAACAAAGCCTATTGCATTTCCACATGAAATTCCCCGGCAGGTGGATAAGTGTGAAATGAGGACAATTAAGACAATTAACTGTGTGTGTATGAGAAGAGGGCTGTGTTGAATATTGTTTTTGGCATGCATTCTGTGTATGTGTCAATGTGTATCTTTTTGTGTGGGTTCGGATATGTTTCAATCCTGTGTGTGTGTGTGTGTGTGTGTGTGTGTGTGTGTTTGTGTGTGTGTGTGTGTGTGTGTGTGTGTGTGTGTGTGTGTGTGTGCGTGCGTGTGTGTGTGTTTGTGTGTGTGTGTGTGTGTGTGTGTGTTTCCAGACAGTACAGACAGTATGTGTGAGTATGCACATTTACCTAATTAGCTGACATAGTTGTATGTCTCGTAGCCTCCACAGTCCACACCATACAACATTAAAGCTTATAACAGAATTCATGAGTTGCAGTTACTCCTCTTATCTAAAACTGACCATCAGTGTTGTGTTTATGAGATGTGCAGATCTGTCTGTCTGGGGGAATAGATACCATGTGAGCCCCTTGAGTTTATTTGTGGTACACTGTCCTACTTCAACAAGCAGATTATATTTCAGCAGATGATTGAATTAGCCACATATGTGTCCTAGTGGCTATTCAACTGGCTGTTCAATTAAAATAAGTGTGATGATGATAATGAGCAGGCCAGATTGAATAAAATCCAAACCGAGGAACTTGTATCTTTGCTGAGTTTGCATGGCATTCCGTAACGCATGACAGGTAATTAAATGTTTAACCAACTTTCCATGATAACCAACACACTTTCCATTTTAAACTAGCAGGTATCTGGGCCAAGGCTTGTAAAAGAAATGGTATTTGTGTTTTGCTTCTATGTGCGAGCCACCTGAAAAGCTGATGTGAAAATAATGGTTATGGCCTGGTTATTTTCCAAGCCTCAAATTGCACAATTTGACTCAATTTAAGTAAAGTTTGGGAAGTAAGTGGAGTGCAATTATCACACTTCATTGACTTTTTCAGTTATGTGACTTGATTTCAACATGAACTCAGGTCCCACGTAGTAAAAAAGTGAGATTTTAAGTTTGTTTTGATTACAAAGCAGGTCGATGTGGTATATAAATACTGTGACAAAATTCTAAATCCTCAGTCCACAACGAAACAAACACATATTCAGAAACAATGCCTTTAAATGGACCACCGGGACTTCCATATGGTTGTGATGTAACTATATTATATATAGTTAAAAACATGCCTTGGCTGCAATGTTTTTGGGGAGGGGGCTTTAAGAAACAGGTGTGAAAATGGAGTGTTTCCGAAAGAGGGTGAATGCAGGTAAATTCAGACAGACAGTATGAGAAGATATTTGTTTTTGAACATTAAAGCATGTAAACATGTTCTAGCAGAAACCCAAAATACAAGTATGATTCTAAAAATGAGTATAATATGGTCCCTTACAATTTTGTTGCATTCCCAGTGCATGTTCCTCTTGTCACTACGTATGGGCCAGACCACACACAGAGCCAGATGAGAAGCTGTCCCAGAGGACACGACGAGGAAGTTAGACAATTCACCAAGAATAATTAGGGACAATTAGCATGTGCACAACTTCCTAACTGGGCCGATTTGTTGTTGGTGATCTAATCCTGACCAAATCACTGACAAACACTGCTCATTTGCAGCAAACCTGCCTGTGGTTTTAGTTGTAGCGTAACAGGGATAGTAAACTTGGTTGCAAAGTTTTTCTGAGCAAATGAATCACTTGTTTAAAGGACAATTTCGGCGCGAAATGAACCTAGGGGTTCATAACACATGGGTACAGAGTCGACCGTTCTGTGGGATATGTTTTCATGCTAATCAAATGTGACCAGTTTTAGCACAAACTGCTAATTAGCTTGTAACGCTATAGTCGGGATACTGGTAAAGTAAAAATAAATCAGTATTTCAATACCACTAACAAGGTTCAAAATAGCACCACACTTCCACGGTAGCACAATGAGGGTCCTTACATGTAAACGGAAGCATTGAGAACTTTGTAAGTATAGTTTGTAAAGATTGTACCGTTAACGTATGCAGACAGGCGCCATCTTCGGAAAACAAGATGGCGCCTGCCTGTATAAGTGAACGCTACTGTCTTCATAAACTATCTTTATAATAAACTGGCTTTTCACTTACAAAGTTCTCAATGCTTCAGTTTACATGTAAAGACCCTCATTATGCTACAGTGGAAGTGGGGTGCTAATTTGAGCCTTGTTAGTGGTATAGAAAAAAGCAATTTCTTTTTACTTTGCCAGTGCCCCGACTAGTAGCGTTACAAGCTAATTAGCGGTTTCCTGGTAACATTCGATTAGCATGAAAACACATCCCAGAGAATGGTTGAATCGGTACCCATGTGTTATTAGCCCCAAGGTTCATTTTGGGCCTGAATCGTCCTTCAAGAGCAGTGTCCTTTGCCTCGCAAACATTTCCATCTCAGGGAACTTTACATTACATTTTGAGTGAAGTATTGTATTTTGCTACAAATCCCATCCGTTACTGAGTAAAAAAAAGAAACTAAGACTAACCCTAAACCGAAAGGAAACATTTTTTTTTTAAGGAACCACTACAGTGACGAATGATCAGCATCTACGCTGCCTACCAGGCGCCAAGTCTTTCTGTAGAAGATTGAGAACGAGATGGAGGTGGAGCAGGCGAGCGACGACGGTTTCCCTCATTGTTTTCAGATATGTAATGTCACTTGTACTATTTCATCAAAGTATTGGTACTTTTACTTGAGTACAATATTTTAGTATTTTTTCCAACTCGGATGTTGTCGTTATCATTAAATAAGCATTACTCCATGTTGACAGTCTGGCCTCAATAAAATATACATGACCCCAGATCAAAGATCATAAAAAGCATACTTTCCGAGAAATCCATAATCCAACGTCATCTGTTGCAGTATAAACTGTGAGACTGGAGTGTGGGCTGTTGTGTCAGTGTAATGATCAATTTTCAAAAGTTAAATTTCATGCACATGTGGAAAATTAAGACTTGCCGTGTAACAGAGCAAGTCTGGGAAATAATGTCTGAGGCCGATGTATTCTGATGGAGTGATGGATGTGATATCTATTAGTTTCAGCTGTGGGTGGGACTGAGCTGTTTACAATCCAGTGGCGTGTTCCAGAGAGTGGGTGGTCTCTGAAACACTCCACAGCGCCTGGTCTGATCACAACATAATTTCAGATCTAAATGTTGGCTGTTAACTTACGGGAAGTAGTATGGCAACTTGGCGGAAATGATGCCACGTGGACGTCGTTGATGTTGAGTAAGAAGCGTGACATATCAGAGCAGGATGATTACGCATCCCTGAAATGTCAGTGTGTGTCACATCACAGCCCCGTGTGTTTGTAGGGATGTAAACACTTCAGCCAGAGGTTGTGATGTAATGTGTGTGACTTATCCCATGCTCATAACAGGTGAGATGCACCCATAATCACACCCACACACTCAAACATTCAGACAAACACACGCACATAGCTGTGTTCCAGTCAAAGTGAGGCTGACCCCTCATTGGTTACACCACAAACAATAACATGTAGTGGGGAAAAGGAATGAAATAGGAGGAAAGTGGGCAGAGAATCCCTGAGGTGTCATGTTAAGTGTAATTAGGATAGCTCTGAAATGGCTCATAGGTTTACTCTGCGGTTATGTAATTACCACCACTGGTGCGACACTGGCGCATCATATCCGACATCAGTCAGATGGCTGTGTGGTAATGATATACAGCTTGGGTTCCTGGTGAAGGTATTATACAGTCATAATGACAACAGCAAATGGGATTTGTCTTGAATCCATCAGGATGGTTTGTCCAGATACATGCATCAAAATTGCTCTCTCAACTTTTGTCTCTGTTGTGTATTTTCCTGGAAGACCACAGCCATTTCAACATATGCACCGCAAAGTGCGGCAAATGCTTTTATTTTAGTGGGTGTTCAATGCAAATTCCTGTGGGGTTGCCACTTTTTAAACTAAGGCAAGAAACACCGGCTTGTTGAGTTTACTGTGTGGGTCATAGAAGAATTTATAGATGGCACGCACTTAAGGTAAGAGAAGAATTGGCTTTAACATTGTATTTTCCACGTACATTTAATATAATGAGGTGTAGATTTGGCAGGTAATCCAGAATAGGTTTCTATGTATTTTTCCAAAAATGAAAAGCGAAATGGCACGAGAGACCTCAATGGACAGAAGTTCAATAGGCCACACTAAGACATGTCTGCATGTCTGATGACTTAATCTGACCAATATGTTTGTGTGGATCTTTGGATCAATCCATCATGTATAATTTTACACACAACGCACAGGAAAACGTGAAAAGATATATATATATTTTTTTTAAAAAGACAATTTTTACGTTTTGTTTTTACGTGTGGGCACAGAAACAGCTCCTTGGTGGCATTGTTATTTGCCCCTGTTTAAACTAGCAAAACATCCAATTCCATTCCCAGTGTAATAAAAGGGTACTTGGGACTATAAACATCTCCCTAAAGTCAAACCAGATGCTGCTGCATGGCGGAGCGCAGGATTCAGAGAAAGGAAAGAAAGGCAGAAAAACAAGGGAGGTACTTTACACAGGGAAGTGAGTCAGTAACCAGGCTACGAAACCTTCATTTCTCAGTTCCTTTGCCCTCCATCCCCTGACCTGCCCACCTAACCCAGAGCAGGGGGATATTCCTTAGGAAACAGGGAAGAAAAGCTGCCCAGCCTGGATTTGATCACACACAAGGCCTTGAGAGGCCTGTTGAAGAGGTGACTCAGCCACTGCACGTACAGAAGACGAGGTCTAAGCACTGTATGCAAAAACCGAGTGCCTGGCTGGCTGCCAAACCCTCACCCACCACCCTGAACTTCAACATCATAGGAAAGCTGTGCCGTCTCCTTTAGGGTTCAAGTATGATCTCATTTGGCTGGACCTGCTATGATGAAGTCTAGAAAAATCCAACTTTTGTAAAATGCATGTCAAACACAGTTTCACAGTTGCGGATTACTGTGTGTAATGTTACTGTATGTAGTATAATAAAATGCAGATGATATGTTGAGGTGAATTGAGATATAATAGAAAAGCAAGAATCAAGTTTGTTAAAAAAAAAAGAGGACACAATGTGACAAACATGAAATATTGACAAATATGTGTGCAGTTTCCTTTAGCGTTCAAGTATGATCTCATTTGGCTAAACCTGCTTCATTACAGACTGTGACAGAGTTTTAAAAAATCCAACTTTTGTAAAATGTATGTCAGACAGTTTCACAATTTTAGAATGGTGTATGTATTGTTATGTGTATGTAGTATAATAAAATGCAAATGATATGATGAGGTGAATTGAGATATAATAGAAAAGCAGGTTGCTAAGCGAGAATCAAGTATGTTAAAAAAGAAAGAGGACACATTGTGACAAATATTAAACTTTATGTTGTTTTGAAATGGCAGTACAAAAATACAAAAATATGTTAATGCATTCGTCATTCAAATTTCACAGTAGGTACACAGGTAGGTACACACAAGGCTGTTATTTACAGAAGAGTCATTGAATTTTTTAAGGATTATTAAAAGTATTTCAGACATCTGCTTAAAGTTTAAAGATTTAACTGGATCACTTGACCATTTTGCTATTGGTTGTTTGCATGTATATCTACCAAGTTTACCTGGAGGTGAACAGAATGACTCACCTCTGGCAGTGTAATCAGGCACAGGTATGTTCATTTGCCTTAAATTGTAATCCGTTCTCAGACAGATTTAATTTTCCTTTTGCTCAGATGATGCTGATTACATTTGTCTCTCCAGTTAGTTCTTTAAAAGCAGCAAAACAGCAATGGAATGAACTAGCACAACCTCCAAAAATTTATTTACAAAACAAAGCCAAGATCTCAACAGAGGAGGTATTGTAGAGGGTTTGGGGTTGTACCAACAGTCTTCGGAGACTCCTACAAACACAACCAAACTAGAGTAAACATGTGTGGAGGGAGGGAAGGAGGCAGACTATACAGGTTTGTTTAGGCTGAGCCCCTTCCTCACCTCCAAACTAAATCTTAAGTACATACAGCACAACTGTAGCTGTCCTGTTCTTCGTTTGTGGTGAATTAAAAGTGGTATCAGCTTTCCAAACATATCAGCGCTGCTTTCCATCAGCTTGTTTGTTTTGTTTGTGGGGAATGTGAAAACTGTAAAAAGTTGTAAAACGCCAATGCCAGTGGCCGCCATTGTACATACACAAAAAACACAATACAATAAATACATTTTATGCATCAGCTTTCCCAAGGATATATGGATTTGTTACTAGGATAAAAACATAAATAGAGTTTGATACCTTCTCCAATAAATAGTATTGGTATTCTATTTACAATATGCACACATCTCCCAAAGAGCCAATGAGATATATATATATTTTTTTAAATCTCGATACACATCATCTGCCTCAATTTCCCAAACTGAAAGGAATTTAACACAAATTGCTCACAGGGCTTTTGGAGCTCTTTTTGAGGCGGTTACACTACTGTGTCTTCCAACAGAGGTCTTTCAAATGTATTGTCATTCCGTATATAAAGGGGAGAGGAAGTGATTGTCAAAAAAAAGAGGTCATCATGGAAAGCTAGTGGTGTGACGCTCGGAAGTGTTTCTTGAACAACTCCTTTCTTGAAAAAGGACTGTGTCAGGAGTTGTCCATCTAGACTGCGTTTTCCTCACTGCCTTCGAAATGTTGAGGTGTCCGAGGAGGACCTGCACAAAATAAAAAGTCAACTTGCATGACAGCTGCAGGATCCGCATTATTACATACAAGTAAGAGACTGGTAAAAATAGAAGGCGACAGGTGTTTTTGTAGCCTTACTGTTACAGTGGCCGTAGTGACGGACTCCTATGGAGCGACCGAGGAAGCAGGTGGCCCGGCGGAGGTGGCAGGCGCTGGGGTAGGTGATGTTGTCATTGCCACAGATTGGTTGCTCAGACGGCATGGGGATTGGGCAAGGAGTTGTGCGGCACATGACACAGTGAGCACTGTTGGTCTGGTCGGTCACACAGGTGTGGGTACCTGGACACACCACGTTGGAGCATGACTCTGTGCAAGACATGAAAAAGGACTATTAGCAGATAAAAAAAAGGTGTGATATATTTTAGTCACAACAGCTTATCTTGGAAATAGCATAAACTAGATCAATCATGCTTACTTTTGCAGTCTCCTTGGTACATGACCTCCAGGTCTGGGTGTCCCATGCAGCGGGCCATCAGCAGAGTACACTCATCGGTATATGACCTCCCGTCGCTGCCACACACAGCGTGCTTCTGAGTAATGTGAGAGCAGTCTGGAGAGCACACACACTGAGGTCTTCCCATCTTCATTTTGCAAACCTTGCCGGGACTGCATTTGACTCCATCGCAAGTCTCTACAAAAGCACAGCGAGTGGTTTCATATGTGAGTGTCAGTGTAATGTTACATCCGGTGACCCGCAGGCATTTTAATCCAAAACAAGCTTGAGAGCTGGGGTTTTCCCAGACCAAAACACAATTTTCACCTTGCACAATATTTACAATAATCACATCTCTTTATTGACCGTTACACACAGGGGTGTCTCGCCTGATGGAATTTGAGGCTGGTGTGTTTGCATAACAGACCTATGTGTATGGCTGCATATGGATTGGGCTAAGCTCCCGCAGAGGGACGGAGGGGCTCTGAGGTAGACAGAGTTCAAATAGCTGTCAGAGGAGTTTACAGGCTGAGAAATGAGGAAGCCCCGGGCTCCTCTGACACCCCATAATGTCAAAGCACAAGAGGAACTGTAATCCTACACAGTGCAAAATCAACATTAGACAATGCACACAGGTATTTTCCCAGGACCTTGAGAGATGATGGCTGATCAGCTCAGAGTCCTGAGGATTCTGTAAAGAATGAGGAACTTATTTCTTATTTCCTGTCTCTACCAGCACTTCAATATCCTGTTATCCTTGTTTTTTTTCTGGTCTAACTTTTGGTTCGTTTTCATCATTCACTCTGTCTCTTGCTGCGAGTACATTTTCTCTCCTCTCTGTCTCCCAATAAGGGAAAGTCTGAAAAAACTTTAGTCTTGCAATGATGTAGGTGTCTTACTCTGAATTGACAAGCCATTGTTTAACTTTCATTCACGCTGCCGACGTTTTCCTCCCACCGAATTCCAAACGATCAAGATAGTGGAGCACATTATGAGCCCGAGACATGTGGCAGGCATTTACTCCAGCCTGCAGGAATGTATTTTCTTATTGTGCTCATGGAATCAAACAGGGCAGGACGAGGTTGTGATTCGACCAACATCATTCATTTTTCATGTGACAATTATTTACATTTATGTAAGTCTTTTTTCTACAAAGCTGCAGGCTACCTTTGACTGTGGTCTATCTGCTTTTTTCAGGTTCATCTAAATACAATCCACAATTCTCTTTCTCTAAGCCGTGTGACAAGGCCAGAAAACCCTGTGGCTGTGGTTGGGTATGTTCTCCAAAAAATGTGAATGAATTGTGAATCAATTTTAACTGGACTTAATCAGCTTGGAAAAATTCACATTTTTGTCCTATGACCACATGGTGCTAGTGCTGCTTAAGAAAACAAGAATTGATTTGCAAGTGAACCTGAATGAACCTCGCAGAGATTCCAGGAGATGAAGCTTCTCAGGACAGCTGGGTGGAGTTATGTGGAAAGATCTCCTGGATCTATGTCTGCATTTTGTTGAAAGCGGCACCGGGAAATCATTGTGTAAATACCTTGATTTCACAAACGAAAACGAAATAATTGAATTAACTTTCACTAACTCTCCGCGGGGAGACAAGAGTTATTTAGTGTAATGGAGTAGCCAATTTTGTCCCTGTTATATTTAAAACCTTCTGTTTAAGTCTGCAACTGATATCCAAGCAGTGATTAAAACATCCAGTACTTACCTTACAACTACCACTGGCAGAAGCAGCCTGAGTCCAGTAGGATCATTTTATGCCATGTGTGATAAATCAAAGCAATACGCAAGTAATTGATTCCTGCTACTAAAGGTTTGTTTGTTTACCTTTGCATGGTTTACAGGAGACAATTCCCAGGAAGCCCAGCAGGCTGACCTCATTCATGGGCAGGCTGGTGTTGGACCATGCTGTGTCCAGGCGGCCCCCGGCACAGCACTCCTCCCTGGTCACCCCTCTCATCAGCACCATGTCGCACCTTTGGTCTTGCTGCAGCCAGCACATCCCAGCTGGAGATAGTAGCAAAAATAAAACAAGTGAATTCACTTTTGACCCATATATATATATATATATATATATATATATATATATATATATATATATATATATATATATATATATATATATATATATATATATATATAAACACGTAAAAAGTATATGTATAATTTTGAATTATTGTTGATTGGAAATGTTTTAGTCAATGTCCATTAAATGAAGGCTAATTATAAAGCTGTTGTGTAATAAACGCTATATAGCACATTATATAGCACCTGTCTGCTTGGATGTTTTCACAGGTTTTTGTCTATATATATTATTCTTAAGTATATATTTTTATATATTTTGTATTATTAAGTATATATACAAAGGGTAAACTATCTACTGCACTATTTTTATTTCAAAAGGCTGATAATAGTACATAAATATAATTCTCTCAAAAAAAAAAACTGTAAAAGGATTCAGGCAGTTATTTTCAAAGCATGGCACGCTTTAGACTTTCTTTTTCAAAAATACAAAAAAAAGAAGTGAAATAAAACTTACCACTGGCAGGATTCCTCCCAATCTGATACATAGTGAGAATCACACCAAAAACAGGGATGAAAATGATCATTGTGCAACCTAGGTAGTACAAATGCTATTTTTTCCCCCCTAAAAGCTTGTCTCTACAAATATCAGCAAGAAGTAGTGATGACCCTCTGGAAAACTCAACTCTGGAAGTAGCTCTCCCTTATGTGAATGAATGTGTTGTGGATAAGTGATGTCGTTCCCCCTCTGTATAAATATTTAGCCCAGATGGAATTATGCTGCTGGGATGGGCGATCCTCTCAGCCAGTAATAAGCCAGGGCAGGACACAGTTTGACTCTGACTCAATTTCCAGAGTCGGGAAATGATCCATGCCCTCCAGCGCCAGACGCTGGCCACTTATATGACATCACGAAACATTTTCACACCATATTAGACTCATTACAGGCTAATTAAAAATATTTACAGTGAATATTTACATTGGGGAGATGTTTTTTAGTTTTTTTTTGTTGATGCAGCTTATTGAATAGAATCATTAAATTAACTGTTCAGGTATTTGGGGAAATACTTGATTGCATAATAACCTCTGAATGTGACCTTATAAGAAGCAGTTTGAGTTTTATTTGTCCGGTGAGTCCCAGATGTTCCCGTCTCTATCGTCTCATCTTTCTCTTAAATGTGGCACAGCTCAGAGGTATTCATTCTCCTTACTGTTTGATCATGCTACTTTTCTGTCTAAAAGGGGCTCTGTGTGGTTAAGGAAGGAAAAGTGGCCGTTAAAAATGACATACTTATGTCTTATCTCGTTATTGTGTTCAAACAATAATCTTGATGCAACGTGGATCCAGCACTGCCCTTAAATTGTGCAATGTAAACACGGAGGAAAGGAAGAGCCACCGCAGCAAAGTGGTTACTATCTTCTAATGCCACATTATGCTATTATCAAGTGCCTAAAAACATCCAGAATAACAGTCCTTTGAAAAAAGAAGTCACCTGGCTCTCCAACATTACCATACCTCATTGTGTTGACTGTCTGGTTTATCAATGAAGGCTGATATTTCACTCTACAGATGTGGTTAGAATAATACTGAGATAAGGGGATGAGTGGGAGTGAAGGTGTTCTGCCCTCGAGCAATATATTAAGTTAAATAAACACTACGTTGGAGCTTATCAAGAAAATTCATGTCCCCTCATTTTTAGTCGATGATCACATGCAGACAACCACATCAGCCAAGACTGAACACATTGAAATATTGTGGATATATATACAGTATCTGTCGACCAGACACAATCTAGTCTTCAAAAACCACTCAGGTGACTAAAAGCCGCTCTGCATTATCATCATGTATGATAAGAACATCTGCACTGCTCCTCTCTCTTCCTGCACTCACTGACACTGAGAGGTATGCGCTAATGCTAAAGTAATGTGAGACTGCCCATCTGTCTGTCACTGCTTTCTTTTATGTATCCTTTTGATCGTGGGGGGGAATGAAGGTAGCATATGCTGCAGAATCTGAGTCGTTGTGAATGATGTGGCCTTCTTCAGCAGAGATCCCCAGGGCACTGAAGGAATGCTGCCTGACCTAGGAGGGGAGGAAAGACGAAAAGAGAGCAGTGAGCCATGGCTGTGGGTGGCCTGCTTCTTCTTCTGGAGATCCGCTCAGCTCCTCATATGGTTTGGATCATTACTGCCGAGCCATACAAATGCATACAGCATGTTGGGGAATTTGGACTGTACGATGTACAATCTTTATTAGGGTGCTGCTTACTGCGTCCCATCTTTGAGAAATCTTGGTCTCTTTCAAGTGGCCTGGCTCTGAGGGGCAGCATGAAATTTAAGAAGCCCATGGCAGACTGTGACTAATGTGAAATAGAGTGAGAGCATCTCCATGGGGCAGGTGTGGAGCTCAGTCTGTCATACAGTAGGCCAGATTATTCTGGGATTTATAAAGAATAGGCAAACACACCACTGCCATCTAGTGGGAAATGTTGGCAGATTTGTTAAAAGCAGAGTTGGGTTTGTTTATTCTCATACCAATTTAACTTCCAACTCATGTAACCAGAGTATATTTGTGTATATGGTTCTATATTAGTATAGTATGAGAAACATAACAAATGTAAAACAGAAAAATGCACACACAAAAAAAGTGTCATGTCAGTGTGATATCAATACTTTGTTGTGTATAGCTTAGCTTTTATTAATTCATGGCTTTTTTAATGTTATTTTAGATATTGGCTTAGTAACATAACTTATGAAGCTAGCTATAATGATGACAAGGTTAAGGTTAAGGAGAAGCCATTGGCTACAAATTATTTGAATGTCCAACAGCTGACAGTACCCTTAAATACCTTTGTTGGTAACTACCGTTAGCCCAAAGTGTAATATAATCATACGAGGCATGCTATTTTCATACCAATTATGAATATACTAAAATTACATTGCTACATGAAGCATAGACCTACTAAACTGCTGCAGTAGGCCATTAGTCCTAGTGACAATTGCAATTGACCAAAATGACCAGATGAGGGTGCCCCTCACCTGTCTCTCAATATTCATTTGTTAATCTCTGCATCATCCTTAAATCTTTGTGTGTCCTCATCTAATAATAATGTGTTTAGCCATTAATTTGGGACATAAAGCAGTCCTAAATGTAATATATACTTGTCTCCTCCCAGATACATATAATATCATCTTCTAGATACATAAGTTCCGAGTTACATAACATAACTGACATGTCGGTGTCAGTACTTACGAGAAGCAGTTACAACATGACCATTAAACCGAGAGGATAGGTCCAATGTTTTTTTCTTTTGGTTGCTGTGTCACACCAACAAGCTGGTACACTTCATGGTGACTGAAATATTCAGCATAGTTGAACTCTTTTTCTTTTCTTCTCAATTTCTTGAAATATATATAGCCTACTTAGCTATTTGCCCTTGAGTGGCAATATTCTATAGCTATTCTGTGAAGTACATCCTTTATTTCACTGGTAAAAGAAGTTGAATTCTTGACTAGTAGAGGATATGAAGTGCATATCTTTGTACAGAGCATGAAAGAAAGCACTTATTTTATTGTTATAAGAAAGAAACCCCATTACAATCCACCCACTGGCCTATCTTAAGTCATAGTACTGCTGTGTAGCCTACGTCACATGGCCAAACAGGCCTCAGCGGTGGTAATTGCTCCAGCTGCCCTGGACTGAAAGCAGCTGCAATATCTATCCACTCAATTTACTCCTAATGTGTGTTACTGATTGAACCGGCAATGAGGGTCGGAAAAGTGACAAGACTGGAAAGAGTCACCCCCTCTGTCCCTCTGCACACAACTTCCCCCCTCCACCTCACCCTCACCCTCTTCTTCCCTGCTTCCTTCCTGTGCTTAGCGTTGCCCATGATGTGAAGTCCCTCCAGCGGTTCTTTAATGGGGAAGGTTGATGTAGGCGCATGTGCTGCTTATACAAACAGCACTCCCTCCCCCCTTCACCTTTCTTCCTCGTCTCTCTCCCATCCCTCCCGCTCTCTGCCCCCATTTCACCGTTTCCTCCCTCTTGAGCCCTCTCTCACTTTGTAACCAGAGCAGGGCACTGACGTGGTGGTGACTAAAGGGTCTCCTTCTGTGTCAGAGTGACTGTCATTTAGCTCCATCTTTGTGCTGCTCCGGATCTACTCTTCATCCCCAGCAGTGTTACTTTTAAAAAGTAATTAGTTACAGTTACTAGCTACTTCTTCCAAAAAGTAACTAAATGATATACTCAGTTACAAATTATAAAAGTAACTAGTTACTTCAGAAAGTAACTAATGCGTTACTTTCAAGTACATTTTTAAATGCTCAAATGTGACCCCACCTCCACCTCTCTTTAATGGAACTTAAAATACATGTGCATGTTCAATTATTTATGATAAATCTGAATATTATAATGAAATGGACACAATACAATGCATTAACAGAAACAATGTACACACATCTAAACTATTTTAATGTTGCTGACGGTAAAGTGAGACCAGCCTCCAATCAAATGCCATGTATGGAGATATTATGTCAAGTGGATCAATACAAATAACAACATAGATGTTTTGGAAATTTTTTTATATTTATTGCCCCTCAACAGGCCACAACAGGGGAAAATTAAGTAATGCTTGTTAAGCACTATAGCAAAAATAATTAACAAATATATACACTCTGTGTAGTGCAAATAACGTAAGTGGCCTGATGTTTATACTGCGCTGGTGTGTGTCTCAAGCCAGCATGTGTGTGTGTGTGTGTGTGTGTGTGTGTGTGTGTGTGTGTGTGTGTGTGAGATAGAGTGAGCGAGAAGTGAGAGAGTGCCACTCTTGAGTCATAGTGAGAGAAACAAAGCATCTCCCCTATGTTTTCTGACCACGGTGGAAATCTCTATCAGGAAAAGTTGCTAGATAAAGATAAAGTTATCTAGTTGTTTTGATGAAAAAAACAGCTTCAATTATAGTAAGAGCCACATTTTTCGGCTGTAACAGTAACGGCGTTATTAAGATGGGAAGAGTAGTCAAAGTAACACCGTTATTTATAACGCAGTTATTTATATTGTATGTTCCCATCACTGATCCCTAGTGGGCTGGTATAATCCTTGGTACTCATCTGCTCTATAGACGCCTCATGCTCCATTCATACTTTTCATACTTAAATTTATACTTCATACTTACAAGCTCTCAAGTGTTTTTATTCAACTTGACTTAACAGACTTTCATGACCCTAGTATGTCCAGATTTAACACTAACTTTATAAAAAAATACACAGTGTTTTTGGATGGATTTCTCAGTTGAAAGTTAAGGTCATATAGGGAGTGTATCCAAGGTTGCAAGTATATTCCCACCATGTTCAACTCATTTTAATTGGATTTTGCTGGTGGTGCAACTATTTAGTCAGTATATTAACATCCATATATCAAACATAATGGACAACAAATGTAATCTGTGTCAAATTATTGTCATATGAGGTGATGAAAGTATCTAATTTGCCTTTTTAATGGCTGATAAGTGGAACTGTTGAGTGTGTGGGGGATGCAGGAAATGCCAGCTATTTTTCCTAAGAAAATGTTTCCTGTGGGAGTCCTTTGGCGTGGCGCTACTTTTTTTAAAATACTCTTTACCAATAATTGCCACTGTATTTTCATTTAATAACACTGCAAACAATTCAAAATCCAATGCTGTGTCTCTTTTTTGAATTACTTCTGCAAGTTGATAAGTTTGTTTGGAGTACTTGTAAAGTCACTGTGCAAGTGCAAACAAACAAACAATTTATCAACTTGCAATGATCGGCTGCTGAACACGAACAGAGAGATCATGTTACGCGAGGAGTAGGTATTGAGCTTGATTTGAATTGATCTCTCCTTCAACCCAAGTGAACGAGTTTAAGTACCTTGGGGTCTTGTTTGCGAGTGAGGGGACCATGGAGCAAGAGACAGGCCAGACACCGGTGCAGCGCGGGCAGTATTACACTCACTTTATTGCACCATTGTGACGAAAAGACAGCTGAGCCAGAAGGCAAAGCTCTCGATCTAGTGGTCAATTTTTTTCTTACCCTCACCTATGGTCATGACCGAAAGAACGAGATCCAGGATACAAGTGGCCCAAATGGGTTTCCTCAGGAGGGTGGACGGCGTCTCCCTTAGAGATAGGGTGAGAAGCTCAGTCATCTGTGAGGAGCTCGGAGTAGAGCTGCTGCTCTTTCGCGTCAAAAGGAGCCAGTTGAGGTGGTTCGGGCATCTGGTAAGGATGCCTCCTGGGCGCCTCCCTAGGGAGGCGTTCCCGGCACGTTTAGATAGCAATATGGATTATATCTCCAACCTGGCCTGGGAACACCTCGGGATCCCCCAGTCAGAGCTGGTTAATATGGCTTAGGAAAGGGAAGTTTGGGGGCCCCTACTGGAGCCCCTTGATGGACAATACCTGTTCTCCATAAGCAAAGTTTGACATTCAAGCCAAATGCAGAAATGAAGCGCAATCACACCATAAAACGTTAAGAAAAAAAATCTGTATTTTGCAGTAATCCAATGAAACAAAAGGAGATCCACAAAAACGGTCACGGTGTATCCCTGCGCGCGTCACCTTCACCAGCCAGCCCCAAGCAGGTGAACGAGGCCTCTCCACTTCCCCGTTGAAACAAAGTGGAATAAAACGTATAAAGTCCAAATCAATTAGTAAGCTCACAGCAAATTTATATATATGGCATTTAGGCAACCTTTATTGCCATGTTGGCATGGCAACATGTCCAGACTAGTGCAACAGTAACTTTTGTTTTTGGCGTCCTGCATATGCTTCAACAATGGTCTCAGGGGCTTGTTGCTTATCACATAACCCAGAAAAAACATATTTTTTATTAAAGCAGTATATGAAATTAGACATATTCCCTACCACCATTTAGTTGTTTTCTGTTATTTAAAATATTTATAAACTATCTGGTCATGCCAGATGTAATTATTCCACAAATTTTTGAAACAATGCAATTACCCATTACCAGACAGTTCTCCTGTCTAAATCGATGCTCGAGACAAATGTCGTTAAAAACTAACAATATAATTAGTTTTGCAGCTTTGTCAACCTTATTGTCTTAAAGTGGTCTCATTATGCTTTTTGGCTTTTTCTCTTTCCTTTATCGTGTTATATATCTTTTTTGTACACTTATAGGTTTACAAAGTGAAAAAGCCCAAAGTCTACCCCAAAGGGACTTATCATCTCCAACAGAAAACACTGTTCACACCTAGCTGCTGGCGTGGCACGCCTTCATATTCTGCAACTGACAAGCTAAGCACTACTTTCTGCGCATGTGCGACTTCCAGCAAAGATGGTACAGGAGTGAGAGGCCTCACTCTGTAGCTAAAACAGAGAGCTCAATACACAGGGTGAAAAGAGGAGCTGCAGTAATGTGCAATAGGCTACAACAAATATATGGTGTTTTCTGAAAATTAAAACCACATAAACCTATTTTGGTACAATATCTAAATACAATTATGAACCTGAAAATGAGCATAATATTAACACTTTAATTTATCTGAAATAGGTCAAATCAAAGATTCAAAAGCAATTAATTAAATCCTTGTATTGTATTGTAAAGTTAGTTTTGCATTACCAGTGGTGAATACCAGCTGTATCCTGATCACCGCTGTGGTCTACATACCCTGTCTGTCGGATCAAGACTGATCCATCTGCTGTCCTTACACTCCATGCTGCCTTATGTTGCCTCGAGAGCTCACTCATACAAACAGTGTTTGTTTTACCTCATTTAAAGCTGCCACATTTTGTACTGCTAATTAGTATTCAGCTGGATGTGGCTCACATCTACAACTTACTGTAGTCATTTCTGGTTTTTGCTGGTGCATCAGTTGCAGACACTGCAATTTTATGTAATTCGGAGGAGGAAAAGTCTCTAAAGTCAAACACAAACAAAGTTATCATCAGATTTATGCTCATTAACAATAAAACTTTTGATGTGAGTCAACACCGCTGACAGTCTGGAGAAAAATAACTTTTGTGAGCTTAATCAGAGGTGTTTGTTATTTATTTTAATTACTTGCAAAAGTGAGATATAATCTTATTGACATTAAGATATTCTGCCATTGTATGAGGTACTTTTCAGTTATTGTTTAAAAGTTAACTCATATACTAGGGTGAATGGATAATGAAATAATCCATTCACGTCGGGCTGTATTTCTCGTTTAAGATACATCACGACCAAATTGGACCCTGATGTTTATACTTGTACTGGTGTTTGCGTCGAGCCAGCGTGCGTGCGTGCGTGTGTGTGTGTGTGTGTGTGTGTGTGTGTGTGTATGTGTGATAGAACAAAGGAGAAGTCAGAAAGTGACAGCAATTAGCTTCAAAGCGAGTAGCCACTCTAGAGTCATAGTGCATTACAGTTTTCTGACCACGGTAAAAAAACTTTAGCAGGAAAAGTTACCCCCACACACACTTGATTTCATAACTACACCTGTCTCTCGTTGACTGACTCGCTTCTGTTGTTCATTGTGTGTCTGACTGCGTGCCTATGAACACCCGCCCAACTCAACTTTTGATTGGCTTACCATTAACTTTTACTCAACCTCAGCCAATCGTCAGCATTTATGCGCTTGTCTCGTGCACGGTCCACTAACCAAAGAAGAAAAAAAGTCTTTGCCTCTTGGCTCAGAAATCTAGTTGGTCTAATGAAAAAAACAGCTTCAATTATAGTAACGCGCCACATTTTTTGTCAGTAATGCTAACAGCGTTATTAAGATGGGAAGAGTAATCATTTAACGCCGTTAGTAACGCCGTTATTTTATTACGCCGTTATTCCCATCACTGGTTAAGAGCTAGTATTTGTGTAGCCTGGGAAAACCCTAACGAAATTCCGGCAAATTTGAGAATTTCTCTGATCTCAGTTACAATATGTCATTTTATTCTCAAATAAAACCTTTTTATCCCCAGGTTTAAACTTTCGAAAGAAACTGTGCCACAAGTAGCGTAATCAGTCTTTGGCTAAATGTAAGTGAAATATGTTCTGTCGGGTCAAGCAACGCGACAATTGTGAACTACCAAAATTCCACGTCTTCCTCGTGACCAGTAGCTTGAGGAAAGAAGCTGCTTTGGTGGTGTGTGGAAATTTCCCCTAAGAGAAAGGTTAGCCATCAACATATGATCAGAAATTGCATGCTTGGGCAAGCTTAGACTACAGAATGACACTATAATACAACAGAAGAGAAGAGTTATTAGCACACTTTATTGTCTAGACTTGGCAAATGTGCTTAGCGTTAGCATACCAGCTACCGTCACAGACATGTTCTAATGGAACCCATTCAACTTCTAGGCAATATCGCCCTTCAATAGCATTCACATGCTACTATAGACCAGGCATCCATGATTACGCTATGAAGTAACCCGATGTGTTCAGGTCCCATCCCCTGACCAATCGGCTATCCTTACCTTAACCACTCGAGGTCAATGCCTTACTCCAACCAATCGGCCTGCTTCGTAGGGCGGGACTTGCCAAGAAGTTATGTGGGATCCATAATTACGTGTCACAGACACACTCTGGCAGCCTGAAGCAATGACATCTTGTGGTAAGTCATCATATGGGATGCTTAGCACGATTGTTAGCAACGTCTGTAACTCAGGACAAAATGAAATTCCTGCATCCATCCATCCATCCATCTTCATCCTCTGACCCAAAATTCCTGCATAGCTACATTAATTTATTTCATAGTGGTCATTCTTAATAGTTGTCGGGAGAATAGCTTGCGGACAGGGTCAAAAAGTTAGCTCAAGTAACTAGCTATTCACAGTACGGACCTACTCTGCTCTCTGCAAAGAATCCATGTGTAGACCGTAGTTGCAGTGCATGAAAAGGGACTTTTTATTTCTCTTCTGTGGCAGTGAACACAACACAAGGATTTTCAGGGACTGTTATGAGTTTATCCAGACACCTTATGGCTGAATGAAGTAACTTAACTACTCCTAATAGCATGCACTATTCTGTGGGGCGCATGTACTTCTCTCAAACACCGTTCTGGGAGGGACTTACTTCCTGCAACAAACCTGCCAGACTACTAAAATGCATTTTCAGTTTGTATAGAATGTATATTTGTATTTTGAAATTTTAAATGACTTGCTTTTAATTAAATACATTATCTCATACAAATAGCTTGTATTTTATTTTGAGATATTTGATGAGCAAGTATTTGTGTAACAACATCCTTATGGATGTATTTGTGCCTATCTCTGAGTACAGAATCCCAGAGGTGTCAATCCACCCATCATATGCTTTGGAATCTGCATTTAGGTGAGAGAAGAAAATCCAATTACTGTGCATATCAGGATTATATATAGTCACACTTGATTATTTATAGTCTAGCAATGTAAGCTCTCGGTGCAACCCTGATGTGAGAAACAGACAGTCTGCCAGTCTGTCACATGCAAAGGCTTGATTCTCACTTATGATGCATGACTTTAACATCTAAGGGTTAGATGTCAGTACATTAGGAAATACATTTCCCCTCGAGTATGCTGCCAGTATACTAGACAACATAATAGCTGGTTAGTTTACAAAAACAAATAACCAAGGTAATGTCATTCTTTACGAATATATACACCAGTGAAAACCACCGTCGCGGATGGAAAATGTTGCATTATTACATGTTATTTGACCACATTCTGAGAAGAGTACAGAACACGTTTCTTGTTTGTCCTTAAATCAATCCGAAAACAGCTTTCAGTTTTCCAATGTTTCAAGATGCTTGAACATGACCCTGCAGAGAGGTTCTTGATACAAGACGTCACACAGCATATGTAACTAATCACTCTTTGCCTCTGAAGCAGCAATTCAACTCACCTTAATGCCGGCCTGAGACAAAGTGCCGCCAAAAATGTTTGCATTACATTTTGGGTGATGTGTGTGTGTGTGTGTGTGTGTGTGTGTGAAAACAAGCTTTTGTTTTGTCCTATTATTTTTTCTTTTACTGTTTTTTGAAGGCTGTTTTATGTTGAAGTGAAGCGTATTTGTTTCCAGCCTTTTCATCATCATTGCCTGATTTGTGGAACTGGAGCAAATTGCTGTCAGACCTGTCCCCGTTAAATTTCGGTGCAGATTAAATATTATTAATTTTAGTGAACTAGTTGATGCAACAAATGCACATTATTTCACGATTCTTTCAATGAGCTTTTTGTATATGCTTGTAGAAGGCTGACACGGCTATTAAGAATCAAACATACAGAATGTACTGTATAATTAAAGTGTGCCCATGCATAACTTTGTTTCAGATGCTACAGTGGAGCATGAGCTGTCCAAATGACAACAGGTGTCTTGAATCTCCAGTGTGTACACACAGGAAGGAGATATTCATGTTAGTTACAAAATAAACCCGTCTCTATCTCGTCTCTTCCAACTTCACAGCCCGTCTCCCTGTGGAAGCTAGCCCTTTAAAGACTCTTGAATGAACATAAGCTGATCCTCATGGTGGCAGCAGTTTCCATGGCAACAAATGACTGAAATGTATGTGTTGCTGCTGTTGCAATATAAACTGCCAGAAACAGATAATTAAAACCTAACAAAGGAGGGAAAGTTTTGGTTCTGTCTTTCGCAATTGAGCGCCATGTCATGCACATTTCATGTGTCAAGTATGCACAAACTGATACGGCCATTGGTTACTGTCACTGCCGACACGATTTTACATCACAACTCTTGATATTTGCTGATGTGTTTTGGCTGCAGATTCATGTTCGACTAGCTGAGTAATGGGCTGCCTCTCTCTGGTCATTAACAGCAATGAATTACTCCAGAGAATTAAATCAATCTCTCTGCCTTATATGGTCTCTGCTTCCTGACAGTGCCAGGCAAAACCGGCAACATTGGATGGGAACAAATGGTAACTGAAAAAAGACTGCTGTATAAATATTTAAACAAGCGAAAGGGCAGATGGGTCTTTAAAATTAATTACTCCACTCATTGTAAATATGAACATTAGGGGCCCCTTACAGTGAGTCAAGGCTCCATGCTGGAGTCTATGCAGTATTAATGATTGGCAGCAAAAGCACCTCACCTTTTAAAGTGGAATATGTTGACTGGGCTACAGATGCAAGCCTATAGTGTTACGATTGTTATAAGAAAAAAAAAAAGGAATTGCCACTTACAGCACTCTGAGTACAGTAAGAGCATACACATTGGGCAATGGTACTCAAGTTTGTGATCATGTGTAGACACTTGTGTTAAGGAACATTCCTAAAACTACAACCCACCCAGGAGATGGATGCTTATTACTAGGGGTGTTGGTTGGTTGGTTAGTTGTTCCACCACTTTGGTCCAGACTGAAAAATACCTAATACAACATGGATTGTAATGACGTATATTAATGTATTCCTCTGATGCTTCCTTTAGTGCCTCTATGAGGTAAATCTTTCAATTTGCCCACCTTTTTGGGATTATTGCAGAACTAATGGCATTCCAATTAATCACATTTGTACTTTGTTTAAGTGCAAATTAACAAATGCCGCAATCAGGAGAAAAAAGAAGAAACACGTTAGCGCTTTAAAAAAAAGCATATAGCTACAGTATACAGCTCTATTAATACATGCCATTTTTGCCATCATGACACTTTATATTTTAATTAGTAAATAGAAGATGTACAGTACACTATATTTCTCCTCACATACTGTTGTAGCTTTTTTCCCCCCTCCAAAATCAATATGCCTTTAAATACCTTATCATTAAATCCATTTGGAGCTCCTTCTGTGCTATGGAAAATACAATCCAACCCAGTTTCTCAAGTGGTCATTTAACAATATTTTCAAAAATAGATCATCTCTAAACCTTGACGTCCTGGGAGACTGCATGTACTGTACCACAAAAGTCCAAAAATCATTCTGCTAAAAGCATTTTCTATTCATTGTTGAACTGGTTGGAAGTCACAGATAATTGCCCCCTTTAATGTGTTTTTTTATGTAACTGCAGTGGAGGTGGAGGTGGTGGTGGCGTAAGATGAGCCATTTAACATTGGAGAATGTGTGTGGGAAGAAGAGCTTTTAGTTGCAGGAAAAAAGGAAGAAAAACTAATTTCTGGAAATAATGGATAGAGGTGATGATTACAGAAGGAATGAAGCGCGGACAACAATAAGTCAAACTAACATGGACTGAACATGTGACAACAGCACAAAAGACCCCCGTCTTTCCCAGTATGTGTGTGTCTCCACCCACGGTACATGAAAGTGAACAAATGCACCTCCCACGCATCACACACTCTTCACTACACTCACACCTTCCACACTTGTGCCCACACATACACACATACTATTTCAGTTCATGCAGCTAGTTTACAAGAAAAACAAAGGCTGCACACGCACGCACGCACACACACACACACACACACACACACACACACACATATAGTCACTCCCAACTACCTACCTCATGCCACCTCTGGCATCACTCATGCTCTGTGAGCTGTTACAAAACAAAGGTTTTATCCCTCTATTTCCAAACATTACTCACTGCTCTCACAGAGAGGATGCTGTGTGTACAGTGTGTGTACATGTAGTGGTCTTCTCTATTCAACATTTCTGGCTATAGGAAGGACATGTGAGCCATTTTTGCTACCGAGTACGTAATGTGAACAGGTGAAAGCTACCTACTGAGGACACATGGAGTACAATGACGGTGAATACAGCCATTATAAAACAGTATATTATGAGCTTTCCCTGTTCCTTTTCACTGAAAGCCATGCATGTTGAAAGCCAAGCAGCTTCTTTACATGAATTTCTTTCGTTAATTACATAGTGTGTGTCTATGTTGTGTCACAAGTAGCTAAGGTTGCTAAAATTGGGGGGGAAACTGACATAGACTTTCAGCAGTGCAACCCCCTTGCACATACATTAAGAACCATAGATTTAAATGAAAACAGAGGAAGAAAAATTACACGAGGTAACAGGTGCCATTATATCTCATATTTCCCGGTATTGTTATATTTCGAAATGTATCAACTATTTTACTGAAATACAGGCAAATTTCCTATTTATGTTGCCTTTTAGTTGATTGTTAACCATGTATAATATGCGCTTCCAATGGTTGCTTCCACTGTTGTGTGTGTGCCGGTGGTGAATGGCTTTGCCCCAAATTTACAAGTAGGAGTAAAGTGGCCTTCAATTGTACCTTTTTCTAGTAGGAGGTCAGAAAATTTTGATTCCCGAGTAGTATGGAACGAACCATTACAGTATGTGTCCATACTTTAAAGGGTCTTCAAATCAGAGGTCTGTAAATGTACAGTTCCACCATTATTATGATTTTAAAATCTTTTTTGATATTCATGAATGACAAACTTAATATTCATACTAGTCAGAAGGTTGAATTTGAATGGGTGTCAGCTGTTTCCCCCAAGCCCCAAATTAGAGCTTGATTACATTGTGTGTGTGTGTGTGTGTGTGTGTGTGTGTGTGTGTGTGTGTGTGTGTGTGTGTGTGTGTGTGTGTGTGTGTGTGTGTGTGTGTGTGTGGGTGTATGTGTGCGTGTGTACGTGCGTGTGTGTCATGAGTGGATTGATTGAAAATTGTAAGAGACAAAGGGCACACTCCATAATGAAATGACACTAATCACGATTGCCTGCACAACCCACACACTCATATGTCCCAAGTTTGTCACCATGTCCTTTGTGATTGCGTGGGCTTGTCTCTTATCCGCTAACAAGCTGCCAGAGGGTTGATGTGTTGTCTTTGTCCCTGCTGCTGAGTTCTTGATTAAAAATAAATGATGTCAGGATGACACTTGTGCGTGGAGAAAGTTATGTCGCAGGAGGAGTGAAAATCAAACAGTAATATGTGTTAAAAACTAAAGAAATCAATGGGTTTTCTTTTTCTTGTTTTGTCCTTTCCTCTGGACGTTTGCTGTGTTGTGAGGAAAAGGAGGCGGGATCAGTCCGTCTCTGGGGAGAATGTCATTCGCCCCCAAGGTAAGAGTGGTGCTATATAAGGCCGATAAGGGCAGGGGGAGGGGCTTGGCACAGCGGATTCTAGTTTGTGACTAAAAATAAACACCACTGATAATTTAGAAGGGAAAACAATGGTTTTCAAAGTCAAGTTTGTGCATAACTCTTGCTTTTCTGTAATCACATGTATGCAAAATAACAAATTATCATAATATGATATTCATGATGTTATGATTTATATTCTCCAGTCATTTCAACTGTTTCATGCAATCCACCCTCACCTTCAGCTTATTGCCATGTCCACCTTTGTACCAGCATGCATCAGTCTGTTGAACAAATAATAACCACCCCCCATCCATTGATCGATCCAGGCTTCAACCTATTCTCCCTACCCACCACTCAACTCCTGCCCTCAGGGGATTTAGTTTCTTTTAGTACTTAGCATTTATTTATTCTCTGGTCTGACTAATACGGCCTGATCACAAACGAAGTTCCCTCACGGGAAAAATAAAGTTCTTTTGATTTGATGATTTATACCCGTTTAACTATAGTTATTGTAGACTGGAAGTATGATTAAAAAGTATGATTTTTTAGCTTTCCTTTGAGCAGTTATCAAAGTGCTACTTTGTACATCATACATTTGAATATGTGAAACGTGTACAACTCAAGTGCCAAGAACATATATTTGGGAGCAAATCACAGGGAAATTGGATGTATAATGTTTCATATGTAAGGGGTTTTATTACATGTACTTATTTTTGCTGAATGCTGTCTATTCTTGCTTTTGGGCCAAACATTTTTCAGGAACAAATGAAGTCTAGTTCCAAGTGTGTGTCTCCCCCACCCTTATTCAGCTCCCCCATTCATCTTTCACTCAGCTGTCACATACATACCAAACCCACGCATCCCAAGTCCCTTTACAGTCTTCCTTGACTCCTCCATTCATTTTCATTCCACACCTCTATGTCTTCTTTTCCTCAGCTCGAGCAACCTTGTGTCTCCTTTTCTCGCCATGTGATGAGGACCTCCATCACAGCAGGCTTGACAATTGCCTGGCAGTGATGAGATGTTCCATTTATAACTGCAATTTCCGCTTTTACGTTTGCCTGCCTCTTCCTGCAGTATATTCCTGTTAAATGTAATGGTATCAGACACTACTACTTAGAAATAACAAGAGTACATAATGTGTTTTAGCAGGCAGAGTAGCCCCCTTTATACAGCCTATAGCTTGAATCTCACTGTGACTAATGGTCCCTTTTAGCAGTGCAGAATTACATTTTCAAATGTACAGAAATTAACTTGTCAAACGCTGAATTGTTCCTGTAATGCACCAATGACAAGCTGTTGTATTACAAGGCCTGATACTTATGTGTGGTGACAACAGTAACAAGACTAGTACTTGTTAAGGGAATTCAGATGTCATTGCTAGCATATTACCTTTGGTAAGGTTTCATTTTATGGGCCTGTAATAATTTCTAAAGACATTTTCTGGAAATAACTATGCAATTTAACAAATAATAGGGAAAATTGAAATTTAATTGAAAGAATTGTTCCGTTTAGCTTGATTGTTAATTTGATTGTCTGCAGACAAATTTCACATTTTGGTTAAGCAGACCTGCTTAGCACTGACTAAAAGACTCATCATGTTCATATTAGCCATGCATTTGAAATAAACTAATACTCACAGTCCATATAATTCGTAAAAAATTACATACTTCCTCCCAGGAAAGTTCCTTGGAAATTATTTGGAAATTACGGACTCACAAAATAAGTTGTTATGTAGTAGGTTCCCAGCATATATTATACTGAATCAGTATGTAATCAATCAGTAATGTAGAACTTTGTTTTCTTACAGCGTGACCTGCTTCAACATGAAAGAGGGTGTGAGGATGATACTGTAGTTGTGTGAGCAGTTATGGATTGAAGAGGGATATTCTGGCTAACTAACAGAAGGTGCTAGCAGCGCTCAATATGTCATTGTCTCTTGTTTGGCTAAATGCAGCATGGTACCATGCCGGTGTCAGCCCTCTAGCAAGCCAACACACACGCACACATTCACATGCAGACATCCGGATTTACACACACACACATGATGGCTGATCATTATTGGCTGAATGCAAAATCAAAATGCATGATGACAGTTCATATTATCTTTTATATAGTTTGTATGAGATTCAACCACAAATGTCAGAATTTTGTTTGAGGTTTGGATTTATTCAAATATAAATTGTCTCAATGAGTTCAGCAGCATCTTCAATACGTCTTACTTTTCTGCGATAGTTTTGACATTCTTATGAAACTAGTTTCTCATCTTCCCACTTTTTGGTGAGTCAAACATGGTGACAAAGGCCATAGTGTAACAGGCGTTATAATATAAACAGACTCCGTCAGCACGTAGCTGTGGCAGGCAGTCGGAAGCTAAAGAGAATAATCTTTTTTTTATTCCTTGTTCTTGCATGTTTGTCTGACTGCACTGAAATCTACTTCTCTAGAAGTCAGACCTGTCTTTGGGGTCATCTTGTTTTAATGTGTTAGTCTTTGAATTGGAACATTTATTTTTCCATAGTGGAGCTTAATGAGCTGCCTGAAACTGTGTCTGTGTCCACACAGAACCCAATTAAATTAAACATGAGGACCATCATTCTTTTCTGCCCTTACTTCTGTGTTTTGTGTTTCTCCCACCTCCACAGCAGGAGGACATGAGGGGAATGATCTTATACCCTTCCTATTACTAATAAATGGCAGGTTAAGAATGTCAGACTGGAGTCTGGTGTATGTGCAGTGGGAAATTAGATTACTTCCTCTTCCAATTTAAAGTGAGGACACATTATTTTAACACAATTTAGGCATTGTACACAAATTATTAAAGTGAAGAGCAGGGGGGGAAAAAAAGGTGGGTTTATGTGTTTCTTTTTTTTTTGCTGAGAGAACAGTGGCTTTTCTTGAGAGAACAGAGAAAGCCCATTTATATTTCACCACACCTTTGAAGGATTAATTAATAAAAAAAACAAGATTTCAACATTTGGAAAAAAAACACGAGTCAGACCAAGTGCTAGTGTGATGGAGGAAATAGGAATAATAATAATATTAATAATATTGCTGGCCCAGCAATGGGAGATCAGAGACTGTTGTGCCCACATCTTGTTCCCTGCCATCAGAGCGCAGGACTCTATGTTGGTTTTAATGTTAATTAAAGATGGCGGCCAGATGTCATCTGCGCAGAAAGTTCACCAGTGTTTTTGATTTGTTTATTGTTATTCTTGTGCAGAAGGAAGGGACTAAAACTGCATATCATTGTGCAACCCTGTGTTGTATGATGACAATAAAGGAACCTTGAACTATGAATATGAAGTTGTCTCATATCATAAGTCACATTCAGCCTTGTGTTGTGTTTGCCATAACTAGTTTAGTTCTTTAATGTCTGCATTGATGGCTATTGTGACATTATTAGCCCTACATATATTAAGGGTTAAACTAGATAACACCATCTTACACATTATTATTGTTGGAACAAGTTGGACGTCTGCACGTTTCTTCTGAGTCAAGGGTCCATATAAAATATCAATAATGCTGGGGAGGGTCCTATTCATGCACAAATGGAGAGATGTCAGAGTGAGTGGGCTGCCAGCTGGATTAGTGCACTAGGCGGTTGCGGGGGTGCGGTGCCTTGCTCAAGAGCACCTTGGCAGTGCCCAGGAGATGAAGTGGCATCTCTCCAGCTACCAATCCACACTCTGCACTTTGGTCCGTACGGGGACTCCCGACGGACTGAGGTACTGCCACTCTTAGCCAAGTACTAAGAATGGGAGTTTCTATTAACATGCAAAACACCAGTGTTGGAAAGTACATTTATTCAAGTACTGTACTTAATATTCTGTTTGTGAGCCTGTGTGTGTGTAAAGTGTAAACAGAGTGGAAAAAATAGGAAATATTAAACTATGTCTTCTTCTTCTAAAACAATGTTGATGCATTTCTTCAGATACGGACAAAACTGAAGGGAGCAAATTATTGACTGAAGATCTTCACTTTTGTCACTAACTGGTTCATGTCAAGCCTGGTCCTACTAGGCTCTCGTACATTTCATTTGTCCAGAGAGTCTGACCACTCTCCATTGACAAGTGTTAAGTTCCATGAAGGCGGGTACTACACTCACCTATAGGATTATTAGGAACACCATACTAATACTGTGTTTGACCCCCTTTTGCAGGTTTCAGAACTGCCTTAATTCTACGTGGCACTGATTCAACAAGGTGCTGAAAGCAGTCTTTAGGAATGCAGGCCCATATTGATAGGATAGCATCTTGTAGTTGATGGAGATTTGTGGGATGCACATCCAGGGCATGAAGCTCCCGTTCCACCACATCCCAAAGATGCTCTATTGGGTTGAGATCTGGTGACTGTGGGCCATTTTAATACAGTGAACTCATTGTCATGTTCAAGAAACCAATTTGAAATGATTCGAGCTTTGTGACATGGTGCATGATCCTGCTGGAAGTAGCCATCAGAGGATGGTACATGGTGGCCATAAAGGGATGGACATGGTCAGAAACAATGCTCAGGTAGGCCGTGGCATTGTTACAACGATACAACGATGCCCAATTGGCACTAAGGGTATAAAGTCTGCCAAATTCTGACTCTATCATCTGAATGTCTCAACAGAAATCGAGACTCATCAGACCAGGCAACATTTTTCCAGTCTTCAACTGTCCAATTTTGGTGAGCTCTTGCAAATTGTAGCCTCTTTTTCCTATTTGTAGTGGAGATGAGTGGTACCCGGTGGGGTCTTCTGCTGTTGTAGCCCATCCGCCTCAAGGTTGTGCGTGTTGTGGCTTCACAAATGCTTTGCTGCATACCTCGGTTGTAACGAGTGGTTATTTCAGTCAAAGTTGCTCTTCTATCAGTCGGCCCATTCTCCTCTGACCTCTAGCATCAACAAGGCATTTTCGCCCACAGGACTGCTGCATACTGGATGTTTTTCCCTTTTCACACCATTCTTTGTAAACCCTAGAAATGGTTGTGCGTGAAAATCCCAGTAACTGAGCAGATTGTGAAATACTCAGACCGGCCCGTCTGGCACCAACAACCATGCCACGCTCAAAATTGCTTAAATCACCTTTCTTTCCCATTCTGACATTCAGTTTGGAGTTCAGGAGATTGTCTTGACCAGGACCACACCCCTAAATGCATTGAAGCAACTGCCATGTGATTGGTTGATTAGATAATTGCATTAATGAGAAATTGAACAGGTGTTCCTAATAATCCTTTAGGTGAGTGTATGTTGAAGTTTAAAACTATTGGATCTGCCCAGAGGCACTCTGGATCTGCCATAGCCAATCACTAATGTTTGGTCGTGACGTTGGATAAGCCTCGCTAGCGTTCGCCTTAGCCAACTCCTTCACCCCTAACGGAGCGAGCTGGAATATCAAACTTTTCCCAAACCCCGTGGGGAAAAGAACCAACAAAACTCAGCAAAGATTGTTCTTGCTCGTGAAACTGAAAACGGGTGTGCATTGAACACCGTGTTGTGTGTCCAAGCGCTCTGCCTTTTTATTACCACGAGTTTACACACACGGCTCTGCTGATTTGCTATCACCTGTGCTGTGGCACAGCAAATAAGCGAGAGACGCACCAGGGCCCTGTTTTAGAAAGCAAGTTGAAGTTAAATGTAGTGAAAACTCCGTGTTTGTTAACCCTGAGAAAGGGAGGTAACTTTGCCTCAGAGTCCGTTACTATGGTAACTGAGCCTGTGAACCTAACCTGGTCAGAAGCAGGTTTGCTTCAACAAACCTTGAGTTTCTCTCAGCCTCCTCCCTTTAACTCAGCCCTCTTTCATTTCATTATTCATTCATTCAGTCTGTATAAGGTGCATTTTGTTATCTGTATGAATTATTAACCGTGTTAGACAGACTATAAAAGTTTTTTTTTGTACAGTTCCCTGGACACAAACCAGTAAGAGACATTATAAAGGAGTTCCACAGTTGGCTATTATTGCAGGTGAATGATGCAAACCCTTTGAAATAAAGATTATTAATTACAATTCTGTTAATTAATGCTGCATGGTGCTGCAGCCTCAGAATGGGATTAGTAAGCGTAGTACTTTTCCCCCGCAGTATTGCACCTAAATGAAATTATAGGTTCAATACCATTTCACCAGTAATATTAAGCTATACTTATGATTATATTATAATATACACATTTACTCTAGCAACAATTTCTCTTTGGCAGTTTTTCGCTGTACATGTGCGCATGAGTATTTCCACCAACCCGTTTGTTTGTGGTTGTTACCATGGTAAATCGTAGTATTCATGCTGCCTTTTTATTGTGGTGGTGAATGCGCGTGAACCTACTCTGAGTTGATTGCACCAACTCATATCAGCTGTTTCCCATCTCAGGGTAAATCAACTCAGAGATCAGGGTTAGACTCTGTAGCAAAACGGTGCACATTGTTTTGAGATTGAACATGCCCAGGTTAGCCTTGCCTGCACAAACCTTGAATAAAGAGTTCCTGTTGCTTGCAGTCTCCTGCGTTTGGGTCCACCTGCTCCACTCTTTGTGAAATTTTGATGTGTCGTCTTCTATTCTCTTGTTCACTTTTCCTGTCTTTTAACCTTTTTCAACTGCTTAAATTTCTAATAAAACATTGAGAAGGAGTGCCAAGATAGCTAATTTGGTAGAGCAAGCGCCCATGTATAGAGGTTTACTCCATCACGCAGCTGGCCAGGGTTCGACTCCGACTTGCAGCCCTTTGCTGCATGTCATCCCCCCCCCCCTCTCCTTTCATGTCTTAGCTGTCCTGTCAAATGAATGCCTACAATGCACAAATCTATCTTTAAAAAAAAACATTGAGAAGAAAGTTATGAAGTGAAGAATTGTCTTTTAAACCTATTTGCATCAAAATAAAGGTTGTATAATTTGACATTCAGAACATTAATATAGCAGCAAACAACTATTTGCTATGTAACAATAAAGTGGAGTAATGGCTTCCTGAGCAGGGACTAACCCTAGCTGCCTAATTGCTCTGCATTACTATCAGCCTCGTTGCTGTAGTCAGCACTGTTAGCACCGCTGATAACTCTGTCCCTAACCACGATGGCAAGACGTCAGCTTAAAATGGAAACACTTAAGCAAAAGACAAGTACTTCAAAATTGTACTTAATTGCAATACCGTCCACCACTGGAAAAAAAGTTTTTTTCATCTTTATTTTTGTTAATATTCTGTGGTAGGCCTATTTGCCGTTTTACGGCCAACTCCAGATATGAGCTGAAGAACACGGTATGAGTAACTGTGACAATAACAAATTTGGCTCATAATTAGTTCTTAAGGGGTTTTAGTTATGTAGTGGGGAGGCAAGACTTTATTCTACATGGCTTTAACTTACCAAGGGCATTCGAGCTCAACACCCACACACATCAGCTCGCTACAGTGGAGAAGAAGGAGCCGCTAGGATTCATACTGCAATGCTGAGAGAGCGAGAGAGAGAGAGAGAGAGAGAGAGAGAGAGAGAGAGAGAGAGAGAGAGATTCTATGAGAAGCAGCTGCTCCAAAATGAGCTGCTGATTTTTTTGTCCTTTTTTATTACTTTTTTGATTTGAAAATGAGACAAACTCCCAAATATCTACACTGAAAACTATGAAACTATACCTTAAGGAAGAAAAAGAAACAAGAAAGAAGAGGAAAACCATAAAGGAAAACAAGAAATTACTGGCTGAACTGAAAGAAACCACAACTGTCAACTGCCACCATCAGGATGAAAAAGGAAACATCTCAAATCTGGACCCATTTTTCTACAAAGTGAATGACTATGTACCTGTGCTGATAATTTGAAGTATTTTATGTTATTACTTTAAAATTCTTGTTTCTTAAAGAAATATTTATTCATTTATTTATTTTTTATTATACTTTATTAATCCCACAAGGGGAAACTACACTTTACACTCTGTTGTTATTACACACATTACACACAGGCCTGAATTACACACACATGCTCAGTACCTATACATGCACTAATGGAGAGAGATGTCAGAGTGAGGGGGCTGCCCATGGAAAGGCACCCCGAGCAGTTGGGGGTTCGGTGCCTTGCTCAAGAGCACCTTAGCAGTGCCCAGGAGGTGAACTGGCACCTCTGAAGATAAACGATAACCCAGGAGCTAGCATATTAGCTAGATAGCAAGCAGACTAAGTCGGCAAAAAGCAGCAGAACATAGCAACCGTTGCAAAGCTCAGAATGCCCCAAATGCCAGCCAGTGCAAAGAACATTCTCTAACCTCCTGAGGCCAGAAGTGACAACAGCAGAAAACAATACAAACAAAAAATATTGAAGGAAAGACCAGAGGATCTATTTGCAAACCACTACAAAACTGCCAAGTGCATGGCACTCAGCCATCTGCTCACACTACAAGTCAGTCAAAAGAGAAGGGATCTGAAATAGGAGGAAAGTCAAAATTAAAGATAAAGACGATTCTGACACTGTCACCATCAAAGTCAACATTTACAAAAATGGGACAGTTATGGTACAAGGTGACCTAAAACAGTTTGAGAAAGACTTTCAGCCTAGAAAAGAAAAGGCAGAAGACAACCCTGAGTGAAACCATCCAGGAAAGCCAAACTGACAGCCCTTCCTCAGGCGGCACCACATCTGAAGCTCCAGAAAGAGAAAAGGACCCTACCAGTTCAGATGAAGCTCAGATACAAAACACAATGACACTCCTTAAAGAGAGAAAGGTTCACATACCGTTGTTGCTTTCCTGTTTTTTATTATTTTAATATTTATTTTTAAATGTATACTTTTTAGTTTACTCAATGAATTGTACGTATGTATTTCTTCTCACATTATTATCCTTGATGCTTTAGCAATGTTGTTATTTCTGATATTCATGCCAATAAAGCAATTTAAATTGAGGTGGGTGTTGTAGGAGAGCATTTTGTCTTAGTTTTTGTTAATAACTTTTTTCATACAGAGGCTTTTATGCATTCTGTGTGTGCCCATACACTGCCCTCTGCAACCCCCTCTTCCCTCACTGATTTCCGGAAACATACATTTTCTACCTTTTGGCCGCGCTGCCACCAACAGCTGAAATCACACATTATATAGAGGGGAGTGTGTCTTTAGGTTGCCATAGCAACAGGGTGAGTCATTCTGCTGCAGTCAGTTTCGTCACACTGACTGTATGTTTCCCTTTCTTCCCTTTTTCCATCTGACTGTACCCCTGCCACACAATCACACACACAAAAGGTGTGTGTGTGTGTGTGTGTGTGTGTGTGTGTGTGTGTGTGTGTGTGTGTGTGTGTGTGTGTGTGAGCGATAAAGCAGGCTAATAAGGGCAAGCTCTCACTTTGATTACTTATTTATGGAGCAGGCTAATCAGTAAACTCACAGCAGAGAAGCACACTGTGAAGGAGGTGAGAGGTGTCAGAAGAGATGGGGGAGGGAAAAGAGGAAGGGGGGACCTAACAGTCTTTTTTTCTTCCGAGAACACTTGTGATTAAACAAGAAAAAAATGCTATTATGGGAAGTTGTTTCCTTTCCTTTTTATAATACAACGTTACAGCTGTGTCTCCCAACTTTAGCGTTACGCCTGTGCTCGAGAAATGAATCATCAAACACCTCATTGTGTCAGTCACACAGCTCAAATGAAGGGGTGTTGTGTTGGAAAAGTGAAGCAGAGCTTTTGTAGTTGAAGATGAGGTAGTACAAAGAGGCTCCTCTTCTGCTTTGCACCTGTTGCCAAAAATGGAATTAGGTGAAGGCCTGCACTCTACTAACCTTTGTTTAGGCTTTGTATAATACCCACGTTCTCTCCGGCATCTAATGATGGATAGGCCAATATCCCAACTTCATTGTGATATTATCTCAATAAGCTTTTCCATTTTCAGCAGCTTCATTTGAACTGGACATGATTGGGCTGTGAGGCTTTGTTGTGTCTGGGACTGGGAACACAGGATGCAGGACTCAGACATGCAGTAACAGTCAAACAAAGTATTTATTGTACAAACGGTACAAAACAAGCAACAGTTACCAAAAAACACTGGCAGGCAGAACAAAAAGTAAATCTAGTGACAGTATCCAAAAAACGCTATCACAGACTCAGGTCAAAAGCAGGCAGAGGATCAGAAATCCTTAAAAACTCACTGGGAAAAAGGCTGGGCCGCTAAACTCAAAGGAATAAGACCAACTGGCAGAGAACAAAGAGTGAGGGAGTGAATATATGGACATGTGAGGGGGCAGGGGAGACAATTAGACGCAGGTGCACTTCTGGACCATGGGACCTATCTTTCGAAAAAATATTAATGGTAGTGAACAGGGAGAGGCAAATTATTTTTTGATCCTGTTTGAATTGAGCCATGGATTACAAATATGATATTCGTCAATTTAAAAGATAATTTTTAAACCAAAGAAAATCTCAGTTAGCTGTAGGTTTGTCATAGTACCACTAAGTTTGGTGTGAATCCGCTCAGTGAACAACATCGCTCATCTAGCTAGCTTAGCTCTGTTCCACAACACGTGCAACGTTATCTTACCTGATGTGTTTTCTGTGTTTTCAGCAGATAAAGCAAAAGAACAAGCAAGACCTGCTGCTCATTTGAGTTACCTTACATCCCTGGCACGGTACACAGAGACATCGTAGCTTCAGCGAGACGTCATCCATGCAACTTTGAAGTGTGTAGTCTTTCTAATTACGTATTTTCACAGTCTTATACTGTACGTCAGCTGTTCGGTGCTATAAGCGTACAGCAAACATCTCCTCACTATCTGCGAGCTGCCTGTCCCCAGAACACACTGTAAAAAATACCCAGGTAAATATGATGCAAATGTGAGCGAGCGTAGATGCGATGTGAGCACTTGTAGAATATGATTTGAAAGCTTGTACAACTAAAATTTAACTCGTAGATGCGATGTGAGCGCTTGTAGAATATGATTTGAGAGCTTGTAGAAAAAAATCTGTTCTGCTGCGACGTCGATAAAAAGAGACGATGCTGACGACGGCCAAGATGAGGAAGTTGAACAAGGAAAAGAACAAGGAGTAAACACAGAACAAGAAGGTGGACAAGATAGGGGAGAAGAAGACAAAGAAGACGAAGAAGACGAGGAGGACAAGGAGAGGGAAACGTTGACAGCGTGGTTGTGTACTCCATGCTCCATGACATACTCCGCGTACGAGCTGTTTGTCATGCAGCAAATAGAGAACACGGTACTGTCTGCGTTGAACCTCGAGGTTCAACAGCGAAGCAAAGTGGAAAGCAACGGACGCCACGGACTTGAGTGGCTACCTCGGGCTGCTGATCCTCAGCAAACAAACAGACGTGTGTCAGGAGTCGCGCCCATTCTCGGTGTCCACTCTGAGAACTTTAGAATTGTCTGCGGCCTGACACCAAACGACAACGACGACGACAACGTTGCGTTTGAAATGAACTGAAAGGAACTAAAATGAACCTTGAATCTATTCGGAATAGAAAGCCTTTGGGATGCATGTGCTGTGTGAAATGTGAGATGATGTTATGCACCAAGCCCACACACACTCTGGCACGCACGCACATACCCCACACCCGCAGGTAGTAGCGAGAAAATGAAAGCAAACAAACGGGGTCTCCGAGACCCGAATGCCGAGGCCGCTTCAAATGACGCAGAGTGAATTCAAATCGTAAGCCAGAGTCCCCGGGACCCGAAGGACGAGGCGAGAGTAGTAGAAAATATATACAGTAAGCGAGCAAAAAAATACCAGGGTTCTGTTGACCCAAAGGACGAGGCTGCGGCAGTTGACATGAAATTATACACATGAGGGTCCCGGCAACCCGGAGCGTGGCAGTCCACCGGAAGAGGAGGGACTTCACCTCTCTATTAGGGTTGGAAAGGCTTCTCGCCTTGTGTGGCAGACAAAGACCGGAAGGAAAGTGACCTGCAATACAAACACAGGGGGGATTTCAAAATAAAACAGGAAGTGGGGGAAGGATGGTGATGTTCGAGGTACGGAGTTTTTCCCTGCCGCTCACACCTAACTTCCATCTGCAATCAAGATCAGTATTTCTACCCTGGCTCTTCAGACCATCTTCGCTTGATTGTTCATCTCCAGTCACCATGGTAAAACTCTCACAAGCTCTTATATCCCTCGTGTGTTTTGTGCCTCTGTGTTGTATGTTTACTTACCCTTTTCGTTTCTCCTCGCAGTTATCATCTCCATTTCTGTTTTCCCTCTCCGGTCAGCTGGCTTCACATCTCGGACCCCCTCCCATGGCCCCTTGCTTCCGTTTGTCTCCGTCTCCGTTCCCAGCTCCAGGGGCTCCTCCACGCTTCCCCAAGTATCCTCTCCCCTGATACTCTCCTACCTTCCCATCTCTTCGGCCCTGTCCTTGGCGTCTGCATCCCCACTTCCCCTCTTCCTCAGTTTAATAAATCTGTTTTCATTCCTTTGAGCCTTGCGTTTGAGTTTTTCTGTCACCCAGCATAACAAAGATGATGTGAAATAAAACTGAAAACATGACCTAGGATGGGGAGCTGGGCATGACACTTTTAAGTGGATATGACAACATTTTTAGCAAACAGTTTTATTTACACATCTGCAGTTACAGATGTTACCAAATGAATGTAAGTCTAATATTCACTCTCTTTTAGCTCTTTTTTTGGTCTCTACCAAGTCCTAAGGGGAAAAATCTGGCTCTTTAGGCCTAGTTGCAAAATGCTGCACTATGTTCACCACGGGGTCATCCCTACAGTACGTTCCCTCATCTCTATGAAATGTCTCCTCCCCATTAAAATTAGGCCCTGTGTTCCCACTGCCCTACGTTTCCTCATTTCTGTTAATTACCTTCTGCATCAAAATGAGATCCTATGTTCCCTCACCCCACATACCCCCTATGGTCATTACATATTGGTCAGCCTCTTCAGCAACTTTATTCATCCCACTCAGTTCCTTAGGCCCTGTGTGACCTGGACAAACATTGATATTTTGATGAGGAGGATCATTTGAGTCATAATCCTTGAGTCACATCTCCGTGATAGTGATGACATCTGTGTTGATGTTTTGGATTACATATCCCAAGATGTAGTGAGTCACTCTCGTTAACACTGACCCACATTTATCCCCGGGTTGTATTAAGGAGGACCTGCTAGATCAGGTTTGTCTAAATGCAGGCCGGGGACTTGGAAGTCTGTGTGTGACAGGTTAACAAGAGAATCTCACTATCTGCAGGGTCATACAAAGGACCGGAAAACCTTGTTAAAAAGCGCAGGATCAGTGAGGAATTCCCCGACATATTTATACTATTTCATTAGTTCTGTCATCAAAAAGACATTTAGCACAAAAGTGAACAGCCTGGGCAGGATCTCTCACCAAGCTTTAGTAAAGCACAAGATTACAGGATTTTACAGATGCTTGATACATAATAACTCTCTAGCGTGTAGAAAAAAAGTCTGCATGTGTGTGGGTTGGTGTGTTTTTGTCCTTCAACCCCATCATGAAGCGTAGCTGCTGTAACACATAGCCCAAATCCTTCAGCCTGCATGCAATAACAAAGCTAAGCAGCTCCTCCCACCTCTCCGTCCCCTGAGAGGTGGGAGGAGAAGGGTGGGGGTGCACACACAATCAAGAGCTGGATGACGCAGCTAAGAAGGGAAAGGGAGGGAGGAATGGATGGAGCAGAATCCTGAACAAGGAGAGGAGGAGGAGAATGGAGGGATGGTGGAGAGAGGGAGTGTGGGCCGACTGCGTGGGAAGGAGATGCTGCATAATCAGCTTTCTAGGGTTTTCTCCTGCTCTCTTTTTCTCTTTCTTCACTGTTTCTTTTTTCTCCTGAGTGGTACCAGGCCAGGCATCACGAGTAGAACAAAATACAATAATTTCCCTGTGCAGTACACAAAACAACACTGTAGTAGCAAACCTCTTATTTTTTTTTTTTTTGTAGCTTCATGGCTGCCTAACACACAGCTAAGGTCTGCTCAGTCAGTTCACACTTATCAGCTCTTGGCACCACATTTATTTAGCCGCACATAATAAGTGAGAAATTGCATGGCCGCCTGGTCGTGAGCAGAGAGGAACCCGGTGAGTCATCGACATCTCTTGCAACTTTGAGCGCCTGGAGCTGCTTGAAAGGAAAAGTGGTGAGGGAGAGGCGGGGGAGGTGGGGAATGCGTGGGTGGAGGGGGAACAGATGGGGGTGGTGGTGGCGTAGGAGAGGGAGAGAGAGGGTTTTCCTTTCAGAAGCATCCCTGAATACAGACGTCTTATTTTAGGTGGGGAGGTGGAGGGGATTGCAAATTTATGTTCATTCACCTTAAATGTGCAATGTGTGGGCAGGTGTGTGAAGCAAGGGTACAAACCAGGGAACACCATCGACACCACCATTTGTGGTTCGACAAGGTATGAGCAGATATTTTAGTTGTAAATAGAAGGAGCTGAATAAGTTACTGTGTTTACTTAGTGGAGTGATGTCACTGCACCAAACTGGAACCTGGAACAAGCCATGACAACTGGAACGTCTCAAAACGTCATGAGTGACATGAGCTGCAGCTAAGATCACAACTTCAATCCCCACAGCAGCCATTATTGCTATTATAGAGACATAAGGCCGGACACCACAGTGTATATATATATATATATATATATATATATATATATATATATATATATATATATATATATATATATATATATATATATATATATATATATATATATATATCCGTCTCTCTCATTTAATTAGACATTTAATGATTCATAAATTGAATCATGTTATTCCACAACAGCAATGTTAGGAGTTGAAACCTAAAGTTTGTCAAGGACTTACTTGTGAGCTCCCACAAAATATGTATTAGTGTGGCTACTTTTGATTGCTGTAACATGTTTTTTTCTATATTTATAGTATTCCCCAACAGACTTTAAGGTGCCGTCCTGTCCGTCCTGCTGTTACTACAGACATGTCTAAACTCACCACCTACCCTTGATTCGCCCACGCACTCGCCTCCTTTGCTGAGCCATGGCGTAAACACGTGATGGTCGAGGGCTATTGCACTAACAATAGAAAATAATAAACAATTATATTAGATTGCTTTTTGAAATTGCCATCCTTATTTGTAGCATATGACATATTGTTGAATAAAGCAATGTTCTGAGGCGGGATTTTTAGTTATTAGCGTTATTACAAATGTCAATGTTATTCTTTAACTTGTGTGTTTTTTTATTATTTAATGAGCATTGTAGGACTGAGATTTTCATTGCCAACAACAACTTCTGTTATTGTTTTAAATAAAAGAACCCTGAACAGTGGGGTTTGGAATGTAGCTGAATCTTTGTCTGTTTACGAGCCAAATTTGCTTTTGCATCCAAGTTCCCATCAAGTAGTGCTACAATAGCACAGAGGCTTTCATTCACCTCTACATTGGATATGTGAACAGCCTTGTTGATACACTGGATTTTCCACACTCCCCCCTCCCCCTTGCAAACTCAGCATTGGCTGACTGTCGAGGTGTCTAGCTCAGCGATTGGCTGACAGACATTAAAGCGTAGTGGAGAAAAGGCAGAGGATGATGCAAAAGAATGAAAGAAACACAGAGGAGAGGCAGTCTGGAGCCATAGCTGCCCCCCACCATTCACTGAATGAATGTAGCTTGTTTATACTGCAAAGTGATGTCTATTAAATCAGTAGACTGATAGCGATTTCATAGAGGACAATACATTCGCTGTGAAATGATGGAGGTTGAGGCAGAGAGAAAAACACACTCCAACTCAGTCTTTTGGATGTGTTTGTGTTTGTATGAACAAAACACAATTGTCATTAATGACACTACAATGTTTTGGACGCCAACACAATGCAATCCCTGTTGCTCTGACATATCTGACATGTATGCCTACTTTGTGACTTTCCTCTCTGCATCAGGATAGGGTGACCATATTTTGATTTTCCAAAAAGAGGACACTCTGCCGGCCTCGAGACACAAATCCAGACAGGCTTCTTAGAGGTTAATGAACATGCTTTATGGTACAAAAATAACTTATGTAATAAAAATAAAATATGTAACAACCTGTAACAAAATAATAACTCTCTTTTCAAATAAAGAAATGTGAAATAATGTTCTAAATATTACCTATTCTGTCAGCTTCATCTAAATATCTCTTAAAACCTTATCAATGTGATAAGATCAGGTTTTTCAGTGTCCATGTGAGCTTTGAGATCTCCAGCACCTTTATTTGACACTGAAACATATGTGCTATCTTTGCACACGGTGCGTTCCACCTCCCACTTAGAAAGTTTTTTTTGCAGTTCAACTGTGAAGCTGCACTAACTCTTCAGCTCCAATGTCTGATCTGCTCCCTGTATGCGCTCCACTGTCTGATCTGCTCCCTGTATGTGCTCCCTGTCTGATCTGCTCCCTGTATGTGCTCCAGTGTCTGATCTGCTCCCTGTATGTGCTCCACTGTCTGATCTGCTCCCTGTATGTGCTCCCTGTCTGATCTGCTCCCTGTATGTGCTCCAGTGTCTGATCTGCTCCCTGTATGTGCTCCACTGTCTGATCTGCTCCCTGTATGTGCTCCACTGTCTGATCTGCTCCCTGTATGTGCTCCCTGTCTGACCTGATCCCAGTATGTGCTCCACTGTCTGATCTGCTCCCTGTATGTGCTCCCTGTCTGATCTGCTACCTGTATGTGCTCCACTGTCTGATCTGCCGTAGTATTGTGTGCAAAGCGCCAGTCAATGTAAGTAAATGCCCCATGGAAAACAGCAAAAACAGGATATTTTCATGAATTTACAAACCCCCCCAGATGCCCCGGACAGTACGTGGACATGTCCGGGCAAAAGAGGACGTTTGGTCACCCTTCATCAGGAGCATTGCCAACTCATCCACCAACACAGTTTGCTTTACCTTGACTTTTGATATATTGTCAGTGTACGGCTTTTATTCTTGTTAGCTATCTTTTAAACTCTGGCCCCACAGTTCACGGCCTATAGGCCAGTGGGATAAATCATACATTGGGAGTTGGGTTGAGAACCAGACGTTCGCCGGTTGAAGTCCCCATACGGACCAACGTACGGAGTGTGAACTGGTAGCTGGAGAGATACCAGTTCACCTCCTGGACACTGCCAAGGTGCTCTTGAGCAAGGCACCAAACCTCCTCAACCGCTCAGGGCACCTGTTCAGCAGTCACAACCCACGCTGTCTGACATCTCTCCATTAGTGCATGGAAAGGACCTGAGCGTGTGTGTATTCAGGCTTGTGTGTAATAATAGAGTTTAAAAATTGTAATTTAGATCAATAAAGAGTATTAAAAAACAATTTAAGAAGAAGAAAAAGGCAGTCCTGGACTCAGACTTGAGTCTGACTCAGGACTTGGAATTGCGCACTGATGACTCGGATTCGAGTATTTATGAAATTGGACTTGGAAATTGGATGAAGTTTCTGACTTCTTGAGATGTTTCCTTTGTAGATAACAGGCTGGATTTGGCTTTTCTCTCCAATTAATTTGAAGGAGGTGATAAGGAGAAGCAAGAAATCAATATGAGCCTAAACAACGGAGAAAAATAAAATGAGATTCATGAGGGGGAACTTTGTCTGCGATCCATTCCCACGCCTTGATTAACAACCATTCCCTTGAAGTAAAGCGAGTTAGAAACACTTTTGCTTCATTCATTTATTCACAGATTGGAAAACAACCCTAAAATAACACTTTTTTTAAAATTTATAATTTGGTCCCTTAAGGCTCAATAGATTGGATCAACAAAAGCAAAGTTGTTAAGAAAGCTTGTCTTTTTTTCTTTTCTTTGAGAAATAAAGCGGTTTACTAACAAGCAAGGAATACAGAAATACTTCTACTTTCAAGGAGAAAAATCTCACAAAATCTCATCAGCATACAGCATCCTAGCATGACTCTGAAAGTACAAAATCTCTAGTCATACCAACCTTTTAACAAATGAGCCATAACTATGGACCATTTTGTACCGTAAGTCTGAGAAAACAAAGATTTGTACTAAAATGTTAACTCTCATGCAGACCTACACACAGCTATGCAGCAATGCATTAAACAGGCTACTGGTTAGTATACAAACACCACTGACCACAGCGTCCCCAGTTATAGAGCATCAGTCTAAACCTAATAAAAGGACATCCATTTAGTCTAGCTCCTCTGACATTTGTACTTGTATACACAATAATGTTTAATTGTTGTACACGTGGAAAACCAACCCCTCAAGCCATTTTATTTCAATTGTTGAAGTAATGGGGTACTCAAGTCCTGGACTTGGACTTGAGTCTGACTCAAGTTGCTATTCTCAAGACTCAGGACTCAACTTGCGAAATGATGACTCAGACTCAAGGATTTATAAAATTGAACTTGGAAATTGCATGAAGTTTCTGACTTTTTGTTTATGTAATAGACAGAGATGGAGACCTCAAGTCGTTATTCTCTGGACTCGACTCAGGCTCAAACTTAGGTAATGGTGACTCAACTTGGACTCTTCTTTGGTGACTCAGACTTGGACTCAGACCCAAACACTGGAGACCTGAGACTTGACACGGACTCGACAGTTGGTGACTCGACTACAACTTGGTTGCAGTTGCTGTAATGTCGTCATGTCTTATGCTAACTCATCTCGAAGACATTATGGCTTTTGATCTTTGGAAAAAAGCAGCCGTCTTCCCTTTTTCAAAAGCCGATTCAGAATTTGCTGGGTAACTTATCATCAGGGATCATCAGTTCCATTACAACTGAGAGGGGGATTTAATTTCCTTTATGCTGATTAGCAAAAGAATATGGTTTGATTGCAGAGCACATTGTGTTTCTCCATGGTGACATACTTTGCGTGTGTCCTCACACACGCGCAGCATGTGGGGAGGGGGGTATCTACATCACGTCTGCTCCTTATTTAAATTCACCTCCTTTTATGTCAGTTGCTAGTTATAATGAGGAACACAGCTTCTGCACTTAGCCACAAGAGGAGACTCCTGTTACGCAGCAGAGAGAGAGAGAGAGAGAGAGAGAGAGAGAGAGAGAGAGAGAGAGAGAGAGAGAGATCTAATCTGGGCAGGCTGGAAAGGAGCATCACCCTCACACCCAAACAAAAAGAGAAAGATTTTTTTTCTCCCCCATTTTCTATTTGGTGATTTCAATTTACTGCATGGTAACAGCCTCGAAGAACGAGGAAAGGGAGACAGGGAATGACAGGCGGAAATCCTTCTCTTGTTATGATTTATATTCAACACCATCTCCTGCAGTGGTTCCCCTCACTGCACGTGGGAGGGACGGAAAGCCCCAAAGCCCCCTCTGAGAATGAGATTTTATGAGCTTAACTGAATTACAATCAACCTGCTGCTACCGCTGAGGATGTAAAAGCAGAGATCTGTGAGCAAAAATGGATTTTCAAGCCATAATCTGCCATTGGAATGTGTGCAGTGGCTTTATAAACTGGCAGGATGTGAAGTCCCCCCCCCCGCGGGAGACATCTACTGCACTGTCAACTTTCTCAGGATAAGAAGAGGAAGAGGTGAAAACAAGAATGTCAGAAGCGGACAAATAAAGCCTGTTCTGTGAGCCCCATGCACAAGAAAGCATGCTTTTTTTAATAAATTAATTAAACACCAAAACGTCTTTGAGGGCAGCCATCTTGTCTAAAAGCTTAAATGTAAGTGCCTACCTCATGGCTGTAAACCCTGTGCACAAAGACAAGAAAGGCAAGACAAGACAAGTGTTTGTTCTCCCTGTTAGGACAGAGCTCATGTCTCTAGTACTAAGAGAGCATTAAGAGTTATAGTTTATGGAGATTACTGTGATATTTGTGACCGGAGTGCTAGTGGCTGTCTGGTTTGTTAGTTCTGAACTTGTCTTCTTCAAGCATGCCACAATCGGTTTTCATTGTCATTTAAGCAATGCAGATGATCAAAAAAATATTACAATTCATAAAATAAAATGAAAATAAACCACACAAAGTTGTCACATAGCTGGGAAGCGTTTTCAGTGAAAAACAACAAACGTCAAGACCAGTCACCATGACCCGTAGTTAGGATAAAAGGATATCTTCCTTTTCAAAAGAACACTTTATGAGAACTGTTCTGGCCTTTACTAACTATTACGTCCATCTGTGTAAACCAGTGGTTCCCAACCTTTTTTGGCTTGTGGCTCCTTCAAACCAAGTAATGTCTTGTGACCCAATGACCTAATGACTTGAGGGAAGTGTACCACGATTGGAGAAACAATGCACCAATCAGAGCTTTGTGTGCGGGATTAAGAATGGGGCCATTATCTTCCAACATGCAGTAGCTAGTTACTATAGCTACATCCATGAAACATGGCAACAAGCATGGATGAGAGGACGTAGCTGTAGAGGTTGCTGTAAGTTGACTTATATAATACCTTTATATTGAATATAGACATATTTCATCAATCAAACCTTAACTGCGCCTAGCAATCTCTATCCTAGTTTCCACCTTCACTGAAAATGGCGTTAGCGGGATAGAGTCTTCCTTCAGTACTGATTGCTGAAGACAAAACCAAACAAAATAGTCATTAAAACATATAGTTAGACTTCTCTTGGGACCCTCAGGTTGGGAACTACTGATCTAAACCTCCAGTGTCAACAACTTAAGTATGCCTCATGTAGCTTGAATTGATTAATGCTGGTATTTTAAATAATTTCTAGACCATGAATAGTGATCAAAGCAACTTATTTTTCCACTAATGCACGGTCATGCGACTAGCTGTAGCTTTCTACTCCTCTAATAGCACCTGGTTTCACAGTGGATCAACAAGTACAGAGGCCATATTAGCCCTCAGCTTCACTTATTCATACTGGAAAGCAGAGACAGGAAGGCAGCAGTAGAGATGGAAATAGACACAGAAACAATTATTACTGAAACCATATGGTGTTTGATACGTTAGCTATGTCTATTATTTTTAAATGAATATCTCTATATCAATGAAAAATGTAAAACGTTGAAAAGCTTTGTAATGTTAACAGGCATGAAGACAGACTGACTGCATTTCTAGTGGATCAGCTATATGTAAGATGATGATTTAAAGCATACTTTTTATAGTGTGTTAATGGGCCTGGATCACACCATTCAAGCTGTACACAGAGAAGTTGAAAACAAGACGAGACACATCAAAAACGGGAAGAAAAGTGTGTTTCAGCAGGAGTGAGGTTGATGAGGAGGACGACTGAAGCCCTGCTACACTGGGCTGTGGTCCGGAGTAGCGTGTGTGGCCGCCACCATCACACACTCAGTGGCTGTGCCTTTGGCCCTGCGAAGGCCCGTGTACAGCCTCTCATCAAGGTTAGCACCCAGTTTGTCTGTGAGCTCTGCTGTGATGGTCTGCGGGCCGTAGCCCGAGGAGTTGGGCAGCTGAGAGGGCAAGCCCTCGTCCGGGGGCTCGGGAGGGAGTGCAGACTGTTTGCTGTCCTCCTGAGGCTCATGGTGTTCCCCCGGCCTTTCATCTTTCTCTGAGATGAAGGGATGATGAGGTGGTGGAGGAGAGGAGGAGGCAGAGGCACAGTCCCCAGTGTCTCTGACAGTGAGACTCTGTTCCCTGTCCTTGCCCCCACTCTTAGTATTTGTGGGCTCCTTCGGAGTATCAGGAGTGATGCCGGTCCGGTCGCTGGTCTCCTCGTCTGGAGCACTGACAATGCGGGGAAGCGTGCTGTGGTAGCTTGTGTCCAGTGGGTAGTTCACACTCTCACCCCTCCGTAGTGGGGTCCGCTGTCTGTCAAAAGAGGACTGGAAGTGTCTGACGCCAGGGTCACTCCACTGCTTGTGGCGCTGCCACTGCTTGCGGAGGTGGATTCGCGACCGGTGCTTCCTTAGCGGTGACTCCTGCTGGTCAAACTGAGGGTCGTGGCGGAGGAACTCGTGGAAGAGGGCATCAGTCTTCTCATCTATGCTGTAGTCTCGCCGGTGCAGCACCGGCGGTTGAGGTGAAGGCTGCGCAGCCTCTCGTGGTGTGAGCATCTGACCATATGGGAACCAGCTCAGTGAATCAGGACCTGTTTCTACGGAAACTCCTCCAGTGGCACCCAACAACAACTCTTCCTCAGGCTCCTCCTCAAAGAGATGAGACTCAAAGCTCTCGCCGATAGTGCCAGACCGCCCTGCGTTGGTAAAGTGGTGCCTTTTCTCGTGGGCGGTTCTGTCCTTAGGGCTGCTGCTGAAGCTCCCAAATAGTCGCAGGTCTTCGGGACCACGAGAAGGAGCCTCTATCGACGCATAGCCGCTGTCCATCTGCAGCAATTTACGGGTCCCTGTTTCTCCGTCGCTGCTCCCTCGCTCTGACTCTGTGCTTTCCTGTTTCCTCTTTCCTCCCTCCTTCACCCCCAACCTCTCATCCATACACATCAAAAAGTCCTTGTCATCCTCTCCGTCCTCTGCCTCATCCCCTAAATCCTGGGACAAGTAACTGAGCAGCCTTCCTCTTTCTGTCTCTGTGCGCACGCCCAGCGAACACACACTTTCAGCATCACTGTAGACAGAGTTCCTGTCATTGTTGCTGCTCTGATCAGAGGCGGCGTATTGTTCCAGTGTCGCACGTAAGGTCCAGATGTCATTGCAATGGGACTGGGGGTCCTGGGGTTCGAGGGGGTCAGAATAATCTGCACCTTCCCTTCTTGCCAGGGACAGTGCTTCGTCTTGGGGATCAGGGGATAGGCCAATCACCCCTGGTCCTCCATGGCTGCAGCTGGGCTCCACCATCACCTCTACCTCTACCCTGTAGTGTGCACATAGGTGTGGAGAGATGAGATAAAATGAAAATAGTAAGGAAAGAAGGAGGAGAAACACACAGACATGCAAAACAAGTGTCAGTTTCCTTCCTTAATAACACATTCATCTGAGACACGGCTATGTTCACAGTGCACAGAATGATTGTCATGACTTGCAATGGCTGCTGTTGCATGTCCTTAAACTTAACTTGGCTGAATACTAATGGCATGCACGCTCTGAAAATTCCCAGAAATCCCCCTGTTTAAAGAATACATGCTGTATGAAATGTCACTTGAGTGATATCAGTAGCAATAAACTGTAAATAAGCATGAGGATCATCAAATTTCTGAGCTCACAGCAGCTTCCAGGAAATGGCTTTTATTTTCAACAACAAACATCTGCAAACATAGACAGGAAACACTGATTTTGTTTAATCTAATATCCAGCACAGGAAAATAAATGGTCATATAAGAAAATACTAAGGGAGATTGGTTATTTTTGTTCTATAATCTAATATTGGACAAAACCTACATTGCTATGACTGCAAACTTAAAATAACAAAATAAAGAAGAGGTGGCCCTTGCACTTTTGCGGACATAATGACTTTATCAGATCATGTCAGCAATGGAATGGTTTACTATGCCAGAACAAACCATGCGTCCCAATTCTCCACTTTTCTCCGAAAAAAGGGTACTCTGAGAATCCCCTACATCTGGCTCCAAATCGTTAAAGTGGGTCTTGTTTACTGGCATTAGATACAACTCAGACTGTGGTTGTATAGTATTTACAGTTACACAGCATGTTGTGTTTTAATCTAATAAGATGTGACAGCAGAACAACTTGTCTGGAGGCAAGTGGACAATTTTCAAACATAATTTTCTATATTTTCTTACAGTTCAGTTTCATTGACTCTGACATTTGTTTTTGGCAAGGGTGTTAAAAAAGAACACTTTTTATGTTGAGGCAAAGCGGTGAAAAATTGGGACTTCAAGACATATTCTACCGTGTATCATTACTACACATTTTCTAGCTACAGTAAAGAAATGAGTGCAAGGCAGCAAAGCAGTGAACAGGATGAATGGCAAGGAAATTAAAAATACCTGCCGAGGGAGGGGGGTGGTGTGGATGGAGGTGAGAGGAGGCGTGTGGTGGGGTGACTGGGACAGTAGGTGATGTCCTGGGTGTGGGCGATGTACTGGATGAGGTCTATGTGGTGAGCATCGTTGTCGTCCTGGTCCATGCTCTCGCTGGCGGCTCGCTGGCGCTGGAACTGTCTCCTTTTTGGAGAGCCTGGCTCACAACAATCGTGGGGGAAAGAGCAGTGAGTGGTACAAGTTGTGTGACAGCAGGCAGGAGTAAAGTGACACTTAATTCGGGAGAGAGCTTCCATCAACTGTTGAGGTTTTTGAGGGGATTTTGTGATATTTTTTTTGGTGATCGGTATGATTGAAAGGATTAAGCCTTGGGGAAGCATGGGGAGAAGTGTGTATATAGGATGAAGGCAGGGAGGATGTATTCATGGGCTCAAATTGACTTGGAATGACAAACTTTACGTCACAGAGCCATCTGTCTTGTCCGTGTGTGTGTCTGTGTGTATTTCCGAGTCTTAGCAGCCAAAAGGCATCTCACAGTTGGTTGCTGGAGCCCCCTGCTTAACCATTGTCTGTTTACCCAAGAGAGTATCGCCAAAAATACTAAACACACAAATAAATAGAAATAGAAAATACATCTAAGAAACAAACTGCCGACAGAACAACTTTACTTTCTCATGTGAATCACAAAGAGTTGTTATACTTTCCCTGCTGAATTGGCACAGATTGTTTCTGAAATACTTTACACCACCAAGGATCCATTACCTCTGGTGTCCAGACTCGAGGCTCTCTGGCTGCTGTTCAGCTTCCATTTCTTGATCTTGAAATAGGGACTGGCCCCCTCCAGACTAGCATGGCGCCGCAGTTTAGTGAAGAACTGCAGCATGGGCCCCTGGCTTCCTGCACCGTCGCCAGCACGAAAGGCACCATCGCTCCTCACCGCGGCCCCTTCTCCGACACTGACACTGCTGCATCTGCCCCGGGGCCCCGCTCCCATCATCTCGATCTAAGAAAGGGAGAGAAAGAAACATGGTCAGAAAGAAACCCCGCAATGACTAGTGCCGTGTATGTAATCCCTTCTGACAGGGATGTTCGACACAGGCTTCCTTGTTTACCCATCAACCATCACTCTTGTTAGTCCTCCCCTCAGGCTCCCTGACCCTCTAATCTCCTCATGGATGACTCACTGGTTGACTGGCAACTTTGCCGTTTGGTGTACTGTGTGACTATCTTAAGAAAATTCCTCACTCTCCAAGTGATTAACTCAATATACTTCACTTTGACATATATACTGCATTTTTCCACATGACCCAACATGAGCTCTTGCAGGTCATTTGTATGCACACCCATACTTGTGAGGGCCCATACTGGTGCAGGTGCATTTAGGGCACGTCCAAATCCACTTTTACTAGTTTGACGGCGGAAAAAAGGGTCAGACCGCCTGGTTGAAAAGGGTTGTACTTAGTGTCTTCATTAATTTATAGGTGTGTTTTGGGCATAACATGCAATAAACCAATCAGAGTGTCATCTCCCATTCCCTTTAAAAGCAAGGCGTGTTTGTACCTTGGCGCATTGCTATCATGATGGCGGATTTGTACCGTAATATATTTATATGTAATCTTTTGCATGTTTGCGTACTGCTGCACTTCCTTGTGGATGCCACAAGCCTAAAAAAAGCCTAGGCACATTTTACTAAGGCACTGTTAAAATAACAATGAAATGCTGCGCTACTGACTTTAGACCAGGTTTTTAGAATTCACCTGAACACACCTCCCTGTAAGACCAGCACACCCATAGGAGCATATATGGGCGCGGGCGCATTTCCTTTTCAAACAACATGAGCAAGGAAATTGACAACTGCGTAGGTCTTAAACTAGCAAAGACACTTACGTTGGGCTTTGCGCTGTGCCGGGTGCAAGATAGGGCCCATAGGCTTAATTTAGACAATGTACAGGCAATTTAGCAAAATCCCTGTAGATGTGGTCTTGAAATAAAATCCAGAGTCCACTTTATTCAAGACTGAGTAAAAATGTGATCGATTCCGAGACAAGACCGAGATCTTCAAAAATTGGTCTTAAATCTTAGGTCTTTTAGAGAAGTTAATACTTCATATTCATAATAATGTGCACACACACCAAGGCAAGTTCCTTGTAAGAAATTACTTGGCAATAAAACGGATTCTGATGCAATACATTTGACAGTTGAAGGTCACTTACAGAGCTGCAGCTTGGCTCTTTAACGCTGAGAGCAATAGCGTTCTTGCTGAAACTAGTGTCCACCACAGAGTTAAAAGCATCTCCGGGGAGAGCACAGCTGGGATTGACGCTCAGGCTGGTCAACGCCGTTTGTGGTAGTGGGCACAGCATCGGCTGAAGGGAAGCACACACAAAACGTGACACTTTTGAATCTATTGTTGAACGTGCATGTTTTCTGCAAAGCTACATTGATTAATCCAGTTATTGGAAGTAATGTAGCACCACTTCCAAAGTTTGTTTTGATGTTTATTTTGCATTTATGATGGAATAGCATGCCCAGATGTCAGTAATTGAACATCTGGGAAATCAAAATGAGCAAGCAGAGAGATCCCAGATCTTGCCCTGACCCAAGAGATTAATGTTTGAAAGACTAACGATGCATCAGGACTAATAGCAGGTTGGAAGCTGTCACCTGGAAGATGGAAAGTGCTGACTTAGCCACAGGGCGCGTCGTCATGGTGATGCTGTTCTCGGCCGAGTCACACTCATGGATAGTGACTATATTGAGGCCCGGGGGAGGCATGTGGAGGTGTGTGAGCCGGGCATTCTTCAGGTGGTGGAAGTCACCCTCTGTCAGAGTGTACCTGCGGCGAACAACGTAGAGTTAAATAAAAAGATATGAAATCCTAAAAGATGGGACATAAGTTGCCTACACTCTCGATAAGTAATATATCATGGAGCTCATCCTTGCACAAGAGACAAACTGCCAAGGGGAAATATCTGACCTCAGACCGATCAGAGCTACATTTGATTCTGCTTTTAGCCCCACAGAATAATTCCTTTTGAATAATTTGCACATTAGGCTCAGGGCTTTCAGAGAAAAGTAGGGCAATGGAATAATGGCAAAGGGTGAGAGCTCTTTAAGTCCACAGCATACATAACACATTCTGAACTAATTGTTAACCCTAAACTAACATAGAAGAGAGATGGACAAAGTTTAATGTGTAAATCCTTTGATCTCAGAAAGCAGTAAAGCTGGAGTGCATAGACATTAAAGCGAGTTAAACACTGACTAAAAAGCACTTTGCAAATGTGGGCTTGTGTGTATGTTCGCTTTCTAACCTGCGGCCCTTCTCCTGGGCCTTCTTGCCATGATCGAAGAGCGCAGCCTCATTGAAGGAGACGCGGCGGCCTGTGGTGCCCGTAGAGAGGAAGCGCTCAGACTCCTGGTCGTGAGAGCTTGCCACTGACAGGCACTCTGAGTCATCCACCCTGATAGTGATTTCTACCAGAGATACAAGAGGAACGGGACAGAGGAGGCACACAGATAGATGGGCGAAGGAAGAGCAGGGGGTTATTGTCATTCAGTGAAATATATCAAGGATGTTCAATCACAATAACACTTTTATAAACAAATAATTGAATAATTGTACTTTCTATTTAGTGTCAATTAGCAAACGACTAAAATGGGAACAAGGTCAACATTATACCTGCTAAACATAAGCATTATAGCATTGTCAGTGTGAGCATGTTAGCCTGCTGACGTTAACATTTAGCTCAAAGCTCTGTGAGGCTTTACATAGACACAGAGCTGCTAGCATCGCTGTAGACTCTTTTTTCATACATTCATGCAGGTGCACTTTGGACCAGGAAATAGGTGATGTTTTATCTAATATATGCAGGATTGCTTCCCCTTCTCTTCAAAACTGGGTAATAAAAAGGCAAAACATACCGCAAAAAGGATTTTTTAAAAGTCTCTTCCAAGTCAGCCCATGTCTGCTACACTGTATATTTACACTGACTTTAATCTGATGTTCAGACACCTCTGTGGAGGATAAAAATGGTAATATGGCAAGCTGACTGAAAAACTAAGAAAAAGCCTGACAATAGCAAACTGATGCTGCCTCTTAATAAATCATTTCCATCTTAGACGGAGTGCATTCACTAGTCCAAAAAAATGTCAAAATGTGTTCCAGGAATGGGCACGGCTACGTAAACAAATTTTGCCAAGATCACAATAGTTTAATGGAATAGACATTACACATTTGTGCTGATGGTGATAAAATATCCCTGCTTCCGTCAAGCCAATCCCTCTGTCTCCATTACTCCTCCCTCTCTCTTTGTTCCCCTATCCCTCCCTCCCTATATCTCTTCCTCTTTGTCCATTCTTCTCTTACCATGGGTGGGCTGAGAGTCCTCCACGTAGGTGGTGTTGGTTTTCTCAGGGTCATCGCTGGCCCTGGGGCGCACAGAAACATTCAGATCAATGCTGTGACTTGATTCCCCCTGATGTCTGTCTGTCAAACCCCACTGATGGAAGCAGCCACTGGGGCTTTGTGCTCAGCGCCATTACAGTTTGATCTTTCTTTTCAGTGTTTAAAAATGCAGGTGTATAAGGACATAGGAACGAATGTTCACCATCTGTTTGTGTAAATGGCTGCCTGCCTAGCTAATCAATGAGGGCCTAAATCCTTGCCAGTAACTTGATAACCCTCAGGGACAGGGAACCTCTAGAACTGATAAAGTATGGTGCTTTATTGGATTGCATGTGTCCACTCATCTTTAAGGAGCACAGAGAAAAGACACATTGTTTAGGGGATGAAGCATGCATCATTCTTCGAGTATATTTTGTCTTTCAACATGTCCTTTATGTTCTTTAATTGCGGCTCCAAACATACTTCTTTAATCTCAGTATTTATACATTATGAGGCAGAAAAAAAGAAATACAAAAGGTCTTCTCAGGCACTTCTCTCCATCTGATTTCTTTGTTCAGAGCTATGTGTTGCACGTGTGTGTGTGTTTGTGTGTGTGTGTGTGTGTGTGTGTGTATGTATGTAAATTGACTTGAGGGATTTCTCTGTTCACACAGATTTGGGCTTCTTCTTGTCTTTCATTTCCTCTGTGGCTCACGCTTCCTCATACTGTGTGTGTCTTCTCCGTGTGCGTGCGGGGCTGGGTTTAGATGTGAGATTAATCACTGCCGACGGCTGCTATGAAATCTCATTACACTCATCATTTGTACCAGTCTGCCCGATTCTCCCTTGCTCTACCCCTGCAAGCTTTACCTTTTTTGCGGCTCAGCTCCTGTGCTCTCTGCCCATCTGCATCTAGCTTGTGCGCTCTCGTATATTCAAGTGTACTTGATGATGTGTGCTGCTGTAGAAACCACACATGAATGGCAAATAAGACGAGCATGAATATTGAATGCGTTTCCAGCTAGGTGTTTTCATAACAGCCCCACAGGGGTGTGTGAGTGAATGCACCCAGTTGTCCTGCTTCCACATGCTTCCACCGGATTCTGTAAGTAAACATAATTCTTTCTGTCCACCTACTGCATTACAGCTTCAGATGCTTTAACTTTTTAATGGATCCCTGCATTGTGTGTTAATGGTATCACACTGAAGATGGGTTTGGAGCAAACTGGACGATTCTACAGGAAATTCAGTAGTAAGCTTCATTTGCAACCTAATGAGCCTCATCTATTACGCATGTGTACACATTCAACGTAAGTACCAGCCTGTCTCTAAATAGTAGTTGCATGTGAGCTCATGGAAGAGTAGTTTCTGTCAATCGACTTTGTGTAACCGTGTGTGCTACATGCAACCTGTGCAGACTCTAAACTACCTCTGGGAAGCAAAGAATCTTTAGTTTTTGTTGAACCTGCGCAGGAGTGGTGTTAATTTGAGGGAATTTTTTTAGGGGTGTAAAGTTAGGTGTTAGTGTGTTGGATTGCATCATAAGATGTCTTGAGAAATTAAATAACAGGGGCACCAGCCAACAATATAAATATATATTATAATGAAAACCAATACAGCAATGCCACATTCTTCATTGCACTCATGCCTCTCATCCCTCTATATTGTTCTGCTTAGAGTATGTTTATATTAGTGTGTATATATTAGTGTGTATATTTTGTTTTGGTTGTTTTGTATGTGTAAGCACATTGTGAGCAACGATACTCCAAAGAAAAATTCCTTGTATGTGTCCTCATACCTGTCAAATAAAGCTGATTCTAATTCTGATTCTATAGCCTCAAACTCACCTTGAGGTAAATGGACACTTCTGTTGCACAGTGTCAACAAAAACTGATCATTACGGGCTACTTTTCGTGATCTTATCATTACAGGGCTTTTGTTATTAAACTTGTATTTTTTGTTGGTTGCCTGCAGTGTTCTGGAGTTTGAATGTATGCTAAACTTTTCATAAGTCGCTCTGGATGAGAGTGAAACGCTTAAAATAAAAAGTAATTTTTGCGTCGCACCTGGCATAGCACTGCCCTCCACGACAGCAGCGGCGGCAGGCGATGAGGAAGACAGAGATGAAGGTCACCGTTCCTACCAGGAAGATGGAGAAGATCACCAGGAGGAGCACATAGCCATCTTGCTGCTCCGCGGCCTCAAATGGAATCTCCTGAAGATTCAGAGTCTGAGTTCAACTTCAAGTTCAAAGAACTTTGTTTATCCCAAAAAGGGCAATTCATTTTTTAACAGTCAACAGACCTAAAACCTTCACACATAAAACAGAAGACAGGAGAATGTCAAAGACAACGCATGACGGACTGAGCAATGAGTTTAAAGTTCAATTTAAGAAGAATGATAGATAATAATAAATATCTTAAAAGAAATAAATAAGGTTCCAAGACAAATGGAACATTAGTAATATAAACCTCATGATAGTAGAGGAAGGCAAAGATGAATAAGACTATGACTTGTCGAATGTCTGCAGTGAAAAAGGTCTACACCGTAACTTTATTGTACTCTACCAGATGTATTAACTGGTAATTTGACCTCAACACCACTTATGTTCATGAGTAGGCAGTGAGGGAAGACCAGGAAGAGAGGTAGGTGTCTTCTTGTGCTGAATTTGTGTTTTTTTTTTGTTTTTACAATGTGAACATGGTGTGTGCCAGATTAGAAGGGAGAGCACAAGTAAAGCAAAAAGCTTCCCAATCAAGCATTGTAGTGAAGACTTCATAACTCGGGACTGTACAGTAGCTGTAGTTGGTTGGGAACATGTGACCACTGTCGTGCATCGGTAACAATGCAGGAATGCTTGGATGCTATCTTCAGTAGATTTATTAATAACAGCACGCAGATGATTGTCTGTGTTGACCCCCGCTGCCCCAAACATGAATGACAAGTCTTTCATCACAAGTATCAACCCACAGAAACTGTTCACTGATGGTTGACGCGGCAGCTCTCTAAGCTGAGGGAGAAAGGTAGAAACATATCTACCCTCCACTCGAGCCTCAGATTTGAAACTCTGATACAGCAATTTTGTGAAATATGTGTAGCTGCATTTCAAGTTAGATCCAGGTCACATTTTTGTATTAAGACAGAGAGACATGCCATCGGTATGCCACTCACGTAATCAGAGAAATTCCGTCCTAACACATCAACCGCAGCCTAGATTTGACAACCTTACAGTGCAGCTGTTTTACCTTCCCAGTAACACCATGCAGCCTAAAAGATTGATTTAGCACCACCAGCTGGCTGGCCTGCATGAAGTGAATCTATAAATGCAACAGTGAAATTAATCAATAACTACCAGGGCTATTAACCTGTCTGCAGTGTACCTTAGCTATGGTAAATCTCTCACAGGAAGGACTGCAGCTGAGGGAATTAAACACACAAGGAGCACCGGTAGAGTCTATAGAATAGTCACATATATTGTTTTGTAAGGATGGACATGTTTTTAACAGAGGAGGACATCTTGAAATCCCTCCCTCTTTATTCTTTGGAAAAACCTCAGATTCCAAATTCAATCCACCACTCAAGCTTACACAAAAAGCTGATGGAAAGCTATTACTGACAATAACTACATAAGTATGATCTACTACCTCACCAATTACATATTTCCTGTCAATATTATTCTGTACGTAGCATTTTCTAGATTTATTTCTGATTTTTTTAAAGCTGAATTTGGCTTATTTATCCTAAGGTCTTTCTCTTGTTCCTAGGCTACAGAAGAGGGAATGAAATGATTTAAATAAAATGACAGACAGGAACTTGAGTGGGAGAGTAGAGAACAACAGCAGGCCTTGTTCTTTCATGGAGTATCAGAGTGACGTGACCAATAATGTTATGTAAGGAAAAACAGGCTGTCGATATCAGAACGACGCCCTTATAGTGTTGATAGATCTTAAGAGTGTTGTGTTACGTTATGTTATGTATGTAGGGAGAACGCACAGCAAGTGTTAATGAGCGCTAGACTCAGATGTCACATTTCCATTTCTCTGCGAGGGGAAATTACAGATGAGATTAGATCTGAAATTTAATTATGTCAGGATGTTCTTTATTAGCCAGTCAATCGGCCAGACGAGAATATGAGGGAAATTATGGTTCTGGTGGTGAGCTGGACGTAACACACACACACACACACACACACACACACACACGAAGTTTGAGAATAAGCTGGTGGCGAAAGGCAGACTTACTGTAGAGTTTTCTGGTAGGATGTTCCAGACGGTAGACTCATTGCTCATGGTCCAGGCCAACTAGAGAGTCCCCCTGAGAGATAGTACACGCACACACACAAAAGGAAGTGACTGTTACCGGAGCAGTTCATCATAATACAAAGTCAGCCACCAGAGATACTGCATTATATCTGTGTTGATAAATCCACAAACATTCTGCATGTGTAAACATAAAACAAAACTTCTCTGAATTCACAGAATAAAGAATGGCTTTGCTGTCCATTATTGATGTCAGAAGTCCAATAACACACTGTAGGATGTGATAGAAGATGCCCTTTGCTGCAGAAAGATCTTGTTGCATCTAAACAGCCATTAAAGACTGCAAGACGCAGCAGAGACCAAATGGATGTGTGTACGGCGTGTGCTTGTGTTGAATCCCACAGAAGATGCAAATGCTAGCATCTCTGCTGTAAATCATCACCCATAATTCCATATCATCCTGTAGAATATGGACACACACACACACACACACACACACACACACACACACAACTGCTGCTATGCGTTTGCTCTTACAGATCAGCCATTAATACAGCTACTGCTGCACCAAACGCCCACACACATACCCTGGATAGATACTCACCCAGCAGGGTAGGAGCAACATGCCAGCAGCACTCTGCGCGCTTTGCTCGCCTGCCAGTCACTGCAGCACTGAACTTCAGCACCACAACCTGTAAGCTATTGCCCGAGCTTTTTGCTGCCAGCCTTTCTAACTTCCCTGCACACTCTTGTCCAAGCATGAAAAGCTCTTACGGGAAACACATCAGGCTGTGACCAGAATGCTTTCCTTTTGCAGTACTGTACCACATCCTGCTTTGTATCAGCCCAGCGTCTTACCCTGATGGAGGGCAGTGCGCAGCAGCAGCTCTGGATGTGTGTGTCAGGCTGTGGCTCAGGAGTCTCCTCCTCAGCTCCCTTGCTGCATCCTCTCAGCCACCTCAGCCCAACCAGCTGACTGAGCCTGAGCAGCAATGTTCCCCCTCAGGGCTGGCCCACTGGCCTCGGAGCAACAGGACGGCAGTGCAGCATGGCTGATAACAAACATACAGCACAGTGACTGGTTAATTATTCAGTTTGACATTACTTTTATATATACTGTATCTGAGGTTTTATTCTGTCTGATTGTGATTTGGTCATTGTAATTTAAATATACTCAGTGTAGTGTATATTATATATATATGAGGGGATTTCTGCCAGACCAAATTCTGTTTTGTTTAACATGTTATAGTTGCCTGCATTCAACAAATGCTTTAACTTTGAAGAGCAACTAACTTAATAACTTCAAGGGTCATTGACAGGCTTCCATAAACAGTCATATGTAATATAGTTCAGTAATATGAAATACTGTTTCATTACAAGGACTGACACCAAACACCAGAACATGCTCTTTAAAGATCTCTTACAATATTCAGAAAAAATGCAATATTACTGTTGGATTACAATGACAGGTAGTCTACACTTTTCCTTTGCTGTCAGGGTTTAAGGATAAAGTATAATGAGAAATAATCATATTTGTAAAAAAAAAAAAAAGAAAAAAAAAGTAAGCTATAAAAGCAATATAGCCTAGTAGGCTTACTTTGTTGAGAATTGCTTACTTCCATGGTGTTGCAAACATTTAAGATTGCTCTATTGATTGGTTACAGAGCAGATGGTGAGACACGGGTGTCCCAGCAATGGCTTATCCCGCCATGCTCAACCAAATTTCCGTGTCATAAATCTATGTCAGCTGCATTAACGTTATCGTTTTCGCTTCGAGCAGTCTTATATTTCGTCCCATTAATACTAGCCTACAATACATCCATAGCACAGCATAGATTTGTAATGGTGGTTTTTGGACCTTGCAATAACCTGTTTAAAATGAGAAATTGTTGCACAGATCAAAGCACCCAGTTTCTTATTGCTCAGTAACATTACAGCAATGTCCCCCCCCCCGGAACAAAATAATGAGCTTCGTCTTTGGCAGCTGTTTCCTAAGGCTTGGCTGATAAGTTATCAGTGATCAAATCGTTTGCAAGGAGACAAATCACATCCCATAATGTGATGAAATGAAGCCGATAGTCAACTTTAAAAAAAAATAATGGATGAAAAGCAGCTAACGTACACTCCGAGCAGCGCAGCCAGGTTAATAAATATGCCATCTTGATATTTTACAGGCGCAAGATTTTCATCAGTCCGGTGACACCGACAGAGACGACTGTAGCTCACGATTGGAATTGGCTGCACAAACAGACGAGCAGCCTGCATGCAGCAAAGGTAGCACTCACCTACTCAACTGGCCGCGTCCAAAGCCAATAACATGAAACTCTTCTGTGAACACTTTAATGTGGATTTTAAAGCTAAAAGTATTTATGAATGAAACCCCACTGTTTAAGACACACCCACCACCCAGTCAGAGGCGCACCACGTGACGCAAAGGAGTGAGGTAAAGCTTAGCGATAGAAGAGTTTTTCCAAATTAGCCTGGTAATGCTCAGTCAGTCTTCACAGACAGTGTCAGGGACGCCTGACTGTTTCAGTGAATGGAAACTATATTTCCCTCGTTAAATATACTTTTTTGTATACTTTCTTTTGTGCTCTTTACTTCGTTCATTGATTTATTTTACAGTAGATGGAGTCATTAGCTTGCAGGTGTGGGTAAAATGTTGACGCAGTTCCGACTAATATGTCTGTGAGTGAGTGAGTGTGTGTGTGTGTGTGTGTGTGTGTGTGTGTGTGTGTGTGTGTGTGTGTGTGTGTGTGTGTGTGTGTGTGTGTGTGTGTGTGTGTGTGTGTGTGTGTGTGTGTGTGTGTGTGTGTGTGGGGAGGGGGTCCATACAAAAGAGCATCAAAAACTTGGTCCCAGACCAGATTGTTGGGTCCCTATCATATCATGCCTTTGGCGCCATCTACTGGTGACGTGTGCTCAGTACCTTTGTAGATGAAAACCAGTAAATGTGGGGGACTTATCATAGACAGTTAAAGAAGGGACTTCCATCGGGGAGTGACAGAGATAACGTTTTCCAAATGGGCTACTCTCCCCCAATGTTGCTCCCCAACGTTTTCCGATGTAACGCAAGAATGAAAACAGAAAGGTATTTTCGACTCAGTAGCAGAAACTACGTTTGTTTAACTGAAAATTATAGCAACGTTACTTACACATGACAAGATAATAAATTAACGTCAAAACTCACACACAACTAATTCTTCACTGAACGCTGACTGTCCGCCTGTTTTTGTCATTAAACAAACTACACTACCCTGCATCCTTAGCGCCAGCGTAAAGCCTTATGGGTAGGTTACCAACGTCCTTGTCCTACCAAGCTCACACCGACTGCCTTCACGCAAGGGCTTGAGGGTCTCTGTCATTCACTTGAACTTAAATAAAATAAGAATTTTCAAACATGATGGCAGCAAGATTTCTCCGCCGTGCTCTCCCCGTGCTGAGGCAAGCTCGCTCCTACGCCGAGGCCGTCTCCGGTTCCCCGCAGATGTCCTTCACTTTCGCCTCCCCGACACAGGTAACGTTAGCTAGCTAACTTTAACGTTACTGGCGAGGCTTCTCGGGCCCAGCTAGCATGACAGGCTAATTTAGTTTCTCGGTAAAATGCAACGCTGCAGAAATGTCTGTCTCCGTTTAGTTTTTAGTGTTGTACTAATGCATGGTTTTCTATTCATTGCTACGAATAGTAGTGTATTCAATGCACGCATGCAGACAGTTCAGGCTCAACGCAAAAGCTTGTATTAACAGTAAAGGATTTACCGTTAGCTTAGTTTGCTAACGATGGCCAAGCTAGCTGTCATTCACTGTCATTGACCAGCCAGTAGTGTGGCAAAGTATAGTTTGCGACAAGGCAACAGTCTTTTCAGGTCATTCTATTGGGACTTTCTGCAAATTTGTCTTCAAATGCGTGTTAGTTTGAGCTCCATCGTGAAACTGTCTCTCTGCAAGAGTGTTAGCTAGCTAAATGCAGAGCTCTCTAACCTTGACATTCATTCAGTCAACTGTTCCTCCACATTTAAGTCCATTTTCGCACAGTGCTGCATGTCTACCTCACATTCTGCTGCAGGCCTGATGTATTTAATCCAATAAAAAGCACCACGTTTCATAAAAAAGGGAATGGAAAGGTGACAGGCTGTATCATCGTCAAGTCAACTTTATTGTCAATTCTGCAGTATGTGCCAGACATACAGAGCAATTATATACGTTTCTCCTCGACACGTATTATAATGGCTATTGATAGTGCTTTGTTCTATTCCAAATTCTACAGTTTGGCAGCTGTGATCAAGCATCAATTTTTATTTAACTGTTGTGGAGTGCACTGTCCATACATCAGTGAATGAATCCCTCCATCCCCTGTCTCTACTCTCCAGGTGTTTTTCAAAGAGGCCAGTGTGAAACAGGTTGACGTGCCCACACTCACTGGTGCGTTTGGTATCCTTCCTGCCCACGTACCCACCCTGCAGGTGCTTCGGCCCGGTGTTGTCACAGTCTTCGGTGACGACGGCTCCCTTGCCAAATACTTTGGTAAGATTTTGCATTATGAAAACGAAGAAAATGACTACAGTCAGGCCTACTCTCGACTAAAGCAGTGCCATGTTTTTGTAGGCAAAGAATAGCCCAAACTGCTTTGTTTTAAAAAGCAAAGTATTTGTCTATTATATTCTTACAGTAGTTTATATGTGTATAATTTGAACCATTGTTATTTGATATCTTTTTTTCCCCAGTATTTAAATGTCAATATCTGCTATGACTAGTCCTCAAGAATCTAGTGTCTTTTACACCAAATTTCTCCCCAATTTTCAAATTTCAGGCTAGCCTTCACATTTTGAAAATAAAATGTTTATTATTGATCTTTCTGAAAAGCCAAAACCATGATACATGTGGTGTTCTTTCTATATGCTACGCTTTAATTATTTGCATCTGATTTTGCTAGTAACTAGCTCTGGAGCCTACCTAGGTTTGTCAGTGTGTCTGGGTTTAAGAGACTCATGGAAGCTACATTAGCTGTAATGCAAAAATATAATAATCTTTACTATATATTTAATATTAATCTTTAAAACACATTGTAGATGACTGTATGTTGGCATTTGTAGTTACGCGTGTGTGTGTGTGTGTGTGTGTGTGTGTGTGTGTGTGTGTGTGTGTGTGTGTGTGTGTGTGTGTGTGTGTGTGTGTGTGTGTGTGTGTGTGTGTGTGTGTGTGTGTGTGTGTGTGTGTGTGTGTGTGTGTGTGTGTGTACAGTGAGCAGTGGGTCAATAACAGTCAACGCTGATTCTTCAGTGCAACTGCTATGTGAGGAGGCTGTTGCTTTGGACCAGCTGGACATTGCTGTGAGTATAATGTCAACATCACTCCGCTCACATAAATACTACACTGGGCAGTATGGATATATATATATATATATATATATATATATATATATATATATATGTATTTTTCCAATATTTGATTGATTGTTAAATGTTTGTTGTCAAGTATTTTATTCGCTACATTAATGATACATATTTCATCTACATACATTTTTCTCAATTTTGACGCTAGATTTTTACTACATGAAATAAATATCCATTTATCAAAATCATAATATAATTCTGCATATTTTAAAAGGTTTTCCATATGGTTCAGCCCTATCTGCACTACTGGATTTGTGGCTTTTTGTGTCCAATAAAAGGGTTGCATTGCAGATTTGGAGCACGAGTTCACATGCCGTTTAATATCCAATGTCTAATATCCATGCATTAACTCAGGCTTCACCTGTCAGCCATTGAATCCAATTTCAAAATCAGACACAGCTGTAGGCAACACTAAAATAACCTAACAATATGAGGAATACAAACAATACAAATAAAGTAAACCAAAACAATAGGAAATGTATTGAAAATTAAACAAAAATGTCTTGAAGAGAACCAGTTACCAAGCCTGCCAATCCATTACCAGTTGCGAGTAATAAAAATCAGACAGACCGACCTTCTAGTACATCCAAAAAGGAGCCCCCACACTTCTGAAAATGGCTCCTCCCTGAATCTATAAGTAACCTGTTCAAAAGTAGCCATTTTATAACATGAACAGTGTTAAAATTAATCTAATAAAAAAGAATAACCACTTCACACAGTCTCAACATACAGTGAATACCAGTTTCATAAAAATGGTATTTATAGCGGGGCTAATTGATTTTGATGATATTGTTTGACCCTGTATTTACTTTTGAACTTGTATTGATATCCTTATTATGATGATCTAATCTAAGGCTGCAACCAATTAATACTTTAATTTTCTGGTGAATTTCTTTTCTTTCAGTTTAATCGATTAGTTTTTTGGTCCATAAAATAGAGAAAATGATTTTCCAAATGCCAAGATGACGTCCTCAAATGTCTTGTTTTGTCCATAACTCAAAAAAATAAGTTAACTGTTGCAGAGGAGTGAAGAAACTAGAAAATATTCACATTTTAGGAAGCTGGAATAAGACTTCATACATTTATTAATTTAACAGTTGAAAGCTAATCAATGAATCTTTACAGCTCAGATCTAATACTACATATTTTTAATGAGGTAGCCATAAACGCTCGTGATCAATATTTGTGGCATTTAATGGGTAGTAACAAATATTTGAAGCGGTCCTCTTGTTCTTTTCACTCAACATTTAGAAGGGACCACAAGGTGTTGACTAATGATGTCTTCACAATGTCAGTCTGGTGTGGGTCAGTCCATGCTTGATGGATCTTTCTTTGTTGCATGAATATCCGATTTGTTGAGGCATGCATAATTGCTAGATGGTGACCCTGGTTAAGCTAGGTCTAAGGTAGGTGCGAGGGGCGCGCGCCTTGAAATGACGTCCCCACGGCTGTCGTTTCCAGCCCAAAGGCCCCGCGTGGTTGTGCACCTCTGGGTTTTTGTAACTATGCGCCCGCTGTGCTTTCAATTCAACATAGCTGGCTGGGTCCGTCTGTACAAACAGCTGTGTTATTCTCCATATACAGACCACAGGGAGTCCAACAGCCTTAAATATGTGCTTAGAAAGAGACCTCACACTGGGAAAAGAGTGTGAAAAAAACATGAGACCGTTTTATCAAAGCTTAAAAAAAAAACAGCTTCATGTAAAGAGTGTTCTAACAGGGTTACAGGCAGACAGTCATTTTGATTTGGAGATAAACAACAGTCCCGTTAATGATTATAGTAGATAACTGTTACGTTTTGCGGTACGTCTGTGTTTTGTCATGGATGTGTTTATTACTGTTGCCAGGCAGCCTATGTTCCTTATATAGACAGTGAAAGAAACGGCAAGTGATGGCTTTCTAACGTCAAAATGGCGCCATAGGGAGCTTTGCTTGGAGAGGAGAGTCTTACCTTGGTTCATTATTTTCCAGTTTCTTCTTCTCTACTACTTCTTGCTCATTCACAGATTATTTTGGCTGTACGCCCTCTGGTGTTTTGGAGAGTACTGCAATGGATATCGTGTTGAGCATAAACATCTCCGTACGTGCTTGTAGGGCGTGCGCACCATGTGGCCCGCGAGTGCATACCTGTCACTTTTGAGTCCCACTTTTGAGGACATGGTCTTTGACAGCAGAGACTGTACTTTGAACCCACATTAGATTTAGTTTGATCCTCTTTTCTGATGAGCACCTCCCAGCTAATGATTATCCATCTGATCAGCGTTCCAGTTGGATTTGAATGTTGAAACCCTGTCTAAATGTCACTCTTGTTGATGCTAGGCTGCGTTATTATGAACTTGACACTGAGGTGTCTGTCTCAAACCTTGGGCTGTGCCAGCGTCACTGTCACAAGTTGACTTCATAGCAGTAAGTGAGTTATCCCCCCCACCCTTCCGTCTTCCACTCTGCAGTGGAAATGCACATGTGCCCACGCTGTTAATAAGGACGGAAAGGTCAGTCACTGTTGAGTTATAGCAGATGTGTCAAATCCCTACTGGGAGACCTTTAACTTCCAGCTATGTTTGGCATTTTCTCGTTTCTAATCACTACTGTGACAAATGGAGCTTTCAGAGCAAAGAGGCAGTGGGGATTTTCTCTGCTTGTCTTATGTCCCGCTTTTGACTCGTTGCTCAGTCTTGCTTTTCTAACTTTTACATTAGTTAGTTATTACTCAAAAAGAATTGTGCGATAAGGTTTGGGGGCTGTTTTCCTTCCTGTGATTTAGCAGAGTAACTGGATAATCGGCCTGGTTGAGGCTTCTCGAGTGGGTAACATGATGATGTGTTTAATGTTTCAACAAAACTAACCTGAATTGTGGGCTATATTGTTTACTTTCCTGTTCTGCTTCTCATTGTTGCACATTCTATTTTTAGGTTGCCAAGGCCAACTTGGAGAAGGCCCAGTCTGACTTGGCTGGCACATCTGACGAGGCGGCGAGGGCAGAAGTTCAGATCAGCATAGAGGCCAACGAGGCCATCGTCAAGGCCCTGGAGTAGACCTGTGGTACGACACTTCACCATGATCTGCTTGTTAGAGAGATGTCCTGTCATTTAGATTAATCCAACAGGATAATGTATGCATGTATTCACAGTTAATAGAATTTGAAAATATACTGTACGTATTGACATGAAAAAATAAGTAATTTTTATTGTTATGTATTGTATTCCTTGTGTTTCTTTCCTCTCTTCTAGGTAATTGTTTGTGTTTCTTTGGAAATGAATGGTCAATCTGTGTTTCCACCTCCGTCACCTCGGTGTCCAGAAGATTCCATGCTTGCTTTGTACAGTGGATAAAATTACAAAATAAATTTATTAGGAAATACCTGCTGGTGGAGGTTGTGGTGTTTTCTTTAATTCTTGCCCTCTCTCTGCTCTTTGATGATGATCATATGTGGTATTTTTGATGCACCAAGACAACAAAGTCTAATAAACTCCCAGAGAGTTTTATAATCCACCTACTGTAGCATGACTTACAGCCGTCAGGCTTTCTTCAGGAGGCTTTTCTCATTGAGCAGACTTGCCATATCAGGTGGAAAGGTCAACCCAAATGTGCCAGTTCGTTTGCTATGTAGAAGATGTTTCTGCCACATGGTGGCAGCAGATATCTATAAGGATTGGCACAAGAGCATTTATAGATATCAGATTTTTTTTTTTTTACTTCTCGTCCAACCCCAGTTTCAGTGAAGGAACTGTCATGGTATTTGTCATATAACCACTGATGAATTTCCCTCAAAGGATCCTTTAAATATGACATTGCTGTATTTCAGCCTTTGTATGTGGTGGAAGCTTACAGTCACCCTTTACTGTTGCAAGCTCACTGTTGAATTTAAGTTATTTGGAACCCTGAGTCACTGCCTTGATTTAAAGTGTGTTGGCAGTGCACGTTTGTTATGATCTCAGGCTTTGTTGACAAAGCCAGGAAAAGTCCTTGGCAGCCCATCCTGTGGAAAGCAGGGCCTTTCTCTCATTTCATAACTACAGGTTTTTAGCCGAGACACACTCCAGGAGGCGCTGACCTCATTCACGTGCCGACTCGAGGCTTGCAGAGACCACAACCGGTTTATTTTGAATGTCAAAACTCTTGAGGGCCTTTTAAACAAATGTGAGTACAGCGCAGGTATTGGTTTACACTGAAATGCTGTCATGACTGCTACTTGTTTTTTTTTTTTAAAGCAGTATTACCTGCATTAAGATGTCACTTCAAAACAGGGCAATTCATAGAGTACAATTCCCAGTACAGAAAGCAAATGTAATCAGTGAACATCTCTGTTCACCTTTCCAATCTGTGTCTCTTTCATCAAACCCTTCTTGTCCAAGTTACACACACACACGCGCACACACACAAACAACACACTCACTCATCAGCCAGCCCTCGAGGGGCCTGAAGACTTGTAACACTTCAGACAGACGAGATGAAACGGTCTTGTCAAAGCCACCACTTCTTTAATCCAGATTTATGATAGGGGATGTTGAAAACAAACTCTATCCCATTCTCTTTTTCTGCTCCTGCAATTTTAAGGCAAGGCAAAAAAAAAAAAAAAAAAAATGGACATGCTTGCACTCTGTTCTGTCCAGCCTGTAGCTAAAATAAGAGAAGAGAAGGTAAGGATTATCCAACCTTTCTGGAAAAGAAGAACTGTGATTAAGGAACAAGTCTGTTAGGCCTGTGGCACATCCACATTTCATTTTTGGCAGACTTAAACTGTCGTAACAGGCATTTTTTAGTGACAAGGAATGAGTCAGAAATGAATCACTAAATTCACCAGGGTTTTACATTTTCTCCCAGCTGTTTCCATCAGGAACTATTGTGCTGCCTAATGAAGTAAATATCTCCAAGGAACTGTCTGACCCGAGTCAGTGATATAGAAGCGATGGAGTGCTGTACATTGATAAAGGACGGTGAATATTCAGTGAGAGCCTTCACTCAAGAGCCACTCGTGGGTGTATCAGGCCAGATGAGGCCTGCGATAATAAGTCACTGTCTATCTACCGTGGATAGCCATGTACTATAATTAAAAGATTGCACCGTCTGCACCTGGGAGTGAATAACATGATGCACGCTATGACAATCCCTGGTGTCATCTTTGAGTGGTACTCTTAACACAAAGCAGCTCCCAGCTTTGTGATAGCTTCCTTGGGCTATATTTACGAAGTCGACCGTAGCGGCAATACAGGCCAGCCCGTGTGAATCATCATCATTTAAGATGATGTCAGTTCTGATATGATAGTGGGGCAGTGTATTCTTCTGTCTTTAAAGGAGGCCACAACAATAAATGTAAATGTATTTGGTGTTACCAGCAGCTAAACAATTTTTGCTACAGATTGTTAACGTAGCAAGCAATACCTGCTGTACATCAGCACAATAACATTGCCATTGTGAGCATGTTAGCATTTACTGCTGTGCCAAAGTACAGCCTCATGTAGCTGCAAGCAGGCATTTTCTGTGGGCCCCATCCTGTATTCATTCTAGCATCTTTTTGGGCCCTCCTCACATGAGGGCCCTAGGTACTCAACTATATATATATATATATATATATATATATATATATATATATATATATATATATATATGATTCATATATATATATATAAATGATTCATTGTTGATGAAAATGGTAGCGTAAAGCAAAAATGCAATGTGCATAACATTTTTAAAAGGTTTCTACATCATAAATTTGGGTTTCTTTCACCAAATTGTCAAAGAAAATAACATGGATGGTTCCATACAGTGCTCTTTACAAGTAAATACACTCTTCATTGAATGTGGGTATTTTAAAGAATGTTGAAAAAAAGTGACAGCTTAAAAAATACAGGGAAAAAAAGTGACAAAAAAATGGACATCAGGAAAAGTGACAAAAACATTGAAAACGAAAAAAGAAACGTTATTTTTTTATTTAAACAATGGGACGACAACACATGGGTTAGGTAAAGAATATGGTATTGGTAATAGATTTGAGCTTCTTCTTTCATAAAGTCAGCAGGGGATAGTTAGGCTTGTGCCCAGGCATCTGTCGCTGTAACGGTAAGAGCTCACAGTCAAGCGGTGGGCAATTAAATGAATCATAAAGCCAATGGAAAGAATCCAGGCACAACAATGTCTTTATGTATTGGCAGAGGCTCCAACATGACACACATTGGCTGTGAGACAGTGGGATATTTTCCTATATGCACGTCTTGCCTTCAGAGTGTCCTGATACAGGCTTAGTCACCGACTGTATGCATCGGGATATCGAGTGACTTTACGCTTATCAGACTTGAAACTCCCGTGAGAGTCTCTTAGATACTCAAACCAAAATCCTCTTCATATCTTTCATATCAAGACTCTTAGCCTTGTGAAATCCTGGGACACTTCACGTGGACACCCGTTGACATTTCACTCCTCATGTTAATGATAAGTCATGCAGCTGACAGCATTGAGAGACCTGTTAATTTATCAGGCTCGATTATCCAAAAAAATAGTGGGATAGGTGAATAATAAGGGAGTTATGCATGAAACGGGGACGTGACAGATGACGCACACATTTTTTAACGGGCTACTGACTGGTCAAAAACATCAAGATATACTTTCGATTGAAACAAAAGGTATGAAGTAATGCCATGTTATTGTTTGATCATACAGCAGGAAAAACAACTTTTGCAATGGTGTGAACATGTTGTTTGTCCTGCTTTTTTAATTGCCTGTGCTGCTGCCCGTCTAGTCTTGTCATGTTAAATACTATTTCCCTGTGGCACGTGGTACTGTAGTGTAGATGAAGTGTGAAGACAAATTAGAGACCTAAGACGGAACTAAGAGGAAATTAAAGATCTAACTGAAATGCGTTGAGCAATGAGCCAGCTATGACTTTGGGGATAGCAATTTTCCACACACCAAAGTGGAGCAAAATTACATGCTGTATATCAACTTTCATGTAATGTGGTCATCACACAGTACAAACATCATTTTGGAGCTGCTTTTCTGTGTGTGAAAACTACATTTCCACCTGCGTGATATGGTCAAGCATGGCTAACTGTGCATCAAGGGGGCCGATTTGAGGGCCTGCAGCAGTAAGGGAGAAAGAGAGGCATCCAGAGAACTGAGCTGATTGAAGTGCTGACCTTTCGGTGGGTTTGTGTAAAGAGGGGGCCTGCAGACTCTCAGTCAGCTGTCAGATACTGCATCCAGCCTGGTAGTAGGAGTAGGGCCCTGACAGCAGCCTCCCACCACTCTGCCCTGTTTGTGTCATACATCGCTCCATCCTTACAGCCTTCCATTCCACACAAACACCCACCCACCTGCCACACACACACACACACACACACACACACACACACACACACACACACAGCCAGGCAACACCGCAAATACTCACCCAGACGCAAACATCCACACAAACACAAACATATTTCAGCTTGTGCCAGCTAGGTAACATTTCTACAAATAGCAGTGTGGGCATTTGGGAGAAAATTGCAAAGCCGCAAACAGCCTGCTGTAGAGGTGAGATAATCAGCTTTGTAGTAACAGCAAATGGCCCCTGAGTGGCAAGGCAGGTAATCATTGCACCGAGTGTTTTTGTGGGAGAGGAGAAGAGTGCTTTTCCATCCTCGTGTGTGTGCCTATGCATATTCACACAGAAATTAGCAGTTAATTTAAAAACACACTGGTATTAAAAAAACTACCACTATACTCATCTATAGGCTTAATTACCATTTGTAGACATATGGATGTTGCGATTACTCTCCTAGATTCACATAAGAATAAAAAAAATAAAACTGCAGATTTGCATGCTTTGAGTTATTCTATATGCCCTGTCTGTTTCTAGTTTTACTATGCTTTGATGAAGCATAAATTACACATTACTAAAGAAACACATCCACTCATCCTTTTTATTGTCAATTCAATCTCTAATTAGCAGATTTGATCAATGAAAACTGAAGGAAGCGATAGCTGTCAACAAAAAGCACTGCTAGCAGAATTAAATCTTACCTTAAAGAAAGATTGAATAAAGAGCAAAGGTTGTGTGTGTGTGTATGTGTGCGCGTGTGCGCGTGCGCATGTTTGTGTGTGGTCTTGTTTATCTATATTTGTTCGGCCAAAAAACCGGGAATACAGTGTATTTGTGGGGTCCTGATAGCTTTGTGGGGCCAAAATGCTAGACCTCACAACTTTAAAGGACTGTTTGAAGACTTGGTTTTAGGATTAGAATAAGGTTATGGTTAGGGTGAGGGTGAGGGTTAAGGTTAGGCATTTAGTTGTGATGGTTAAGGTTAGGGTAAGGGGCTAGGGAATGCATTGTGTCAATGACAGGTCCCCACAAAGATGTGTGTGTGTGTGTGTGTGTGTGTGTGTGTGTGTGTGTGTGTGTGTGTGTGTGTGTGTGTGTGTGTGTGTGTGTGTGTGTGTGTGTGTGTGTGTGTGTGTGTAAATTGACTTGAGGGATTTCTCAAGTGTTGTGTAAAATATCTCTTTCCCTGAAGCTGCTGACAATGGGCATTGGGACTGTTTGGCATTCCAACTCGAGGTGTCACATGCTAAAGGGTTTGGAGGAGTGCATCAGCACAGTGGTGGTTTGTGTGAGGGTGCAAGCAATGTTTTTGAGATGAAGATGGCGCAGACAGAAACTGAAAATTTTAAAAGGAGTGACATGGTCAAGGAAATATGATGAGAGCAGCTTGGCCTTTCATGCCCCTTCTGACAGTATGCATAGATCTATGTTTAGTCATGAGGCAGATGAAGAGGCTCACTTCAGTCTGGCTTTACATTTCTCCTGCGTTTCTCAGAAGAAGTACTCTCAAAAAACATATTGGAAAATAGCACATGATGCTAAGCTGCATGCTTTAAAGCAACATTGCATAATTAGTTACCTTAACCCTCATGTCGTCCTGGGGTCAAATTTGACCCATTTTCAGTTTTTTTATCACAAGAAATGGGCCTTCGAAATAAGCTGAAAATGTCAACATTAGAAATATCCTATAACTTTAAAAACATTTTAAAAAAAGCACCCACAACATTGAAAAAGTGACAAAAATGTCAGAAAAAGCGATAATGTTTCATGGTTGACGGGAAGACAACACAAGGGTTAAAATAACAGATTCAACGAATGATGCCTCTGTCATTCTCACTCTGCAAGTTACAGCTTATGGACAGAAAGCTTTACTTGTTACTAAGGTAAGGCTGACCGCTAACTGTAGCGGCAGTTAGCTAGTTAGCTCAGTTAGCCGTGCTGTCAGGACTGGCAGCACCTGGGAAGTGTTGGTGCTTACACTGCTGCACAGTTGCTTTGGACTCCTGGGAGGAGAAAGTTTTCAAGCCTGGGGCGTTGGCAGGGCTGCAAGGGTACATATGACAAAAAAGGTTGTGAAACAGTGCTGTCCAATGATGACTGATCACCACCATGACAGACAGGTGGTGGTAAAAATTGTATGTTAGAGTCGTGATACAGCCCTTGCAAGGTGGGAGCTAACTGTAGCACCAGCTGAATGCTGCTAATCCTGGCGCAGACACTTGACTCTTCCCAAACATGGGACCAAATGCTGAGCCCTCATTGTAGATGATGTCTCATTGCTCTGAGATGTTCACAAGTCTCTGAGGTAGAATCACCTTTTCTACTTCTTTTGTGGGGTTAGTCATTTCTTGAATGATCGCAATTTTCCTGTCCTAGACATCGCTAACTCTTTCCTCTCTCCTTCTCTGTTCAGATCACTCCGTCCTATGTGATATGTTTATCAGGTCCAGGGTTTGCTTTTCTGCCAGCTGGGACTCTTTCACACACATTTTCCTGTAGACTGCCTTTAGCTGGATAAAGCTTCTGGATCTGCCTGGGCACGTACGGACACATTCCCACATGAACACACACACACACTCCTATCATGAAAGTGCAGTCAGTTATTTGTTGCCCTTTTAATTACATGGTTAGCACGTGTGAGGGCCCTGTTTTACTGTGTGAGTGGATGAAGACCTTTCGTTTTGTAACAACTCACAGAGCATGAGTGATGCCAGAGGGGGCAGGTAGGTAGTTGGGAGTGACTGTGTGTGTGTGTGTGTGTGTGTGTGTGTGTGTGTGTGTGTGTGTGTGTGTGTGTGTGTGTGTGTGTGTGTGTGTGTATAAGCCTTACCACAACAGCCACAACATGTCAAAAGAGGAATTGAGACACTTCTGAGTTACCTTTTCATTCTCTGTGCTGTGTTGTAATAACATTTATGTCATCGTATCTGTTCTGCTACCTGCAGTTTTTGAAACTTCCCAACTGACAGAATTTCTTGAAATCCCAGTGATGATGTCACATTTTCAGAAAGCAGATGTAATGTAAACATAGTTGTGTCCATTTGGATGTCACTACAGCAAAAGGGAATTTGGTAACAAACTTATTTCATGTACAGTAATACAACTGTCTGATGGTAACCAGCTAGTGGTATTATGTAAAGGAAAAGCTCTGTTGAGTCATACACACATTTGACCATAAAGGACACAGGGAATGGGTATACCTTGGTTTTTATAAGTTTGAGTTTGTTCTTCTTGTCTTTGTGCCTATACAAATTGGTCTGGTGATACACAGTGAGCGTAGTTGAATATTTACATCATGGATTGTTCAATGAGAACTCATTTCCATATAATCTATAAAACAGCTTCCTCAGAAATATCCATTCTTGGTAATTCATTACAGTAAACGCAAAGCCCACAACCTTTTTTTCAAATCATATGTGACCAAAGTGCTTTTTTATCATTGTATATATTATACTTACTGGTTCTCAAAAGAAGACATTTGGAAAGCAAAGTATAACACCTTTGAAAACTATGTTGCCACGTTGCGCAAATTTAACAAATTTAATTTAATTTCTATACAGTCTTATATGTATTTTTATATGTATTTTTATTCATGTCAGAACATTGCAAACAGATCATGTCAAGGTTTGACACCGTAAACGTTAAGACGGAAACAACAGGAAACCAAAACACAGAAATGGAGCTCAGCGTTAATTCTTTCGGGAAGACTTAACTTCATCCACCTCTCTTCCTAAAACTGATCAGCTGTTTTGAGGCGTTCACTTTCTGTTAAACCAATCAGAAGCGACCATTCATTTCACAAGCCAATCACAGCATGACATCCCTGCTTTACATCAGTTCTAAAATATATATATATCAAAATATTTTATAACGATGGAGTCTAATCTCAAAAGACTCATTTCATATTATGTATACATACAAATGAACCTTTGCATATCTGCAACATGAAACTGAAATTACATGTGCCACACTTTGCAAGATGACTGGTGTTAGTGTGCTCCCCTTTAACCTTCAGCAGTCTAGCTAAGCCTTCTGTGCTGGGTGACGCTCGCTTCTGTCCCCAGAGTGACTGACACCTAATCGTGGCTTCATAGTCACAAGCCTCTTTGCTGAGGCACTATAGGAAAATATGCCAACAAGCTAGTTTCCAACAAGGACACCCAAAGCAGACAGAAATAACTCCCTTAGCATGCACGGACCAACTCTGACAGACAGGGCCTGGATGCCAGCACCCAAGGGTGGGGTAGGGTTCAACAAAAGAGCTTACAATGGTCATCGAGTCAATTTGGAGTTCAAACAAATATATAGGTGATAACTTTTAAGCCTGCATGGCTCCTGTTAAGAACATTAATGATGGGGTCGTCACAGTGTCATATGTCATAATCATCCAATTTATCAACCAAGGACTTATTCCATCTTATAAAAGCACTATCATTTCCCTAAGAGCAACTGGACACATATGTCATTTTTGACACATAATACGCTGAATGCTGTTGCTGTCTTTTCTATCAAATGAGGAAATGCCCAAGTAGATTCCCATTAACCCCCTTCTTCTCTCCCCCACCCCATGATCCCTCTATCTCTTCCACTTTAGATTTTCCAGTCTCACAACTTCTGCGACATTGACCACAAATCAAATGTCCATATTATAGGGTCCTTTACACTGCAGAAGTCCAACCCACGCAACCCTGCTTTTGACTGCTGTGTTGTGAAATGCCGTTCATGTAGGAAATAGCTCTTACTGTATGTGTGTGTGTTTAGTGTGAGTTGAGCCCAGGTCAGACATCCTCTGAATGCAGCTCCTGAGTGTTTCCACACGTGGTGGCTTGGGAGGTGAGGTTGTTCCATGACTCCAAATAGAAAACCAAAGTACTTTTTGAATGGCTCTGAAAAGGTCAAATAGATGGATTAACAGTATAGAAGTAACTCTATGCACAGTTGTAGAAAGTTGTATGCATATTTATTCAGAACACAAAATTTCAAATTCTTTAAAATAACACTTGCCTGAGGAAAAGTGCAATAAATGAGAAGATTCAATTTGATACCACAAATTTTGGGAAATATGCCATTTTGCTTTTTTTGCTGAGAGGTAGATGAGAAGATTGACTCCAGTCTAATGTTTGTACGGTAAATATCTAGGTAGCGCCAGTAGCATAATTTAGCATAAAAGATTGTAAACAGGGAAACAGCTAGGCTCTGTCCAAAGAAAAGAAATGTAAGTCCACCCACGGTTACACATTTAATCCGTACGAAAACTGAAGCGGGACATGTTAAGTTGTGGTTGCACACAAAGAAACATAAATTCCCATAAAACCACTGTGTGTCATCTGTTTTGGTACAGATTAAACAAATAAGACAATTGGTGAGCTTTAGATTTGCTATTAGGTTAAATATCCATCAGGTTAGTTGTTTCCCTCTGTGTCCAGTCTTTATGCTAAACTAAGCTAACCCATTTATATTTTATGTATATATATATATATATATATTTTATATATATATATATATATATATATATATATATATATATATATATATATATATATATATATATATATATATATATATATATATATATATATATATACACACATACATACACACATACTCGACACACACCGGGTGGTGATGGTGCAGTGGATATGACACAACTTTGGTGTGGGAGACCTGGGTTCGATTCCCACTACGATACATCTACCAATGTGAGCAAGAAGCTGCTTCAGAGGTGTGCGATCTCTGACATATATAGCAATTGTAAGTTGCTTTGGATAAAAGCGTCAGCTAAATGACATGTAATGTAACATAAACTTGGGATCAATCTTCTCATCTAACTCAGCAAGAAAATGTCAAAATATCTGAATTTCAAATTAGTGGTACACATAATTTATTAAGCATTTTAAAGCTTTAACAAAATTATGCTACATGCACCCTCAAACGCCAAGAAACTGCATTATTGAGCAAATCTAGGCAGAGTTGTCATAAAAATCCACATTTTACCGCAACCAAATGCCAAGGAATTTAAACAACAAACATGTGTCATTCATTATTTTGATGTACACTAACCACCAATTATTAGTATGCTGTCTGCTGCTACCAATTCCGGGCTCAAGAATCACACAGATCTTTGTTGACATCATGGTGAACGTTAACAATAAAAGTCTAAGGGAGTTGGAAGGAAGCACTCAATATGTTCGTATTAGTGGCAAAGAGTCAAACTGTGAATGATCTTAGTGATGATTTAATCAAACAAAGTGAGTGAAGATGATTACCTCTTCTGAAGTGTCTGTCATGTTTTTTTAATCCTCCGTGTCCTCTTTGGCTACTAGCAACTGCGTGGAGGAGGGGTGGGGGTGGTGTGCGCTCACGGAAGGCTTGTATCAGGTAGATGCGGCAACAGTTGTGTTGTCATTACTTAGAATTCCTCATGGGGGAGACAGAAACTACGCACTATAGCTTCAAACTGCCGCTGAACTTGGAACATCACAGCCCACCATCAAATATATAACATTTGTTTCCACGTTCTTGCTTTTGTGCAACAAACGCTAGTGAGTTCTCGATAAACACGTCTTTATCAAGCAGTCAACACCTGACATGTCAGCTGGTACAGAGTAAATAAACACGACTGACATATTAAGCGTGACCAGTCACCAGTTGGCCGACTAGCCGTATCGAGTAACATTAAACAGAAAGAATAGATATGACTAAGCCTGGTGGAGTGAGCAGCTAATTAAAGTTAGTTATCATCTGGGTTATACTTCAGAGTTTCAGACATGTTGAGGAAGGTTGATAATGATAGACAACAAGGTTTTGATGGATTTATTCTCTGGGGGACTATGAATGTCTGTACAGCATTTCATAGCAATCAATTCAATAGTTATTAGAGATATTGTCGTCTGAGTCAAAGTGGTGGGCCTACCGGCCAACATCATATGTAAGGAGAGAAATAGTAAGATAGCAAAAGAGGTAAGGGAGCGGTGGAGGCAGAGGCAGAGGGAGCCAGGAATGGAGGACGTCATCAGTGGGGACGGAGGGCTATTTTGAGGTTGTAAAGGGAGGAAGGCCGCTGCGCACTCCTCTTGGCCGACGTCACAAATGAAATCAACTCTACACGTACATGTGACTCGTAACGACTGCTGCCGCTATTAGTGATTAGATTACTGCATATCAGCTTCAGAGCTGCAAGACCTGCAGTAGGGAGCACATACACTGCTGAAGGAGGAAGTAAAAGAGAGCAAAACTAGAAAGAGAAAGAATCAACAGAGTAAGAAAAGAAGAGTGTGTGTGTGTGCGTGTGGGGGGCAATTAAGCAAGAGTGAGTGTGAAAAGACCAAGGGTGGAGAATAGGAGGACAAAAGGAGAGATTTAAAACAGAGGCGCACCAGCCAAGATTGAATTGGCCTGCAGCTTCGGCTACCCCTAAACCTAGGATGGAGGAGGATTAGTGGGCAGGGATTCTGGAGTGGGTGTATGTGGAAGTATTCAACCGTGTGGGAGGAGAGCAGGGCGACTTGGCAAGTTCTGAACTTGCTTGCACCAACAAAGGAAATGCCTGCATCTGGTATTCATCACTGTGTACTGTACACACACACACACACACACACACACACACACACACACACACACACACACACACACACACACACACTGCTATTATCTCCTATCTGTTTTCTTTCAGTGTAAAAGTGCTGGGAATACTGGTGCACATCACAACACGTTGCTAAACTGATTTGGTTTCCCCTCTGACCTCAAAGACCATATTTTTTAATTTTGTTTTTATTTTATTTTTTACAACTGATACTACTCGCTGAATGGGCAGAGCCATTGCAAAAAGCCATATTGTTGTTTTACCAGAAGTAATACGCAAGAAGTCCATTCTGCATTGCCAAATCCACCTACCCAGCCACCCACACTTCCTGCCCTGAGTCTCTCTCTCCTCCACTCTCTCATTCCTATTTTCTCCAACCTCTCTCTCCCTCGTTCTGTTCTATTTTATACACTCCACGCTGACACCTAACCTTTGTCGGACCACCAATCCCTCTGGCGCTACGCCGTGGGCTGTCAAACAGACAAATAAACAAACAGATAGAGCTTACACTCTCCCAGCTTGGCTGAGTTTCACAGCTATAAAGGTTCTTATCATGCCCGGCTTGTGTCCTGTGGGTGGATTTCATTAGCTTATTTAGCACATTCAGCCCAGTTCCAGGCTGAGTCCTATTGTGGGCATTTTAGTGTGAGCAGACCGGCTCAGTAAAAAGCAGCAATTATCAGGTCCACTTTGTGGGGGTGTTGAATTTACACCATTTGGATTAGGCTGTGCAGTAAGTGCTTGACAGGCCTGGATCTGGGGTTTGGGAGCACAATGCGCCAACACTATGAGTTGTGCAGTGTCACGACACAAGGGAGACTGTGAACAAGACAAATGGTCTGCTGCACATGGACTGAATATGGAGTGGAGTGTGAAGTATCCTGTTACAAACGTGATAGGCTAAGCCATAACAGTACATCGCATTCTCACAGGATCCATGGGGAGGCTCAGTTCACAGTTCTGATTCACATTACTATGCTACTACAAGCCAAGGGTTGTGATTATAAATATTGCATTAAGAAACAGTTTGACATTCTGGGGAATACACTTATTTGCTTTCTTGCCAAGGGTTAGATGAGAGGATTAATATCATTCTCATGCCGTTAAATATGAAGTAAGAACTACAGCAGTGCCTACACATGATCAGAGGTAAAACCGTGAGTTGAGAGCAGAGCATTTTGCAAGCACAGAGGCAAAGCGCAAGGCAGGTATACATCATCATTGCTTCTACCTTTGGTTACGCCTTGAATGGTCAACGGCAACAACGTCAAAGTTGAAATAATTAGAACTTTGAATGCAGCCGTCTGCGGCAATTTGGAGCGGTGCGCCACGGCAAGAGTAGCACTTCCCCCGAGTGTTGCCACCGCTCTTCCACTAGGAAGAATGGCACAGCCAGCGCAAAGCAATTTTATTGCAGATCATGTGTAAACGGCTTCAAGCTTCTAAACACAACTGCATCAGCCAAGAAATAGTCCTTTAAATCACAACTTGTTTTTACACTTTTTTGTATTTGTTTTAAACAAGCTACTGTATAATGTATTCTTTAGCAAGCTTTAGAGGTGCTGGTAGGCGGTATTTTTGAACTTTGAATGGAGCCAGGCTAGCACTTTCCCTTTGCTTCCACTCTTTATGCTAAGGTATGCTAGCTATCTCCTGGAAATAGCTTCATAGTTAAAAAGAGTAAAAAGTAAAAAACTGGAAAATATTACATAACTTAGTCACTGTCTATGACCGGTGATAAAGTCACTGATACTGGTATTGCACAAAGTACAGTACATCAACTTTACTTGCAACTTTGGAATGTGTTGACTAGGGATGGAGTGACTAACATGTTTAAAAAAACTGCACATGCAGTGTTAATCGTCACTATGCACACGCGCACGCACGCACACACACACACACACACACACACACACACACACACACACACACACACACACACACACACACACACTCACACTCACTCAGTGAACTCAATGACTGAAAGGTTTGGACAGTATCCAGTGTGCCTCTGGGTGTGGTTTAGTCTACAGAGGTTGTTGCGTTTCGTCATCACTCACTCGGCAGCAGCTGAAATTGTATAAACTTCACAGAGTGTACCCTAGCTGATGTTGTGATTCATGTATCAGTCATTGACCACTACGTATGGAAATTGTAAGATTTGCTTCCGGAAAAGTTTCCATAAAAAGTTTTTTAGGACAAAAGTCAGGGGAATGTTGTGACTCGCAATACTGGATAGGGGGTCTGGTTGAAATGTCCCTGACTTGGACATTCAGAAGTCACTGTAAGCTGTGACTGTGACTAAATCGTAGTCTGATGTGACACTTTCTTTTCTTGTCTCCTGCCATTGCACGTTTTGCACATTTTCTCTCTCTTTCTCTCTCAGGCCAGGGCTCTGACACTCTCTCTGGCATGTTGTCTGCTTTGGTGTGTAAACCACAGAGCTTGAGATGTGTCATCAATCATCTGTGCTGTGAGCCGGGAGGGCGAACGAGCAAAACTTCAAACAGGGTTCCGTCTGCAGGTGTGGGATCAGAGACCTTGTCCACACGGAAACAAAGTCATCAGAGAGCAGAGGGGGAGTGGCCCCCTCTGCTCTCTGATGACTTTGTTTCTCACCCTACGCTGAATCTTGGGGGCTTTTAAAGCTCAACCCAAAATGTAACACTGATCCCACTCTACATTTGCCACTACTGCGACCAGGTTTCTCCAAGCTATGGAGGTCAACGCTACATTGTATTTTTAACAAAATGTATGCACAAAACATTACAATTCTGCTCACTTATTTATTTTCACATCATTTTAGAGATAACACCAGGTTCGAGGTTATAATATTCTTTTTTCACTTGTCACATTTAAATACCGGCTTGCACAAGGGCGTATCTTGTCTGTGACTTCACGTCTTCTTTGTGTAAATATATTACATTTATCGCATTAACTGACACAAATCTGTGCATGTGGATTTCAGTGGCAGAATCCTATACTATGCAACATACATGCAATGTGTTGGCACATGTATAATGTGTCATCAAGCTTGTGTCAATACATGCAGGATCACATCATTTGTGTGAAGTGTAGTATGAGACAGGGATCTTCAATAGAAGAAAAAAAATTCATTTTAACATGAATCCAACATATGAATCCAAAATATTATAAGCAAAAATAAATCCCCACTGCTTACTGGCCTATAGGTAAGATAGTCACTAAGGCCAACCACAGATCCAGTTAATCAGATTCACTGTTCCACTTGTATGTTTAACATAAAATCATGCCAAGAATTATAAGGCTATTTTGATAGCTTAGTATTCTATACAAAGAAGGTATGTTTTAAGGCTTTAGGCCACCATACATGTTATTGTAGTCCCAGTTTATAATGCAACTTCATTTTATACAATATATGTAGTAGGGGTCCCTACTCCATCTCTCTTTCAGTTAAGACTTCCTTGGCTTAAACAACATTGAAGACTCCTGACATAAGAGGTTCTGTGTCATTCAGGCCGAAGCAACAGACAATAATATAATAATAATAATTTGCCCTGTTGATTTGCTCATTGTATTTGGATTATGATCACAATTCCATAGTGATATAGTTTGTCTGTGATTACTTATAGTTATTTATGTCCTAATGCATTTTTTTTATTTATTTAATATTGAACTTTTCCAGATGTAAATTCCATTGTGTGTAAGTGCAGAATTTTGCTACAAAAATAATAACCCTCCCTAACACACTCACTCACACTTTTATCCCCTTATTGCTCACTACCAGTAACATGTTCCCTAAATTCTACTTTAATGTCTCTTAGTTTGAAATGGCCTCTACAATCATAGTTCAATCTCACTTACCAGTCTACTCGCATAGACCATTCAAATGTCAGAACTTCCACATAATTCAGAAACTTCATCCACTAACAGTAACAGGCACTTAGGCTGTAGTCAATACCATCTCAAAGATAACATGTTAATCAAATTAGAGACACATCAAGATCGGGGCGTTATTCATTCAAAACCAGGAGTAAAGGCCGGGAAAAGAGCAGGTTGGTCCAAAATAAGACATGAACTGATGATGTATCTTGCATCAGACAGGCAGTGCATTGACTAAACGTATGTCTGTGGGTTTGAGTATGTGTCAAATTCTCGCATAGCTCATAAAAACAGACACTCCTTTTTATGATCAGATTAACAAGTAGTATGAATTAATGCTGTTTGTATCAGCATGCCAGGTATGCAGGCCTATGTGTCAGCTTCCTGTTGTGAACATAGCGTGGCGATAGCTTGATGAGGTGTGTCTGTCCCACTCACAGCCACTCAGGGTGAATCAGGGAGGAAATGGTGGCAGGAGAACAACAGCAGCAGGCTGAGTGTGTCGGGCATGGTTCATTTTTCTCCCGAGGCAGAGGGCGGCCCACTGGTGACTTTGATGGATAGGAATGCTGCTCACCCACACGCACACACGCCCACACATGTCCCACACACTCAGTCTCTCACATAACAACTTGCACGCTGTTGCTCGCACATGGAAACACACAGACACGCACGCAAACTTGGGTACACACACAATCACACACAGGCTGCTCTGTCCCACCAGATCTGATATCCAATGTGAAATGTTTACGACCCGCCCACACAGCCTTCCTCCCTTGTCAATAAACTCTTCCCAGAAGTATGTGTGATGCATTATCATGTAGCTGCATATGGGGTTTTTTCTTGCACCCTCCATCACTGGCTTACCCATGTGCATCTTACTGCACCATGCGACGCACAGTGAGACAATTTTGGCTTTTAGGCTTCCTAATGACAAATCTGTGCATTAACACCATTCTTTTCCTTAATCACATTGTGATTTGTCACATTAGCACAGATAGAATGAGGGGACATCCTGTACTAGCTACGGTGGATTAAAACAAATGACATACTGAAAGAAGGTCTCCACCCAAAATACCTACAAACATCTGAAGAATGAGAAGCTGCCAATTTACAAGAAAGTCTTACGATAAATATAACATGCAGTGAGAGTTACACCTTTGTCGTAACATAAATCTGATTGTCAGCTCAACTGCAAGGTCACGTTCAGGCAAACAAGGTCTGAGTGTTTTGCATGACCTGAGCTGTGTTAACAGCCAGACCTGCTGACGAGGGCAGCCAAGCCGTCCCACAACTGAAAGAACTTGACTCTCAAGCGGTCAAGTTGACAAATATGTGTTAATGCACATTAGCCCATAATGTGCCATTAAAACCTTGCCAAAACAACAGCAAGCATCAAAACAAGCTGCAAAGCACAGGGTTTGACTCAAAGGCTAGTGTTTCAAGTACAGGAGAGCTTTCATTTTGTTCCACTGAGTCAGCATCTCCCATAGAGAAAGAAAGAGATGGAGATAGATAAGGCTGCTGGTGTTGGGCAAAGACTGGGACCTTTGTCTGCCCGTGGAGTCTCTGGGAGATGTTTCTTTTGAACACACTTTGCTTTCTCTATCTCACACGCATTTACACACAAACACAAACACACAAGGATGATTCAGCTCTCATACGGTGTGATAATATGGCTGGTGGGGAACAGCGTCCCCTGCACAATGAGGAGGAGAGTGTGTCTCTGTAATCAGACAGACAGAGTCTGTGCAGCCTGGTGCTGAGGCTGGAAGCAAGAACAATTCTTTGCCGTCTGCATGTTAGCATGTTCTGAGGCAAAGTCAGTTTTTTTTTTTTTTTTTTTTCTCTTTAACACATTGCACAACATCTCTCTTGTCCTTGATTATCACATATATAAGTTACATGGAGGTAATCGCTGCACAAGCATTTTACAATAGCTTGTCCTATAACCTACAGTATGTGGAAAGTCCATTCAGTACTGTCCTTAAGTATACATTATTCAGGATTCTATACTTTGTACCTTTTCATTTTAAAGGGAACTTTTGTAGCCTACTTTTAACACCAAGCTATGTTTATTTGGCAGCTATTCACTAGGTAGCCTACTTCATACTTTGTAGTTTAAATGACACAATATGATAAACTTCATTAAAATCAATCCGATGCGTAAATTCTGGGAAAGTGTAAAAAGGGGTTAGAACTAGCCCTTTACCAGCTGCAACATTTAATTGCTGTTTACATGTTATGACTATCAGTAATGAATAAACAATATTAGATGGTCTGCAGGGAAGTTCATACATTAATTTACTTTTAAGAAGCCTTCATTTAAATGAAAGTATCCTACAAGTAGGCCTATAGGCTACTTCTTCATGTTGTATTAAAAGGCATGTTGTGTGTAAAAATATAAGTTGCAATACTGGCTTTGCACGCAAAATAATAGTGATTTTATTTATCTTATTGACAAATGTACATTCAATTTCCCAACAACTTGTGTATTTCCGCAAACACAGAAACAAATAGTGCCAGAAATGTTTTTGTTTATCGGTATACGTGCCGTCGTATCCATGGAGCCTGTTTACCTGCTCTGTTGCCCGGTGACATTTCTCTCTATGTCGTCATAGACTGGCTACACCCCTCATATCGCCTAAGCACTTAATTCATGAACTGATTATTAAGGTAGCAGACAACAGACTGGTGTTTTGTTACTTTCTAAGTAACTAACTACCATTAACAGCCTTATCTGTTGTTCAGAGAAATCCGCGGCACTGACACTGTTGGATATTTTTATCTGTTGCGGCTTTTGCGTAGGCACATTCTTTCCCACCGACGGAGCACGTCGGACATTAGAGGCGGTTACAGCGAAGCGAGGCCACCTTAAATCACATGCTGACATAACAAGAACACTACTCTCCACCCATATCCGAGAAGAGTCTGTTAAGAGGTTCTCACCTTCTCGTCTGTGCTCTCATTACCAAGAAAGACGCCGGTGTACTAACAACACGCCGAGGCATCTTAGGACACAACTGCAGCTCCTTATTGGTCAGGAGTATCAAGGTCTAGTGCGTAACGTCGCGCGCTGGACACACGCGAGCCTGCCAAATAATTCACTGAGAGAACCTTGTTGGATATTCAGGTGTTTTTTTTTACATGCCAAAGCTGGGGGAACAGACTGGAACACAACACACTTTTGAGCGAAGCTTGAAAGTTTTCGCCACAATAATTGGTAAGTAGTTTAATATGAACTCCTGGTCTGTCATTTGAACATTTTAAGCATGTTATCTGTGAAGTCGCCGCCTCAGGCAAGTTTGGCGTAGGCTGTATTGTGTTGGTGGGTTAAGAAATTGATTGGAGACAAGCAGTCAATCACGGATCGATAAAAGCATGCTGTCGAGTGATTGGATGAGCCACCTTCCGTTTACATACTGTGGACATGATTCACTTAATAAGGCCGGTATCGACGACAGGAGAATGTAACTGTTACTCTAATTTATAATTAGTGTCTGATAGTTGCTGTAGTGTCTGTTTAGTAGCACAGGAACAACTTATTACACACTGTAGTAGTGACAACCATGCTAAGAGTATAATAAGGACATTGTATGATTGAGCCTGAAGCTAAATCGAGTGAATTCATATTTCTGATAAGTACATGCCTGCTGTAAAGCCCGGACTCTCTACCATTGTTAGAGACACAAGTACACTTATGAATCCCTTAGAAGTGTGAATTGTCAAAGTTCCTTCCTTGGCCACTGGGAGGCGACCGAGTATCTTCTTTATTACGTTAAAGCCCCTACTTGTGTTGGAATAACCTGTAGAGGTGAACTCACTCGATTTGGATAGGCCTACCTGTATAGTTAAATTCCCAGTCTGGCCCTATTGTGTGTAAGTTTCTCTGCTTAGTTTTGCCACCTGACCAGGCATTAATGGGCAAACATTAACTTGTGTTGCGCCACTATGGCTAGGCCTACTGCGTAGGAAAATGTCAAGTCTTGTTACATATTTCCTTTTACACGTTGGCTTAATCTGTTACTGGCATGTGTAGCCTACTGCGGGATAACCGGCATCCTTCTTCCTGAAGAGAAAACCCTGTCCATGTTTAATTTGCATAGTAGCCGATACGCGATCACTTTATCAGTTTCTGCATGTAACTGAGGTCAGGGGAAAGAGTATAGCGTCAGCACTGTTAATGTTACAGCCCATCTGATAACCACTGGTCTTTAAATCAAGTCTTTCAATACACCTACACTACTGTTGATTATGCTTTTTTTGCTGCTGTGTAGATGATAAAGGATGAATGCATAGTTCCCACGCAAAGGACCCTCAAATGAATAGTATTTTAAAAGCTGTGACCTGGCAAAAATTTAAACTTGGCTTGGCTAAAATGGAAGAAAAAGTCCAGCTGGGTAGTTAGTTCTTAACGATAAACTACGTCAAATAAACGGGCCTCATTAAGTTAGTGATAGCAAAACTATATATAAACAAAGTCAAACTCTCCAGTGGCCTCTAAAGCTCCACAGACCTGAGTTTAGGCACGGCTTCTGTATGCTACTGAGATATGGGCATATCTTTTTTTTTTATGCTGAAATTTATTATGAATGGCCTAAACTCGCCTGTCCTCCACGTGGGTGTGGATCTCTTCTCGCTATTGGCTGATTTTATAAGGAGCTCTACTGTGATTGGCTGTGCTGGCTGTAGGCGTATTTTATCGATGGTCGAAGTGCGATACTTTGTGGCAGTGTTCATTGTCGATATTTCACTGGAGGTGCTGTGGGTTTGAGTGCGCAGCGCAGAGCCACTCACTGCTAACCGTATGAGGCTTTGCAGCTTACGGACCTTGTGCATTCTCATCTAAAGCTTACAAAACCCAGTGTGGAATTTGTATTCTTTTTTTTTAATTTTTTATTAAACCCTCCAGTTTTTATTGTTTTAAAGGTAACCGCCTGCGTAAATGAGCGTCCATGGCATGTTCTGCTGACAACATAGCCTACTTGCGTTTCTGCCTTGCATTCCCCCATCTATGTAGCATATAGGAAGTCTTCTGCTGCACGTTGGAAAGGGCAACAAAGAAAAAGATCAAACAAAGAGAATAGCGAGCCATGTGTAGTTGACTTTCCTCCGGGAATATTCTCATGATATCGACTGGAGAGAAGACGGACTGGCGGGTTTTATTCTGACTCTCGGAGAGCAAGTAAAATAAAGAAAGCGAGAGCAAGCTCTTTGAATGCTGCCTTTCATCTGCAAGCAGAACAAGCAGCGGTAGCCGAAGCGACGGAGCTGCTTCACCCATCCTCCTCACCCGCTTCATCCCCGGCTCTGCTCGTCTTGTCTCCCCCTTCTCTGACCACAGGTTATCGGATGGACCAGCACCCCAGCGCCCGGAGCTGCACCAGTCGCGGGGCTCCGTCCTGCGAGGCCGTCCCGACTGAGCCCTCCATGAATCTGTACATCCACTCCACCACCGGCACACGCTTCGAGCTCTCCCTGCCCCAGGAGGAGACCGTGGACGGACTGAAGAGGAGGCTGTCGCAAAGACTCAAAGTACCAAGAGAGAGACTCGCTCTGCTGCACAAAGAAACGTGAGTAAACCTGATATAATCGTTTTGGAATTTGTTTACCAGAAGTGTTGTGGCCTTTCTACGTGTGGTAAAGAATTGTATAAACAGTCTTTTACCCGTTGGTCCTTAACGGCCAGCCTGGATCTGTACTAAACGCTGGCATTATGAGCTGTAATATCTAGTTCTTAATATGTGAATAAATCCGAGTTTAGTTGCGTTCACCCTCCAGGCCTGTTTTAATCTATACTTCGGATGTATGTGTGGTCTCGCTTTTGGGAGCTTCAGAGACAACCTTGGCTGCTTCGGTCATCAATACATTCAAGGAAACCACTGGCCATAAGGACGCACGGTATTGGATTTACGCATAGGGGACGCACCGGTCACTGGAACAGTATTGACGAGGCGATCTGCAGACTTGCATTGATTAATGCCTCCTTCGTTATAAATACTAAAGCCTGACTGCATTACTAATGCTGGGGGAATTAAACATGTTAAACATTAATGAGTAAAGTCACACAGACTTGGTAGCCAGTCTTTTATTTACGTCGCTGCTGCACAGGCCATCTGTATAATGGAAGGTGGCGTCATAACTGTGTGGATGTAAATGTAAGCATTACATGGTAATAACCAGTAGCTTTTTTTTTTAAGCAGAATGACTCCTGAATGGTTTCAGTGGATTTTCTTGGTGAGAGGTATGGGCTGGCCAACACTCAGATAATAGCACCTCAGGGCAGCACTGCATGATCGAGGGAGTTAAAACCTTTTATTATTTAAAACTAAGCAAAAACCTACAGTATTAGGTGGTTTTGAAAATGAATCAGGTTAAATGAGCTAACAATAGTGCAGGTGGTGTTATGCAAAAAAGAGAAGGGAGGCTTTTGTACATGCAAACAGTCAGCATTGTTTTTTTTAGGCCCCATCCCCTCCCATCCATTGTAATCACCCAATAAATCACATCATCCTTTAAAACCTGAAACCCCCTTTTTAATCCCCTCCTGCTCCTCCAACTGTAGACCTACAGCAAGTCAGCGCTGAGGGCCTTTGTTCAGCTGCATGAGGTGATATTTGGGTCATGCCTGTACAGCAGGCTGTCCTAAACATCCATCACTAAACTAAAGGAGGCACAGCGTTAGAGTGGTTTGAGTGCATCGTGACCTGCATCATCGTGGAGCAGACACTCATGCTCTGCACCAAACATTAAATAGTAAAGCCCTGGAAATGTATTATGTATCAACTTTCTTCAGAATTGCAGAGGTAACCATCGTAGTTCAACAGTTTAACAATAGATTTAAGAATATTACAAAACGATAGATTTTTTTAGATGGGATGTCTTCTTTTAGATTTGCAATGTCATTAATAGCTGCATGTCATGCTGTTTATCTTTCACATAACTATTATAAGGATTGCGGTTTTGGTTTCCGAGTTTCAGCTCCTCATTTGTGCAACTCAAAATGGCAAAATGAAAATACTCGCCTCCACTTAGTCAAGTGGCAGTAGTGCCAGAAATCCACTGCGAGCGGTTGTCAAGCTCCACTATACTCGAAATTGAAATATGACAGCCCAATCAATACTTCTCTTTCATGGAGCGTTTCACCCAAGGCTCTTTTTCAAACTAGTTTTGGATTCTGTCTGCCCCCTTTGGCTGAAGGCTGTTTGTGTGTCTGAAGAGAGAAGATATTGTCAGCACAGTCTAATTATCTTGTTCTCTTTAACCCTGCAGGCGACTAAGTTCAGGCAAACTCCAGGATCTAGGCATCTCTGATGGGAGCAAGTTAACACTTGTACCAACAGTTGAAGCAGGATTAATGGTAAGGCTCAACTGGCTGTTATTTATTTAGTTTGCCGTCCCAATATCAATAACAAATGCAGCACATGAGCATTTCTTTCAGATACTTTACATCATTAAAGCTCATTTTTAGCCCACTATATACTACTGCTATTTCTAACACTCTTTTCCTATCTGCAGTCTCAAGCATCAAGACCCGAACAGTCAGTAATGCAAGCCTTGGAGAGTCTTACCGAAACTCAGGTAAGAAACGATTTAATTTTTTTGACACTGCAATAATGTAACAAATGGGGATATTGAAGGTTGTAGCTTGGGTTAAGTGCAGAGTAACACCCAGATACGACGGAGGCAGAGAGATGAGATGAACAGGCGGCCCAAGCCTTTTTGCTTGTCTAATCTCAGCCAAGCCAAGCTAGACTTCCAGTGTGAGCTGCTAGGATATAATAAGCAGCAACACCCCTTGTATCCTAGTAACATCTGTGATAGCATATGTCTGTGTATGTGCGTACACGTCGCTGCAGGAAGCAAGGGCGACCACCACTTAAGAAAGGCTTATTTGTGAGCTGCTGAGAGGACCAGCACATAGCACTCACTTCCACCTTTCTGTTTATAGCTGTATCTGTGAAATGTCTCTACTCCTCCTGTATTTCAAGCTCTTAACACACACACACTTGCACACATGCACAGTGTACAGGCAAGTTTCCAGGAAGTGTGCTGTAACTGCATGGAGGTGGAGTGTACTCTCATTTACACATACACATAGTGCTCGGTCATCTGATGACAGCTTTTTCACTCAGCATTACCACAGGGTTCCTGGAAGCCCGAATGGGGCCTACTCCCGGTACTTACAGTGAAACGGCTCTGCAGGCCTGCTGAAATACAGTATGCATTTGAGTCAGTGTGGCATGACTCACCTAAATGATCAATAGGAAGATTAAAGCAAAAAGAGAAAAAAAGTTCTCAGCGCTGGCCGCAGAGAGAGAAGAGAGGCGATAAGGCTGAATGCACACAGCCATCACTGTGACGTATGAAGCATTCTGCAGCTGACTGACTGACTCAGACCTACTTCCTTTTGTAGCATTGGGTAACACTGAGATGTATGTAAGCGCGTCTCAGTGTTACCTGCTGACTGATTTCAAAACAATACAAGATGGTGAAACGAATGATGCATTTGCCCAAGGAATAATAATGTACGTTAAGTCAAATTTTTAGAAGAGGATGTGGGCAGACCTGAGCAATCGGAGTGTGGCTCAGTGTGGCTTCATTCCCTGCTGATATTTTTCTGGTGGAAATCCTGGCCTTGCTGTGTGTGTGAACTCGGCATGTGTCTCGTAGCACAGACAGCAGACGACTGCATGTGTGTAGGTGTGTGTGTAAGTAAAGTGCACGCGTCTGTTACTGGATGTGTGTGCGAGTGTTAGTGGGCTGGAAGCAAGCCTTGCCCATCATGCGTTACGCCTTTGCTGGGCAGCCATGAGGGACCAGAGGCAGAGATGATAATTCAACACCCAACTCAGAAGAGCAGATTTCTCAATTTGCCTTTCTTCCTGTGTCCCAATTACTCTTTGTTTCATTATGAGTCAGATGCTCGCTGTTTTTCTTAAGAATTGTTTGCATACAGTACATTACTGTTGCAATCTTATTTATGTGATATTAATTGTGATCCTGCAGTAGAATATCTCCTGCAGAGAAGAAGTGCACAGTAAGGCAGGTAGCAGGGTAAAAATGTTATGAAAAAAGGCATAAAGCTGCTTTAGTGTGTTTTTATCCAGATAAATTGATTTCCCTTTATAATTCATGAAGCGGAATTGAATGATATAGATTGCAGAGAGATTAAGGATCTGAGTAAGATTAGAAAACAGGAACATAGAAGCTTTCCCTCAGAGACCCCCCCTCCCAACTATGGGACTATCAAAAATCAATCAATGCACTTAGCTCTTAAAAGTGTCTGACATGATAGCTGATATGCCCATACTCCCAAAAATAGCCCAGAGGAGATGTGGGATGGCTGTTAGCTGTGGTAACCGCTGGACCTCCTTATAGCCCCTCACCCCTCCACCCATCTGCATTTTGGTCATGAAAGGTCTCATTTCCAGATCGGGTGTTTTACCAGGAAGTGTGTGTATTCATGGAAGATGGGGCTGAGCGGATCACCTTATGTCTTTTCTTTTTATCCGGATTCTGGGGGAATTCACAGCTAGCAGCTAGCTAACCAACCAACCAAAGCAGAACATGACAGCTTCCAGGGCAGTTTCAGACTTTTGTAGAGCTAGTCAGATAGAAAATGTTTCATGGGAATGGAGCCCCGGCAATTATCAAAGTGGGATTTTTTTTCTCTCCTTCACTCCGTCTCCCCCTTTTCCTCCTTCACCCTCTCTTGTTTCTGCTTAACAGCTCTCCCAGGGCCCTATAATTTAAATGTGCTGTGGTTTGCAAGTCCCGCTAGCTGCCTTGGTTTGACCGTGATGGCTGACTTCTTTGGCAAGGACAATCCTGGGCTGCCTTAATTCCTCCTCTGGCATCTCACTATACTTTTTGCATGACATCTAAGCTGTATTAAGCCACTGCCTCCTGACAGCCCATCAAAATACAGTTGCCTGCACTACTCTCTTCTCATTTTGTCTGCTAAATAGAGGTTGTGTGTTCAGCTTACATATGCAGTCATGTGCTCACACACACACACACCAGAATTGAAAGGATATATTTAAGAGGATTGAGATCAGAGAATGTGAAAATGTCTGATCCTAGTAGTAAAAATTAATGTATATTTACAGGACAAGCAGTGAAAGGGAAATGAAAGCAATATTCACGATTTCTGGGCATATGTAGACAGTGACATCAGCTCTTCATCTATTGATCTTGGTATTTGACATAAAGGGAAGGATTATGTGTCCCTCTCAGCACACAGGGACTATTTGCTCATTGATGTTAGAATAAAAGCCAACCAGGCAGGCAGGCATCACCCTTACCATCCCCCATTTGCCCTTCCCCCATGCAGCCACCTCTTTGTTCCTGTCTTAAAGCATGAGCACCAAACCTGCCCAGCTGACAAACCCTCAAACACGCAACAATGATTGAGGGTCACTCTTTAAGTTTGGCTCTCCCCCTCAATCCTCTTTCATCCCCCATACATCCACAGACGTCAGCTATAGCCAACTGAGTGCAGCTAGAGTGCTGCATACTGGTTTTCAACATCAATCTCCAGCTGGAGCGAGGCTCAGCAGGCTGCAGATTGACAAATTTTGCCTTGAACACTAACACAGATTGCTTTGGGAGGAGGCTGTGTGTTGCCATTCCATATGTCCCCACGGGATACACTGGTACATATCTGCTCTACTTTTCTCGCTTTCACCGACAAGCACCTCCTGTCCTCCTCCACTCCCCTCCTCCCCCTCGTCCTCAAGCAACGGTATATCACAGTTTTGTCATTGTGTCTAGAAGCGGGCAGATGCAAACTAGTAGGATCTAACAATCTGTGGGGAGTCACCCCTCACCTCATCTTCCTCCACTCAGCCTCCCTGAGGGGGTGCCACGGTGGGCTAGACAGGGTGAGGAGAAAAGAATAGAAGAGCTTATCACAAGTTTTTCTGGAACATTTTAAGTTGATGTATGTGTGCAAATTCTGTAGGTTGGAGGTAATGGAATGTATGAGCCTATATGCTTGGGTAACTAGGCCAGGATCTAATGCAAGGAATGAAATTTGGCTAGAGAGAGAGAGAGAGAGAGAGAGAGAGAGAGAGAGAGAGAGAGAGAGAGAGAGAGAGAGAGAGAGAGAGAGAGAGAGAGAGAGAGAGAGAGAGAGAGATCAACTGTGTGCCTATCTGTGCATGTCTGTGTGTAAAACAGCTCAATGTAGATGGTCAATATGTTTCTTTTTCCAGTCCTGCACCCCATAGACCATCTTATCTAGATGCTAATTTATCAGCAGGATTGATAATATTGGCGAGTAATTTTATTGAGAATTTTGAAGTTCAAGGGATTGAAAAATGACTTGAGTCAGGTTGTTGTATGAGAGGACCCTCCCCTTTTTCATAGCATGCAGCTTTCGCCATCCTTCCCGCTGCCAATAAAATACAGGCTTTTTATATGCATGCAGTATAACAGAGGGAGTCTTTGCTCTTTAGAATTGTAATTTGTTTTTTGTTACCTAAATGAAAGCTACAGAAAAGAATTTGTTGCTGGATGTGTAAATCAAATTGTGTATAGAATACAAGACAATGCTGATGTGAAGGACTATTCAGTCCCTGCTCATGTAAATCCTGGCCTTGAAAAATTGCATTAATAAGCTGATCACACAGTATTTTTGCACCTGTGTAATCACCTTTGTGATGCTTAAACGCTCAGAGGGAGGGGGTGGAGGGAATCAAGGTGTGCTGTGTGGGGCAATCACGGGATAGATGGATTTGGCAGGGGATCTTATTGTCCTATTGTGCATATGCATCTGCTCACATATGTGTATGTGGCAACATCTATTTTTTTAGTGTCCTTGTCGTTGTGTGCTCCCTCGTTCAGCAGCCAGGGGAGTCTCACATCTCCACATTTGAGTCGTGACTATTGTTTATTCCCATTCCCGGGCGACACTGAGCTTTTGTGATTCAAGTAGCAGGCATTGTGACTAGTGGGGCAACTGTGGGGGAGGATGAAGGCCAGGAATGTCACGTCCAATAGCCACCACTTAGTCTATTAGGCATATACTGCTAGGGAAACAGAGAGCTTATACAAAAACACGCGAAAGAAAAGGGAAGTGTCCTGAAGAAAGACAGCATTCCATACACCTTCACAGTCGGCATATTTTACTGCCACTGTGCTTGTAATCTTTTCTCCTTCACTTCTCTCCTGCCTCTCCTCCATTTGCCTGTACACATGTCTCAAATGTGAGATGCCATTTCTTTCCTCCTCTTCTTTTTGTTGGTGTTGATGATGTTGTTTTTACAAGTATCCACAGATTTGTCTCGCTCGGTACAGAAACATCTTTAAGCGATACTCTTCTCCAGCAACACAGGATCCCGATGAAATTGTATTAATCTGCAGGTATAACAGGCATTCAGTGGAGTGAGAGGAGTGTGAGCAGTAGGCAAACTAGTCTAAATGAGGATTTTTTTGCCTTGAATTGGAGCTAATGCACAAGTGTGTTGAGAGGCTTGTATGTGCATGTGAATCGGCTCAGTGTAGCTGATCAGTTGTTGGCACAGGTGGCGTGTGAGGAACTTGGAACCTGATCATCCTGATCTTCACCATTGTGATCTCTGGTTTTTGGCATTTTTTTTCAGGCCAAAAAATCAGCAGATCAAATTCAGTGATGGCCAGCTGGTCTTCTCTTGCTCCTTCCAGTACCCTCTGTTTCTTATCAGGCAGTATTACAGACGGCAATCTTTCTAATAGGGCCTTTCAAGAGCCTCTCGGCTGCTTTGAGGATTTTCGGGGCATGATGCAAGTGATTGATTTTTTTCCTTCTCTCTTCTGAGAGGCTGTTATTGCATCAACTACCAATAGTGTCCTGGCACGGTCAAAACATCTCGGTTGATGGGCGGGGTAATTGAGCAAGTTTTTGACCCGTACCCTTCAGTTGGTGGTTTTGACAGGTGAGCTGCTGCGTTGGAACCAGAAAGGCTTCATCCTCTAAAGGCTTCCCCACTCTCCGCCCTCCTGTCCCGCCCTCCAATCCTCTATCCTCCTTTCTTTGGCACAAAGCTGCTCAGTTGTTCATGAATGTCAGCTCAGTGCTGCCAGCACTCTCTATCTTTCCCTCCCTCTCCCTCTCACCATCCCTCAGCCTCTCAGCCTCTCTCTTCCTCCCTCACTCCTTATCTCCCTCCCTTAGTTCGCTTAGTGTGCAAAGGAAGAACGACTGCAAATGAGTTCCTTGAACCACAGGGACCCCAATAAATAAAACTGTCAGCCAGAGATGTCAAAAGAAAGAAAGAGGGAAGGAGCCAGAGGCACACTCTCACTGAATATTTCATCACCCACCACAACTCTGACACCCTACCCCCATCGCCCGCATCCCCATCCCCCCACCATACTTTCTCCCTTCCTCTGTCATGCCACCCCCCACACCCTTTTCCTCCATCTTTTCGCCACCCCTCCTCCCCTGCCAGTCCCTTATCATATTCTCCCCCATCACTGCATAGCAACCAATGTCTCCTGCTAAACAAAATACCACCTCCTGGACCCCGGCTACTAAAACAAAATGGTTGATAGTGCGCTGGCTGTGGGGTCATTTGTTAAAGAGGAGCAATTAAGTGGAACAGCTCTATTATCAACACCTGTATGTCTGTAAGTAGACTCTGTCATGGCACCACCCATCACATTTCTGTTGAGTATAATCACCCTATGCGTGTTGTTTTCCGCCAACACATGCACACCTTGTTCTTCAGGCATGAGCTCCTCTTCTCTTTGCATACCACTCCTGCTGCATCAGAAAGGGAGCAATGAATGTCGGGTTTCTCTCTGCCTGCCTTAACACAACAAAAGTGGGGCCCCTCCACTCTCCCTGTCTCTCATAACAAACCACCACAGAGGGCCTTAAGAAAGCTTGCTTCTCTCACAGGCTAATTTGCAGCCTGCCATGTGGTGTTGGGGGCTCAGTAGGAGTACACGAATTTCATCTCAGTGGTTTTGAATAATCCACACTAGTCATTATAAGCGTAATCAAGCCTCCTCTATGTTTCTCCTGTTGTCACTCACTTTCTGCCTTTTTCTCTCACACACACGCACAGAAACATGGTGAGTGGTGACGCAAAGGCCCTGTTCAGACTTGACATTAAATGGCATCTTGGATGATTTCTGCACAGGGAGAAAAAAAATAGTGTTCTTTTCTAGCTAGTGTGACTGAGCACAAATACTTGTTTAGCAGCAGTTGCAGTTTCTTCACAAAATCAAATATGAGCGTGGAAGTGAAATCCGATCACAAGCAGTCACTTGAGGCAGATTCTGCTGCCAGGTACTTACCTGTCTCTACTGAAGAGTAGCATAGACAAACACAGACAACACTAACTCCCCAGGGGGTGTCGTCCCCCCATCTTCCTCCCCTCCTAGGAACACTGGGTAGATGGTCTCCCTCGGGGCCTTTTGACTTTGTATGCATGTTTGTGTGTGTGTGTGTGTGTGGGATGGCAAACTGTCGACTCATTCTCTTGACAGCTGTCAGTCACAGACACAGTCAGCGCAGTCCTCCTCCCCCTCCTTTTCTCTTCCCCCCCACTTTTGGGATTCCGCCTATCCCCAAGGTCTCACACAGACAGACACACACACACACACACACTCTAGCAGGTGACCTTTTGTACACGGAGTTTCCGCCATGTCAGGTAGCACCCTGTCCTGTTCTCCGCCTCACTTCACACCCCACCCTGCTGAGTTTATTGTCTTACCAAGACAGGGTAACCATGGGTGTGGAGTATACTATCAACAAGCCATTATTGGCTGAGTTTACTCTCTGAAGAGGCTGAGTTTCTGTTTATCCTGCAGCATAATTTCTGCTGATTTTGGCTGCTTTAACGGTTGATTATTTACATGTTGAAATGCAGCCATCAGATCATTCCAAGCCCCTTATCCTTTCACCTGCCTCTCCTCTCCCTCCATCCTCTTTTCCACGCTGTGTCAATACCAATGTGCAAAGGTCACCCTGGCAACAGAGAGGCAGCGGTCGATAGAGAAAGAAAGAAATAAGAAAAGGGAGAGAAGTGATGGAGGGCAGAGCCTGGTGATTCACAGGGTTAAATACAGGCCAACTCACAAGCACACTCCAAAGGCTATAGGGTCTTGGGGTGGGGGGTGTGTGGGGGGGAGGGGGTGAGAGTGAGGCCTCGGCTCTCTTTTGCTGTCTTTGTATGTATGTCTCTTTCCATGTTTTCTCTGCTTTGTCATTATTCTTTCTCTCCATCTCCAGTCCTCTTTGTGGTCTCTCCTTCCCTTTTGTAGCTTTTCGGTGATGCTTCTGTCTTCCTGTTTCCCCCTCCCTCCGTGCCACTCGGGGGCCTGAAAACACACAGGCAGTAGGGGTTGTTGAAACTTGTAAATGCCAGTGCCAGTTGTTTCGGTTTGCTTCAATTTGGGCACAACCTGATATGTCATAACTGATGAGTCTGAGAACCAAAAAAGCTTTCTTCACAAGATTAATTTTTAGGCCTTTATTTTCAAATGACAGATGAAGACCGGAAAGGGGAGAGAGAAGGGGAATGACATGCAGCAAAGGGCCGCAGGTCGGCGTTGAACCCGCGGCCGCTGCGTTGTGGAATAAACCTCTACATATGTGCAGCCGCTTTAACAACTGAGCTAACCCGGCCACCCAAAGAAGCTTTCTGACCCCCGAATGACTCGCACTAGAAAATGAACACACTTGCACGCACCTTCACACATGTTGAGACTTCAGCAGTGAGTGGCAATACAGAGCAACAGAGCCACAGGCATGCAGGAGGGGGACAAGAGAACCTTTGTTGTTTAGTGTGAATCCTCCAGCCAAGTCGTGACAACTTTTCTATCCTGTGTGTGCGTGTGTGTGTGTCTGTGTCTGTGTGTGTCTGTGTCTGTGTATGTTTGTGTGTGTCCATCCGGGCCACGAGTGGGACAGTGAAGGCCTCCACACTTGGCTCCTATTAGTTGTTGCCAGAGCTCCAAAATGGGCAGCCCTTCCAGATCCGCCGTGGACAATCGGCCATTCTGTGTTTGAGAGGCAGGCGGGGTGTATTTCCTGGACGTGGGACTGATTTTTCAGGCCCTGGGCCAGACAGAAGGGTGGCCTCTGTCTCTGAGCTGAATGACACTGCTGACTAAGAACGGACTTTGGGGCAGTGGGAGGCAAGCGAGAGTGGGCTCTGTTTGTGTGTGTTTTCCAATAGGTCTCCTCATCCACTGCACCCCGGCAGATGTAAATAGGCCAGTGTTACAGAATAGTGATTGATTGCATGATGGGCTAATGTGGTGTGTCTGTCTCAAAGCACTGTTGTGTGCACTGCCAACCATGGTGCAGACTGTTCATTTACAAAGGAGGAAGTCAATATGCGTGTGGGAGCTTTTCTCTTTTTGAAAGGCTTTGGCCTTCAGTACATAATCTGAATACAGACTTAAGTTTCCAGATACCTCTGTCTGCACCAATAAGTCATGTCTGTATTGCTTATTTTGTAAATTGGCAAAGCTGTTTTGGTGGCCTCTCTGTAAAAGTATATGAACTTAATTACTCATATTCTCTTTTCTGTACCTGCAGGTCAGTGACTTCCTGTCCGGCCGCTCCCCCCTCACCCTGGCACTGCGTGTCGGTGATCACATGATGTTCGTCCAGCTGCAGTTGGCGGCGCAGCAGTCTGGCGGTCCCCAGCTCCAGCACAGACACCTCATCACCCGGGGCAACGCAGAGACCCCATTGGGACAGCCAACGGGGCAGCCCCGTGTTCCCCACCCTCACCCGCACTCCCACCACCACCCCCATCATCCTCACAGTCACCCCAGCCCACACTTGTCCCAGCCTCACCTGGTCCCTTCCTCCCCCTCTCCCCCGGGCTCCCCTTCCTTCCCTCTGCCAACCACGCACCATCAGCAGCTCCCTCCAATGTACCACCAGTCGCCCTCTGCAGCTCACTGTAGCCCCCCTACTCCCCCTCCTCCACCCCACTCCCCTCGCCCGTCCCACATCCCTGGAGGGCTTTTCCGCTCTCCAGCCCATCACCACCATCACCACCACCACTACCACCAGCCCTCCTCAAGCCAACCCAGCCAAGACATCGGCCAGGCCAGCCCTGTAGCCCCGGTCCTCTGCCCTGAAGTAAGTCTCAAACATATTGTTAGTAATCCACGTTGTCTTTGCTTTTGTGCATCTTTGTCATTAGCCTCAGTGTAGTGAGGAGACATGCATGCAACAGGTCTGGAATATTATCGTATGGTAATATAAGGTAAAGTCGTAAAATAGCTTAACTTTTACATAAATGATGTCATCATGGCACACTTAGCCCTCTCATGAATGAACAGTAGAGGGGAGGGGATGGGTTATGACCGTTTGACCCAAGTGCATTGCACACAGCTAAATCATCCTCCATTAAATTGATTAGATTAGTGGGATATCCCAGAGGCATGAGGGAGAACCAGTGGTTTACTCAGGTCTGGAGTGTGTTCAGGTCTGGAGTGTGCATGTGTGCGTGTGTGTGTATGTGTGTGTCTGTGTGTTTGTGTGCGCTTCCAAACCACAGTGCACTTAAGTGCAGTCTGCTTTCCAAATACATACAAAAAGGCCAACACACGCATAAGCTAAAACGGGCACAGCATCCATATAACCTCATCCTGCCCAATGAGACGAGAGGGGGGGCTTGAAAGAACAAGATTTAAACAGAGGCAGATTTATTGAATCAGAGTTGGTTTTTCATGTGAGGACTAATCATTAACCTGGGTGTTGTCAGCCTTTTATCATTAACCTTTACACCCGTTAATTTTTATTACGATAACTCTAAGAAAAGCTGCACAAACTTGGTGTTAATACTTTCTCTAACTATGGAAAGACAATAAGAACCAGATGTCAGTGGACTATGTGAGAGAGATGGTTCACAACAAGAAAAACAAAAAAGACAGGCCAGTTTAGCAGTGAGAAAACGGAACTGGTTATTCCTCATTAGGCTTTCACATGCGTAACAAACACAAACACAGAGTCACACACAAACATACTGTAAGAGACCTTTGCCTGGGTTTCAATTTCACTTTTAGAAGTCATTTGAGCTATCCAAGTTAAACTAGGGTGAAGTAACAGGGTCGCTAAGTTCTCAGGTTTAAGGACACAAGATATGCTGGCTGCTATTGGGGTTTCCTGCTTTTGGGGGTTTCTAATAACCCTTAGTCTTCACTGCATAGGTTACTTACATAGTGCAAAAAGTATTTACAGCACTCTGAAGTAAAGGTCACAGAACTCATGGAGCTAACCTCAGGACAGAGCTATACTCTATATATAAGGGTTATACATCAAAAAACGATGTCACAGCTGTTGCTGAATGCATATATGCCATTTGCTGTATGTTAACACAGTATGGGATGTGATGTGATTGTGTACAGATATGTTCTAGTCACACTGCTTTTCCATACCCTGAAGTCTCATTAAATGCAATTTTAATATTTTTCCCCCCAGGCTAACTGCAGCCCTAACAGCCCCAACAGCCCCAACAGTGGCAGCAGTCCCTCAACACGCTCCCGCAAACCTGGCGCCATCATTGAGAGCTTTGTCAACCACGCACCCGGAGTCTTCTCAGGGACCTTTTCAGGTGAGGGTGGACACTGAGCTGCCATTAAAATGTATTGCTGCTCTAAGCAATAACCCTGCACACAGTGAGATCCAGCTGAAAGCCTCTTTTTATGAGAACTTGCATGCTTCACAAAAAAAAACACCAGGACATTCAACACATTCTCCTCTGTCTGATCTCAGGGTCTGTTGTGGGCATGTGTATGTAAAAATGACTTTAGATGTTTTGTTTTTTCTTCTTTTTATTAAAACTCAGTAGACGTCTCTTGTAACACTTTCCCCGTCTTTCTTGCTCCCTCTCTCAGGCACTTTGCACCCTAACTGCCAGGACAGCACTGGCCGTCCCAGACGAGATATCGGTACCATCCTGCAGATCCTCAACGACCTCTTGAGCGCCACACGCCACTACCAGGGCATGCCCCCTTCCCTCACCCAGCTCCGCTACCAGACCCAGTGTGGTTCACCCACCTCCCCATCCCCCTCGCCGCCTCCTTCGCCCCAGGTTGCTGGCATTGGCCTCTCTGCCAAAGCTACCTCTGTGCCCGCCAGCAGCCCTATCAGCCCTCCGCCGACTCTTCATCCACTGGTGCAGTGCCAGAGTCAGATCCGCATGTGCAAACCTCCTGGTGAGTGACTCCACACCACACTGCCTCTGCTCATGCAAGTATTTTAGAAACACAAGGCCTACACTAAACACTAGGCCTCCTAAGTAATGCAATACAAGCTTCTCCAAACCTGTTCAGTCAGGCTTTACTTGTCAGTCAGTGGAGTTGGCTTTGTTTTTGTGCTCCAAGGAGATAGGTTTACCGCATCATGCCTGGTCTTGGCTATGTTTAGATAAGATAAGACTTTGGGTGATTTAGCGTGCCTCTTAAAGAAGGGCTGCAGCTGAGGCATGTATGGGCTGGGGCTGGACAACCCATGACATACCCATGCCCAAGGGCTGTGCCGAGGCGGCTACTGGAATACAGCTGACACTGTTTAGGGTCTGGGTTTGAGTGTTTTAAAACCTCCTTTTCTTGCAGAGACACAGGATGTCGAGTGTCAGACAGATGTCCAGAACTGATAACATTCAGTCAATGTTGTAGGGTTAGACTGGCTGTGCTGAGAGAAACAGCATTGTCTTCTGCCTCCTCCTTATCTCCTGTTGAGGAAATCAAGCTAGCCTTTGGTGAGCGGCTGGTCAATTTTGTTGAAGAGTCTGGAAGGGAGGGTCCTGGAGTACAGTGGTTTATGTTTAATGTTTTCTTTAGTTTGATTTTGATTGTCCTATGCTGGCTTTGTCCCTTTTGTTTTATCACCTCTAGTTGCAAACAGAATGGAGTGTTTTTGTTTCAGCAACTGAATCCAGATTGTCCGGGGATGTCCAGTATTTCTTTGCATCACCCTTACAAGTGTTGAGTGAACAGTAACACAAGCTTATTATCCAAACCAGGGAAGACCTTTCTTCACTGCCCCCACCTACATATTCTCACCCCCCCCAACCCCCCGCCTTTCCCCTCTTCTCCCACTCATGTCATCTCTCTTTGTCTACACTCCACAGCCCACGCCGCTGTTTCTTTCATTTGCTGTCCAAAAACAGCCTTGTCTGTAAAATCCATCTCTCCATGTCCTTCCTCCAGCTCTTTCCATGTCTGTGTTGTGCATCAAAACATTGATTGTATTCATTTGGCCTTTTAATAGATAGATTTATTCCAAAATGCAGCTCTGAAAAGAATTTGCTTTGTGAATTAGGGGACGCGGAAGAGGGGGAGTTGTTAAAACCACAACACTAAGCCTCCATTCATCATATGGGTGTTTATATCCTGTCCGTCAGTCTACCAGACTGCCCACTGATTAACCATGGGCAAAGCTAAAAAAAAAGACAAAGAAGAATGGGTGAAAGAATAGCCTGTCTAATGTCCTTCTCCAACTTGACTGCCTCCGTCCAACTTCCTGCTCACAGTGTCAACGTCCCAGAAAGTGATGTGAATGGGTAACCCGCCCCAACCAAGCGCAGTTTAGCTCACTGAGAGAATGAACGTGCCGGTGTGTTTGTGTGGACAGAGGCTGCATGCCCACTTTGCCTCCCGTTCCACATGGCTAAGGAAGCCTACGACTAAGCGCTCTTATCAGCCGACACCTGATGGAAGACTTACTGGACTTAACATTGCGGCTTAACTCTGCTTCACAGAAACCAGCCTTCGTTCAGCTACAGGAATAACCTGCGCTTCCCGTGTGTGTGTGTGTGTGTGTGTGTGTGTGTGTGTGTCAAACTCTAGTGGAAACAACGTCTTGAAAATGTCACATAGCTAGGCTGTCTCCTGAGAGCCTTTAACCTTTCCGCTGCAAGTTCATGTGCGAGGGGGAGAAGACAAGCGTAAATAAAAATGCTTGAACATACTCAAATGCACACTCACTCAACCACAAATGCCTGGTTAAAGTCTTTGGCGACTTGCTTGGTTTTATGACTTTGCTGTATAGTGTTGCTGAGTGTGGGGATTTGTCAGCCGAAGACTCTTGTTGGATTTGAACAGGAGGGATTTAGCATGGCCTGGCAGGCTGATTGTTAGCTGAATTCCTTTACTGAGTAGGGTGGACCTCCCCGACACCCCCCTCCAGCCCTTCAGCCCCCTGCCCAGCCAAACCCATTGTGCAGGGGCCAGGGACAGGGGCTGCATACAGGGCACCAGGCTGAGCCATTGTGGGACAGAGATGGGGAGGGCTATGGGATTATAGGGCTGCCTTTTAGTCCCACTCCCACGGCAGCTGCCTTAGTTCAACACAGGCTCACAGAGAGGGGCAAAGCAGGGGCAAAGTTAGCTCTGAAAGCTTCTCCAGCAAACCCTGCCTCTCTTGTGTCCCTTCCACATGCTTCCACCCCCTCCTGTCCCCCTTACGATTTGTCAGGTCATATTAGCTTCGTGCTGGCTGGGACTGGGCAAGCCGAAAGAGGAGGGAGGGAGACTGAAGAATGAGAGAGACACAGAGAAAGATCTAACCGCCTTATCCTCATTGAGTCCTGTATATAAGCCCTTAAATGCTCGGCCGAGGCCATGTTATCCACTGGTAGGCTTTACTCCTCTCTCGTCACACACACATAGGGGTTTGGTGTGACACATGTGCGCCGGTAACTCAACGAACGCCTCGGCGTCGCAGCGCAGCACAGAGCTATCTAGCAAAGCCAGCCAACCACATCAGGTGCCCTTTCTTTGTCGACAAGGAGAGCGAGAGGGGGGGAGAGAGAATGCAAATTAAGTCTAAAAGTCATTGAAGAGCTTGTGTATCTGCAGGGCTGTCAATGCCCTTTCACTGGCTGTCAGAATGCTCATATTAGCGCCAAATTGATTGGCTGTTTCAGTTTGAGTCTGTTTAGTCGGTTCAAAAAAATTGCTTGTTTTTTTCCCCCCTAGATAGGTCTGTTTCTTAAGGCTGAATGTGCTCAAGTGGGGTTTCTCGTGGAGCTGTTTACCTGTTGACTTTGAGCTATTGGTACTTTATCACTTGACTTTGATGACGATCAGAGAGATATGGATTGTTTGGTCTAATTTGATGCTGTTCCATCTATTTTTTCCTTTACCCAACTCCTGCTGTGCATATAAAACATACACTACTACTTACTAAAACACTCTTGCCACTGGACTTAAGGCCACAAAATTGAGATTTTATCACATGATTGTAAATACTACTGTAGTTATTGTCCCATATCAAGGTAATACTATAATAATGAGCATGATGTGAATTTGGCCCATACCATTAACCCCATAGAATGGAGAGAGAGAGAGAGAGAGAGTAATACCAGAGGAAACCAAGGCCAACTTTGCTGCAATGTGATTTTCTATTGTCTTCATCCTCTCTCACTTTTTCTTCCTCTCTGGTCACCCCTCCCTCTTTTCCCTGGTTCCCTGGATGCTGAGCAAACACACTGTTCTCTCTGCAAGATCACAAGACTTATAAGGCAAACAAACAAAAAACAGCACTGAGACAACTGCAAATGAAGGCCAATCTTTATACAATCAATACAAGGAGAAGCTCTTTTAATCTCCCTGTGCGTCCTGCACACTGCAGCCCTCCTCCCTTTTTCTCAACCTCCATCCTCCATCTCCCACCCTCCTCCACCCATTCACTCCTCCTCCCACCCTTCCGTGTGCTTCCTATCTCAGCCCTTGCCGTGTTGCTGGGCTGGGCTCAACGGCAAAGAAAACTGACTGACGCATCGATTATTCATAGATCACCCCTTCTTCCTCTCTCTGTTTTTTTTCTGTCTTTCTCTGCAGCGCTCGGTGTATTTACAGGGCCTGTGTCAAAGTTTTCAGAGAGGGGAGTTTGGGGATGGAAAAATGTGCTGCTCGGGATTGAGTTTTGGTGTAATTGGCAGGAAGGGGAGTGGTAAAAACAGAGAGGGGGGAAATTAGACCGATGTTTCCTTCCTCTCTGTGCCCTTGACCTGTCTTCTGTTTGATATCTTCCACTGTGCGTTTCCGGGAAAAGATCTGTTGTCTTTTCTGTGTCACAGGGTTGTACCCTGTGTACCCAACTCTCTCTGGGTCCTCCAAGGTTACTGTGCTCACGTCGAACCAAGTCTCTGCATCCAGGCTTTGGAACAGTGTATGTGTGTGTGTGTGTGTGTGTGTGTGTGTGTGTGTGTGTGTGTGTGTGTGTGTGTATAGTCTGTCCTTCTTAGTCAGCCCTAATAATAGCCCTACTGTCATAAACATAGTCTGGAGATCCTCGCAGCCAGCTGTGTCCGGCCCAGTCGCCCAGGGCTTCGGTAGTGACGCTGATGAACGGCCACACACACACATACATGTACACACACACACAAGTTTTGGGTAGCTTCAAATTCTCTAAGATCTTCCCAAGAGAGAGAGAGAGAGAGAGAGAGAGAGAGAGAGAGTGTGTGTGTGTGTGTGTGTGTGTGTGTGTGTGTGTGTGTGTGTGTGTGTGTGTCCTCTTTGGAAAGCAGGATCCAAATTGAGTGGACTACCCTGGTGAAATAAATGAAGAATTTAAAGTGAGACACTAATGGCAAACTGTACCAGACAAACAGATTTCTTATGTAAGCATGTGTTGGCTTTGTGCCGTTTCATTGTGTACGGCCATATTTCGACACAGCTGAGGGGCGTTTTTTGCTTTTAGCTTGCGAGAGCAGGGGAATAAGGGGAACCGGAGGGGAACAAAGCCTTGCAGCAGCGTTTGTGGATGTCGCATGGAGCTGCTGGTGTTACCCCGTTTTCTAAAGATGACGCGCTGCATTTGCCCACAGCGCACATAACATCTGGATGCACAGACATCCGTTTGTATCAGGATAGAACACATTGGCAGGAAGTGGAAAAACCCCAGTCTGTCTATGTGGCTGCATGTAATGTGAAGAACTATTCTTTTCTGTTAACTCTGTTACTATTCACACCCTTTCTGCTCTCGAAAAGCAGCATCAAGGCTGCTTGATGGCAGTTTAGTTTTTCAGTATGTACTGCCAGACAATGGTGAATGTTTACAACTGGAATAAAGGCTCTGCACTGCTCGATCTGATAAGCAAATGAGGAAAAGAAGTAAATTAAGCCCACACAGAGTCCAGAACTCATTCCGATGGGGGGGGGGGGATCCAGAGGAGCGCACAGTCGATTTGGAAAACTGCCACCTACGGCTGATCCTTTACCCTCCACCCTTTTCCTCCGTCTTTTTTTCTATCCCCCTCGCCCCTGAGGGAGGAATTCCTTAACCCACATTGCACGCCCGCCTGCCCCCCTCTCTCCTCTCGCCTGCTGCTTCGCCTTCACACTACCCCACCTAGCTGTCTCTGGGGAGACACCGGGCTAGAGCTGGGGGAGGGAGGACGACCGTGCGTGTGTGTTTGTGTGTGTGTCTTGAGAAACAGGGTGTTGGGTCAATGAGCTGAGAGTGGGAAGCTACAGCCTTAATAAAGAAAAAAAATAGCAGAAAAAACTCTCTCGCTCTCTCTCTCTCGCTCTCTCTCTCTCTCTCTCTCTCTCTGCTTACAATTTCCATTTGCTTGCATTTTCTATTGAAAGCCAATAGCATTGTCCTGGGCCTGAGATGGATGGCTGCACTAGAGCTAAGGTTTAATCAATAGGTCTTTTTAATTTGCCATCGATCCACGTTAAAAGCTACTGCGGCTGCTGCTGCTGAGTGTGTGCATGTGTTGTGCACGTGTGTGTGTGTGTGTGTGTGTGTGTGTGTGTGTGTGTGTGTGTGTATGCACGCACCTGTGTGTATGTGTTTTTGTGTCAATACTTGATGTACTCGAATGTGGGATTGACTGTGTGTGTGTTTGTGTGTGTTCTGGTGTGCAGCAGAGGCAGAGATGGCCGCTGTGCTTCGGTTTATTGACATTCTAGCCCCATTATTTAATTATTTAATTCTCAGACAGATAGAAATGGAGCTGGCTAATAGATTGTGGTTACTTTCCCTTCCTTCCAAGCCCCTAAATATGTATAAATGGAATTAGGCTTGACTTGGCCACTGTAGGAAAGCATTCACAGTGGGAAACAAGGGCTCTCCCTTGAGACCCTATTCTCCTATAGGCACATCAACAGCTAGAAATGCACTTAGCAGCACGTCCAGCCACTGAGGCATGTCATCTGCAATTATGTGTGCAGATATCCTAGGCAGCTATACGTACTGTATGTGTCGTCTCTGGCTAGTGTTTGTATGTTTTTGGCCTTGCTATTAGTTCTCAAGGGGATTCGGTTCTAAGAAGGTCTCCCCACTCCGTGATAAGGGCATGAAATGGCACTGAGGGGGCTAATGAGACTCAGTGGGGGAGGTTAAGCAGCAAATTCCACATGGTGCACAAGGTGTGTGTGTCAGAGCTAAGGGAATGTCAAGGCTGTGTTGCATTATCCTGCATAACGTGCACACTAAAGCACAAAGGCATATTATTTTTTAGTAAGCGTTATTGCTGTTCAGTGTATACAAACCAGTCAGCGTGCAAATACCTGACTGACCATGTTTCCCCTCTATTTTCCTCTGTCCAGGTGACCGTGTTCGTCAGACCGAGAACCGTGCAACTCGCTGCAAGGTGGAGCGCCTGCAGCTGTTGATGCAGCAGAAGCGTCTGCGCAGGAAGGCCAGACGGGACCATCGCGCTCCCTATCAGTGGCTGCCCAACCGGAAGGCCGGGCGCAGCAACAGCAACAGCAGCATGTCCAGCGAAGGCTCCATGGACCTGGACTTTGACGACTCGGTGTGGAAGCCCGACGTTAAGGCAGACCTGAAGTCTGAGTTCGTCATGGCCTGAAGCGTCTGATCCCACACGCTGGGGAATAGATTCAAAGATGTGCAAAGCATCGCTCGGGATTTACTTAGAGATAAATATTTGAGGGAGTGGATTGGCAGGAGGTGACACAGAACTGTGCAAAGGTGTCTTGTGCAAAGAGGAAATCAAAGTTGTCCTTGTGGCTGGCATCTGTCACACAAAATCATAAAGCTCCCTGCAGACTTTAATCCCATACGGTCCTTCACAGTTGACCTTGTGAAAAATAGCAACAATAGCAAGAGAACTTTCTTCTGATGCTTGGATTTGGACAGGCAACAACCGGACTTAGCAGTGTACAAGACTTTTAACGGTGTGGTTACAGAGCCCGTACCTGAACTTGAGCATAGCAGAATAAAATTGGTGGAGGTGGAGGTGGTGGTGGTGGCGGCGGCGGTGGCGGTGGTGGTGGTGGTGGTATTTTCAGATAATATTTTTTTTTTCTAAGATTCTTTTTAAAGGGCACTCTGGACAGTAATGAAGAGATCCACACTGGACTTATTAACAGGACACGGGAGGCCTCAGTGTTTCCTATTCACAAGAATGGCAGAACTGCCGAACTATGGATTATTATTCCAACGGGCATTCTTATCGATCTCAAAACTCACCATCAGAGTCTAGTTTTTACCTGTTGCGGGGTGGTTAAACTTTTTTTTTTTTTCATTTTGAAACATATTATTATATTTTCTAAACAAAAAATATGTAGCATTGTTCACAAAGCATTCAGGTTTTCATATAACAGTTCAAAGTTGTTGTTGATTTGCACATTTTCTTGATTTGTAACAGCTGGTCAAAGTGTGCAAGAAGGAGGAGGAGGAGGTGGGGCCTGAAATGGACTAGAAAATGAAAATGGAAGTATTGATATCAACCTCAGTGACATAGGGTATTGATAGGAATGATCAATAAGTAAACAAAATGAACTAATATGAACAGAAAGTGCTTTAGAGGATTTTAAAATCTTTAAAATGTATATGGAAAACAAATCTATTTTTTATCTCTCTTCCTATCTGCTGTTTTCAAAAAACAGCAGCCCTCTGTGGCTTCATTCAAGTTGTTGACTACCAACAAAATATGTACATCCATTCAATCATTCATTAGCCCATTCATGAATTACAGTCGTCTAGCCACAACAAATGATACAGAAAGATAAATTTCATCCAGCCCGCCTCATGTCTTTCAGACCTGAATGGACTTGTGGAGGGTTTGTATTAGTTTGTGTACATAAATGTGACAATTGGCAAAGGTTTATAAGGGTGTGTGTGTATGTTTGACTTTAGCGTAAATTGATTTAGAATACCCCATGTTTGTTTTCTCCCAAATAACCCCATTGTTTCTTAAAAATCCTGAAGATCAGCTGCAGTGAATGCATGGGTCACTACTTTATATCCCAACAGGATAAAACATAAAAATTCTAAGTTGGTATTTAACACAAGTCCTCACAATAATTACCCTTTTTTTTATTGGCAAAAGAGGGAATAGTGGGATCTGGATCCAGCATCATTATCTAGTGCCTCCACCAGAACATCCGTTGACATATCAGGTTAGGCCTTTCACAGTTTTGCTGCTACACATGGGCACTTCAAATGGGAGAAGGAAAAAAAAGCGGGAGGGAAAAATTGACTTTTTCTTTGCATGCAGAAGTGTGAATTACACTGATCTTTTTTCTATTGATGGAAGAAAAAAAAATAAGAAACTGGTGCTGTGGGAATGAAGGTTACCAACATGCATGAATTTGTGAAGAAAATAAACAATGCTGCTTTTGTTGGTTAGGTTTTTGTATTTTTGTTTTTGTTTTTCAATGTTAGAACAACAGTGTCCTGCTAATGTATTACGACGCAGAACCAAAACAGATGAAGTTAAGTGTGGACTCGCGTCTTGCTCAGCACTGAACATTCCTGTTGTGTAACAATGAAGATAATGATGGGCAAAGAGCAACTGACTCTCTCTATGTTCCCCGAGCGCTGGTCCCCCCCCCCTTTAGGACCCAGACAGTCCTCCATTTAACAGCTCCCCTCCTCCCAGCCTGAACGCCAACCCAGGCTCATGTGGACAAACTCTGGCAGGGAACTAACAGACCAGCGGATTACAGTACTGTCCGTTAAGCGTCTGGTCTGTCTCTTTATCTGTCTGTCTGTCTGACCGGTTGACCACCCTACCACAATTGCACTCCCAGAGATTGCAGTGAGAGATTACCTTTTTTTGGTGAACCTCATCTTTTTTTTAAGTGGCCTTACCTTTCACTAAAAAATGAGACACTTGGGGACAATGGGGACGGGAATGTTTTTTTCTTTTTGGATATTTGAAACTTTCTGTGTTGCATCGTTGTCGGACTTGTTGTCATCAAGGCACCATTTTTTGTCACTGAGGACACTGGGCATCTGTTGTTTAGTGCTTTTAGCTGGTGGAGTCTCTATTATGTCAAGGCTTCTGTGCCTTAAAAATGTTGCCCTTGCTGTGTCAGTGTAAGATTTAAGCTTGTTTTCATTGGTTGATACACAGGACTGTAGTATTCGCAGCCATGAGAGTCGTAAATTAAAATAGGGGTGAAGCTTGTTTGAGTGAATCCGATACTATTCAAAAGTTAGCGCTGTTCCTCAAACACTGTCTTTGTCCCATTTCTTCATTGTGTTGCCATGCTTGTTGGTCTCCGTTGTCCGCACCTCACATCCCTTTTTACACAGTTCTCCCACCAACAAGCTGCAAAAAGCTACTAATCTGTGTTAACTTATGTTAACTGAGGAAGTTTAAATCGCAGTACTTAGATGGCGAGAAACAGCCTGAATAAGAAAGGTCCTCTGAGGACTCCAGACTACATGCACTTCCTGTTTCCTTGGATACAACATTATTAAAGGACAATTTATTCCCTGCCCCTCCCAAATTTTATTTAATTTTGTTTTGTATATGTATGAACTATACTCTGTGTGTGCCTCACTTCTGTGTGAAACTCAAAAAGATGAAACAAAACAAAAAAGACAAAAGCATTACAGAGAGGATAAAAAACAGTATGTTGGTGGAATTTCTGATCACGCCATTTACGTTGCCTGTTCTTTCTTGTAGCCAACTATTGAAAATAACAGGATTCAAGAATACAATTTACAATGTTCTAGCTCTAGACCGGTGTAGCACATGTGTGACTGTATTAATTTATGAAACCAAAATGGTAACTGTGAATTATGTATTTCTTTGTGCATTTTTTTTTTTTTTTTTAAACGGGGGAGAAGGTTGTCGGGGCATAGCAGCAGCTGATGCTTGTGTCCGAACTTTTGGTTTTTTGGTGGAATATAATGGAAACAAAACATGTTTCCAAAAAAAGAAAAAAAAGGAAAAAAAAGGTTTAAAAAAAATTAAAAAATATATGAATATATTTTTTTTTCTTAAGCAATACATTTCAGTGTGACTTGTGATAGAACATTTTCTTTTTTTAGGTAATAAATAAAAAACAAAATGAGTACGTCAGGTTGTCTCCATGAGTATTCATTACTAGCCCATTCAATAATCAATCATTGAGTGAAAGCTGCTATTTATTCTAATATTTCATGTGAGAGTCTATTTCCTGAAGTAACATTATATGAGTAGCACATGGAAACTAGAAAAGCTTGGAATTGCATTGATTAAATAATGCCTTACTCTATGTCAAAAGCTAATGTAATTGATGATTGGACTGAACCATGTCGGCTGGATGAGGGGTGGACACGGCATATAAATGGATTACTCTGGGTCTTTAGGCTAGAGGTCCAAAGGGTCTGGGGGCCAATGGACAAAGGAAAGTCAAAGAGCTCAGTCAATCTTTAGTCCAATCACATATATTTCTCTACATGTTTTCCTACACAAGACATCTGCCCAGAAAACTGACGTTCAGGTGCAGTTTTCAACCAACAGTGGTTTAGTCAACCTACAAAATGTTGCTAAAAAGGATGAGGGACCAAGGGTGTGTGTGTGTGTGTGTGTGTAGCCCGGCTCAAGATGAGACAGTATGGAAGTTAAGTGACAGATTGGAGAAGGAGAAAGAGCCGTACCTCATGTGTAGCCTCACTACCTGCCTACCTGACCTTACAGCTAACGGTGTTTTTGAAGCAGCACTTGTAGCTTCCCACTTTTGTAAACCAGCGAGGCTGAGAACAAATCAACAACTATTTGAAGGAGAATTAAATATCAAAGAGCAAAGCAACTGTATGTCAAAGCATGGCGGAAGTAGGGCCCCAATCACAGGGCACGCACACTGAGAAGCTGCAACATAGCAAGACAACAGATAGACAAACGCTCCTGCCCTTCATTGTCCTTATAGGTAGACTGAGCTATTTCACGTCTCTCCACTAGCATCCATGCTTTTACAAGGATTTGTTCAAATTTCTGGTAATTTGACATCAAAATGTCGACAGGCCGTTTAACTCGACTTGTTTACACCTCAGATCTGATAATGGCCAAGGACTAGACATGTGTCCCTTGGCCTTTTTTTCAATCCTGGCCACCTTTCCTCTTTCTGCAGAGCTGATTATGGTAATGAAAGCTTCCCACACAGTGGCCTTCTGCACATAAGCAAACACGCCTCCTCTCCATCCGTGGCCTGTGGTGAGCGCAAGGCCGGCAAAGTTTCACAAGGGAAGCTAGAGATCTAAGAGGAATGTCAACGATAGCTCATTGATTTGCTCACCAACAGCCAATGGTCATAGTCTGGCTATCACCAGAACAAGCTCAATCTTTTAAGATTGAAGTAAAGCAAGCTATTTTATCAGCTTCCATCCCCGTGAGGTAAACCCAAGATCTCTCAGGTTAACATCTATCAATTTGTTATTCAACCTGGTATAATGTTGGGTAGCAGTTTCTGTCCACTGTCAAGTGTATTTTGGACATTGAAAGCTTTTTTTGACTTTGAACTATACACAAGCATATTTAAAATGGAATCTTAACAGATATGTGGATGAAATATAAAGCTTAAATGTAAAGAATCTGGGGGCCTGGGTAGTTCACTTGGTAGTGCAGGCGTCCACATATCGAGGATTACTCCTCAACACAGCAGCCGCGGGTTTGACACCGCCCTCCGGCCCTTAACTGCCACTGTCATTCCCCCTCTCTCTTCCCTTTCATGTCTTCAGCTGTCCTATACAAATAAAGGCCTAAAATGCCCTAAAAAAATCTTGAATTGTAAGTAATCTAAAGAGTCAAACACAGATTGGGATTTAAAAAATCATTATTACACAATTCGGAACAACTGTGCTCATTTAGTTCCGCCAAACAGAAAAGTGTTTGGATGTTCTGTGGCCTTCCCTTGAATATCTGTATATGTGCAAATTCACATTTTAGATTAGATTCACATCTAATTTGTTTATGTTTGTATTGGGGACCCCCCCACCTCACATTTTAAAAAGGACAAAGCTGTTATTACTCTATCAATTTCTTATTGTCAACAAACCCAAAAAACCCACTGCATTAGGCCAGCTATCACTTCGTTCGGGTTTCCCCCCCCCTTGTCTGTTGCTCACAGCCCCAACTTCATTTACTGAAGACATACATCTTTAAAAGTAACATATACAGTTTACTTTTTGTGCTTTAATAAAAGGCTCAGTTGTCTCTTAAGACATCTGGGCACTGTAGTTTTCAGCAAACAATACTCTAACAGGAATAAGTAGTTCATTTGTTGGGGATTAGTTTCAGCTGTGGTTTAATGCACCTTTGGTGCTCTGATGAGTATTTACAGAAGCATGATGGTAAGTATGGGATTGACTCAAATTATACCATTACCAAATTATTGATTCTGATTGGCTGGAAGGTGTATATTAGTAAATTTTAGTAACTGGACAGTATAATCTGACACATATGACATACATGTTTGATACATTTCTAGATTATTGTGCCAGTATTACACTGTAGCTAAGGACAAAAACAGTGAGACTTAGCTACATAGCTTGGGGCTAAGGTTATCAACCAAAAACCAAAAAATATAATTGGAATGGAACACACAAGTTGTCAGGTATTATCCCTGATATGAACTACACTGCCCATGTTCATGGCAATAAAGGAACATGTGCAACAGTGTGACTCATTAACCCGTTTTTGAGGCTTTTGGTACAACTCGTTAATCATATTAATGAATTGTTGGTTTTGGTCTTTTCATAGAATTTTTGCACAATAAGAAAAGTATAGAATACCAAAAGCCTTTTCTTTTAAATGTGTTGTTATTTTTTTTAAACTTATCTTTTCATTTATGTTGTTGACACACCTTAACAATGAATATTGCATGTGTACCTGCTCTTAAACTGAGTCTGTTCCTTTTGCCATTTACAGATTTACATTTTACTGGATATAACATGAGTAAGATGTTGCAGCCGCTATGTACATTCTCATGGCTTCCAGTCATAATGCAACTATCAAGAGCCTCTTCTGAGAAGTCACTGCCTATTTCTGACTGCATCTGATTGTCAGTCTCAGCCTCCACACATATCTGTTGCTTTCTGCAAGCTTGCCGTCTGTGGATGTAACTGCCTTTAGAGACAGAAAAGAACAGAGAGACTGAGAGAGAAAGAGAGAGAGAGAGAGCTAGAGAGAGAGAGAGAGGAGACAGAGGAGCTCAGCTGCCACCGCAAACTGAAACCCTGTGGCTCTGGGATCGAGAGGAGTTCCGCAGAGTTGGGGTTTCACACGCTGTTGTGTGATCTAAGATAAGACACTCAGCTGTATCCTTCCTTCACTTAAAAATACACACATGCACACACAAGCATAACGGAAAATATTCCAGGATGTCACACTGCACGAAAGCAGTTGTTGTAATAATGAAAAGTTTATGGCATATATGTGGACTTATTTGCGTTTATGTGTATGTGGGGGCTGCATGTCTCATGTGTACTCTCATACGTTGGTTCAAAAACCACTGACAGATAATTAAAGTATTTCTTAAAAGAAGTAGAAAACATAGATGGATGTATTTAACGTAATGTTCTCCCTGAACATCTCAATCCAAAAATGATTTAACCCTCTGCTAATCAATAAAACACTTAATGTTGTTAAAAAAATAGTTTGACATTTTAGGAAATGATTGTAAACGCTTTTTTGCCAAGAGTTAGATGACAATATCAATACAACTCTCATACATACAGTATGTGCTAAATATGAAGCTACAGCTAGGGGACGGTTAGCTTAGCTTAGTTTAATTTAGCGCACATACAGAAAGGAAAATGCTAACCTGGCTCAGCTGCTCAAAAGTCCCCAGTTAACACCTTTTAGCTCATTTGTTTGGGCCCTACAAAAACTGAGGAACAAAAAATAAAGCTAACCAACTGCTGGCAGTAGGCTAGCTTCATATTTATCATGTGTCAGTCTTACCGGACATTCACACCACCACCGACTTGAGCGTCTAAAGTTACCAGAAGTCATTCATTTTCAATGGAAGCCGGCTTCTCTCAGCTGCAAGGAGCAAATCTGTTTTGAGCGTGTTGAGCGTTAATCAGAAAGTTGAAATGTTTCAACTTTATGGTAATGAGCTATGACGCGGTACAGCGGCAAGCAGCGGCTAACGCTAGCTGCCATTTGGAATATAGACGTCCTTCGCGCTGGCTGATCCCGGAGAAACATATGATGTAAACTTTCGTTCCTACCAAAACATTAATTCTGAGGACAAGCTCATAATCGCAGTTGCTGGGTTAGTTATCATTTATAATATGACGTTGTTTGTACATAGGGACCAGTTAACGTTAGCTGTCGGTCACATGGTCTCTACACCGTCCGCTCACAGTGAAGTCCTGCACGGGTCACTAGGTTAGTCCGGCGGCTGCTCGCTCTGCCTGCACGCCGCTACGGCTCAGCGGCTAATGAGCGAGCTAAATGCTAACAGACCAAGCTGCGACCAATTAACAATACAACTTCTGTCATTATATATGTAATTTATAAAGGTTTCTAGTGTCAGTGTATTGGCTTCTCCCGGTCAAACAGAGAACGCCGCCACGTCAGAGAAGCCAAAGCGTGAAAAAGCTTCCCCGTACTTTTTGACAAGCGTCGTTGGCGGGGCGGCCAGAGCTTTTTTGCAGCTCAAGTCGGTGGCGGTGTGTATGTACGGTTATTATCTAACTAAATTTCCAAACTGTTAGACTGTTCCTTCAAGAAATGTTCTTTTAACCATCTTTCAACTTTTCTGGATCGTATTTTTTGATGCTTTAGCTACTTTTTTTGCCTCACAATGTGTGTAACAAAGATTCAGACTGAAGAAATCACTAAGTGTCTAACACGAGACACAGCCATTATAGGGAGACATTTTAGTCACTAAGTGTCTAACAGGAGACACTAGCCATAATGGGGATACATTTTAAGGCTAAAATGAGTTATCTTCTTTTTCAGATGTTTTTCAAAACTATTCCTTTTCAGCTCTTCCTACATTTTGTGTTCATGTTCATGCATGTTTGTCTCTTATTTAAGTACATGCTTTTATCATTTTATATAAGGACAACAAATAACCTCTTTGCTCTGATGAAAGCCCCATCTGCACCAGAGAGTAATGAAGCGAACACATTGAAGATGCATTTTCTTCAGGTCAGGACATAAACATCAGAGCTCGGCCTCACAGTCTCATCCGCTGTAAGACCCAGGGCTGTTTGCATGGTCAGCAGGGACCTTGTTGTCTTTTGTCTATTTGTGTTTATTCCCTGCACAGTTGAAAGAGAAGAATGACTGTCTGTTTGAAACATTACCTAATGGATATTTATGCAGCTGTGAGGCTGTGAAGAGAAGCTTTCATATGACACACACACACACACACACACACACACACACACACACACACACACACACATAATGTACACACGCACACTATACTATAAAGACTTTCTGGAGTCACTCACTACGGTTATCTGACCTGCAAGCCTGCGCATGCGCAAAAGTGTCACACGCAGCACGCTGTTGTACGGATGTTTTTTCAGTGTTTATGAATGGGCACTGCACCAGTACACACAATTCCTCTGTGAAACCCTAAAAAAGCCATTTGTGGGTCACTGCAAGACAAGTGAACACACATGCACACATTGCACTCAAAGGTGCTCAGCTGTCTATCCCCTTTGGTGTGGCGCTGACCTTCTGAACTTGACCCTGTGACCCCTTGAGAAATGGCACAGAGACACCATGGTTGAAATAAACCCTGGAAACTGGGTAAACAGGATGTGTACACCCACCCAGACATATGGCACTCACTAATCAAACACTACTGAGCCGGGAGAAAAAGAAGTGGAAATCATCTATGTGGAAGTGCACAGCATTATTACAAACCCACGGAACTGTAACATAAATGGATCAAGCTGCTAAGCAACAAAACCAGCTCCTGGAGCTCAGAGAAAGTCTCTCCTCAAATTGTACTGTCATTTATTTTAAGACTAAGATAAATAATTCTGAGAGGGCATTGTAAATGTCAAAGTATTACATACAGCGAGAGAAGTTGCCTGTCACCAATCATCTAATCAGGTGTGTAATAGAGTTGCACGATAATGACAGAATGTGATATTGCGATATTGATTATGAATATTACGATATCAATGTTAATTTCGATGTTTTTAAACACATGTAAAATTATGAAAAGAGATGGGACAAACGCATCAAAACAACATTCATAGATTCATAATAGTTAATAATAATAGTTATATAGACTTATATAAGGCAATGTAGTGCAGCTGGACCTCAGCTCAGTCGTGAATGAAAAATATTCAATCTATCCAACTCCAAACTCTGCCTCTTTTATAAAGTTGCGAGATAGGATTTGGTATCGTTTGACTAGGTCATTCAGAAGCTTCTTGAAACCTTTTCTATCCACTGTGTGGATGGGCATCATATTGTTGGCCAAATAATACGTTATAGCATTGGTGATTTTGGTACGTCTCTTTGAGTTCTTGTCGTACTTTGTGCCGCTAGCAATAACACTAGTGAGCTAACGCTACTGGGGCTTGCTCAGCTAGCTCTTTTTAGCAATTTTTGGACAGTATCATGCACTCACGATTCATTCCGTTTTGTTGTCTCTATCTATTTCGACACTCTGTCAAAATATGCACACACGTCACATGGAACGCTCCATAGAGTTTGACACATAGTGGCCCTATGCACTGACGTGCACTAACATGTGCCACGGTAACTGTCCAATGAAACCTGATCATTATAGCGTCTCAAGCGGGCCCTGAATCAAACACAACTAGGCCACACAGTCAACGGACGGGACGCATCGCTCCACAAAATAAAATAAACAAAATATTGCACACTTATTATGACACTTTCGATAAAATATAATTAGATATTAAGTCTATATATCATACACCCCTAGCACGTATACCTACAGTAAACTATTTTGTCACAAGCCGTTGATATATCCTTTCCACTGGCGTCATTGTCAGTTGACATGAAAGCTCTGGTAGCTCTGCTACAATCAGTTAACCTTTTTCACAACCATTAAATAAAAGAACTTGTAACTTCGATCAACGTGAACAGCTGCATCAATCTCATCCACACTTGTTGCCATATTTGTCCCAATGTGTCCCTATTTTAGCTATTTATGTAAGAAGATGACATCCTTTCTTTAATGTAGGGAAACAGCCATCAATAGGCCACAACAGCAACATGTTTGATCCACTGAATAATTCAAAGATGAGGTGAATCAAGAGTCTGGAAACAGGAAAAGTAAATGTCACGTTTGCCCTCCACACCTGTCTGTGTCCATATAAATCTTTGCTAACCCTTTTTTTGTTGGTATGGCACACCAAATGTCCCTCTTTTTTTCACTATTATTTCAAACAGCTTGAGCTTTAAAGTTTATTCTTGATTTGGGAAACAGCAGGTGACAAATCAGTGTCACCTCAAGGTCCATTCATTAGCTGTTCTGGAGCTTTTGTTCATATTGCATGATCTTCATCCGCAGATAGAGTTGACCCAGCTGTCATGGTATTGTTGATTGAAGCATTTAAGGAAATATGTTCAACTGCAAATTAAACTGAGTATACTTCATCTGCTGAAGAGAACTCCAATACAGCTACTAAATGGACCTTGAGATTGATTTTGACTTTTAATCTTTTTTTGTAAAAAAAAAAAGAAAAAGTAGGAAGTAGGAATGTAATTTGGTCTGTAGACAATTTGAGATAAAAGAAATAAAGCAGGTTAGTTGTCTTTTTGCTACTTTCTGCTCCTGTGTGCTGGTCGTCCACACACAGGTCTCTACACTTTGAGTGTTGCTGTGACTCACAGATCTGGCACTTGGGAGGCTTCTGGCAACTGTCATATGTTAAATGTTCTTTTTGTTGGTGTCCTCCACCCCTCTCTTTTTCTCTATTTCTCTCTCTATCTCTCTCTCTCTCTCTCCTCTGAGAAGATCAGGCACCTTTCAACAGTTGCTCTAGTGACCTTTTAGCAGCTGTGGGGCTGAAATTGGCTGCGCTTCCTTTACCTCATCCGTGTTTTCTCTTGCTCTTTCTGCATCGCTCTCCGTCTCATGTAGGCCTATGAAAACACGCCACAGATCTACAGAGCTGCCATATCACAAAGTCGACATTGGGCTGTGTTTTACAACCTCTGAGCTTTGCATGAAAACGGACCTGAATGACATTGAAAGAACACAGTAGAAGATGAACTATGCTATTTAATGTATTTTCCCTTGGCAGCCTGTGTAGCACACGGCACATTGCACAAAAGAGTGCTGACATTCACCCTGCCCCAATATACTGTATATACACAGTACAGCCTGGCATGGCAGCACACAGTAACCCAGGGCTGTCAATGCCGAACTGGCCTGGAAAGTCCAACTTTAACAAAGTACAAAAAGTTGTCTCATCTATAACGTGGCACAGTTTGGGTCTCCAGAGTCTTTACCGCTCCGTGCTGACCATGCTTCTTGTACAAACGACGTAATTCCTTGTGCTTAGCACTCACTGAAAAGGGCAGGCCAGCGGTTTGGATGCCCTCCAACAGGTATTCACGGCAGATGGGCGTGAGGGCAAGAGGGAGGGGAGAGAGGGAATGAAAGGAGTGCGAGGCAGATAAATGTAAATTTTTGTATCTTCCTCCCTGCCATCCCTGCTCGCCTCTTCCATCTCTCTCGCCCCACTTATTCAGCTATCCTTCCATCCATCCACCCTTGACCTCGCCATAAGTGAATGTGGCGCTGTGAGTTATGGAATAGCTTTACAGTGTGCTGAAACAGCTGAGGTCATGGATACAGACAGAGTACATGCAGCGTTGTGTGTGCAGAATGTAAATGACTTGGCCTTTCTCCAGCCCGGAGCTGAGGCAAGTCGAGCTGTGCAGGATCTTGTTCGCCCCTCCCTCCGAGACGCCTGGCAGGGCAGGGATTCTGCTAATCAGACCCTGAGTATGTGGGACAGTAGTCTGTGTTTAGAAAAGTCAAAGTCCCGGCTCCCAAACACAAAACAACACTTTTTTGACAGCCATATCTCTCTCTCTCTCGCTCTCTCTCTCACTCGCTCTCTCTCTCTCTCGCTCTCTCTCTCTCTCTCGCTCCCTCTCTCTCCTCTGTTTGGGTTCTCTGAGTCTTTCCCCCTCTTTCTTGTTAAGCAACGAGGAAACACCGGTTGTGTGCGTGGGTTTAACACGCTTACCACTGAGAATGTGAGTTGCATTTCAAAACTGCAAAAGGTGCAGAGAAATAGCTCTGATTGAGGTTGTCTGTTGGATACTATCTTGTTGGCAACAGAAATATAGTACAGTAACAACACACTTCAGCCTAACCTGCTTAATGCTTTAACCTTTTTTCACAGTTCCTTGAAATCACATGTCAAGTATCACAGTCATTTACATTCCATGTAACTGTAAGTGGAGATAATTGTGTGCAAATGGGTGAAGTTGTGAATGCTGATAAGTAGAGTGGCACAGGCTGTGTGTGTGTGTGTGTGTGTGTGTGTGTGTGTGTGTGTGTGTGTGTGTGTGTGTGTGTGTGTGTGTGTGTGTGTGTGCCGACTGTGTGTGATTACTGTTAATGGTGTTTATTTGACTTTTGGGGGAAGCCCTGTGCCCATTGTTCATAAAACCCCATATATGGTAATGTAAACACAGCGCTTCGTAACTCGTGCACACAAAAATGAATGAACACAGGAAGACCCACTCTGGCAGGAAGTGGCAACTGCTACCATGGCAACAAACTGAAACCCAAAACAGCAAGGGTGAGAGACTCGCCTTTCTTGCTGTCTTGACGTCATTTCTAGTATGTTGCGACTAAAATACAGCAGCTGCAGAGCACACAAAGTGCAAACAAAGATACAGGGAAGTTTTGAATGCTTACAGAAAAATAACTTTTAATATTTTACCAGAGTGGTCCTTTCAAGTAAAACATTGCACTGAAAAATCCCCATCTGCTCACCACTCTCAATGACAATGATTTAAAAGCAGCAATGACAACATGTTAACAATAATAACAATACTAACAATGCTAATTGCATATGATAAAGAGTGTTGAAAATATGCAAATGCTCTTTGTATTAATGCCAAATTAGCAGTATGGTCGCAATTGCTGTAGTTAATAGCTCAGTACTGTGATATGAGTGCAGTTTTATTGTTTACATAGTTTAGTAAATCTGTGCTTCTCAGTTCTGGCTGAGAATGCAAACCAGTTTGATGCCAACAAGACTTTACAGAAATGAAAGAGAGCATGCGGGAGCAATAAGATAATTTTGTAAAATTATGTTGTGTGGCTTCAGAGGACGAAATACGATGGAACAAAGCAATTATCACCACCAGTTGGAAGGGTGAAGATTGTGCAAACTGGGAAATGGAGGAGGACTGCAGCATGCATGCATGCATGCATGCATTAAGGATGAAAATTTTTTTAAATTAAAATAATAAAATAAAATAAAAACGCCAGAAGCAAGCATCTCATGCTGTCAAATGTTTTAGGTCATGGCTCAAATAGAGTATGTCATAGGCCCTGATGCCTTCAGGGCTGAATCAATTAACTTATTTCTTTAACTATCTCTGCAGAAAAGCTTTTTCCAAATTATTTATAGCTGGTGTTACCTAGAAAGTAGCTTTTCTTCCCTTGACTAAATATGTGTTGCTTCTATTAGTCACTCTGCTGACCTATTTAAGCTAAACAGTCCTTTTATTTAATTGAATAAAGTCAACATAATGGGGAAATATCAGCCACTACCCAAGCAGGTGATTTGTTGTCAGTCAGAGAGTAAATTGTCCTGGGTCAAAAAAAACAACCTGACTCCCTCGTGGCCTGGCTCATCTCTCCTTCGCATTTCACCCCCTGCCGCCTAATTAAAAACTCTGCATCCATACAGATTTATCCAGCTCCATCTCCACAACGGTCCCTCACTCATTAGCCTTATCCTTTGTAATTAGCTGTTGCTTCTTAATGCCGCTGCTGTATAATAGAATTGAGGTCGAAAGAAAGGGGGTCAGATTTCATTTGGCCCTCAAGGCTAAATCCATAGACAACAAACCTCTTTTAAATGGGGGTAGGGGAGGGGAAACAAGTGTGCGTCTGTGTGTTGGTGAATGAGGCACGTGCAAGAGGATAGGGGGCTTAAGAGGAGGTGTGTATGCATGCAGATAGGGTTGGGCTAAACCCTGAGCCCACCACAGCCCACACTGAGCCTATTTGCAAGATGGAAGGCTTGGCTCCAGTTACACACACACACACACACACACACACACCTACGGACAAACATCTGATTATTTTGGCCATATAATCATCCAGACAGATTTGTCCCACACAACCCTCCCTCCCTAACCCCCACACACACACACACACACACACACACACACACACACCCATCATCCCTCTTTTCCTACAATATTCTGAAAGGCAAGGGACAGGTGCTGGTGCCTCGTGGGTTTTAAGCTCCTCCAAAATGGCCTTTCACTTATTAGCCCTTTGCACACACACACACACACACACACACACACACACACACACACACACACACACACACACACACACACACATTGCAGCATTGTTATTCCATGTCTGTCAGTGGTTATGATTTATGATTGTAAATCTCTCAGAGGAGCCATACGTTGAAACATCTGTGTCTGCGACAGTAAGTAGGATTCTGGGGTGTCAGCAGTTGTGTTGCCAAATCCTGAGTTTGTTTTACTCAATCTGTTAGGTCAGTGGCAGTCAAAAGACAGTACAATGTAGGTTTGGAACATTTTGTGTTGTATGTACATATGTAATAATAGTAAACCAAACACAAGCGAGAGCCAGCTGAGGTCATCGTCCTCAGTGTTGTTTCTGGGAATTTGGGGCATTTTTACCAACCTTAAATGTTCCTGTTTAACCATTGCATACATGTATGGTGTTTTTGACTTAGGTCCAAAATCTTTAAATGTGTGTAGACAGGACATTTTAAATAAAAGTAAAATGAAGGGATTTCGTTAAACTCCTCTCTCATTCTTAGAAATGTAATTTAAACAGCAAGGAGATAGAAACTATAACTGGTGGAGTTTGGATGTATGTACACTAAGGGCTTACAAGCCCAGTGAACACCTACATACAACAACAAATTCTAAGACAAGTCATGTTGATTATACAGCTGGTCAAATTCAATGTATCAACCACCATGTCTTCTACAAAATATGATTATGTATTGCTCATTTCTTTTGACAGAATTTGCTTTGGACGAAATGTAATTGTTGTCTAGATTACATTCAATGGCATTGCTATAACCTATACTGAGGTCATAAGGAGCAGAGTGGCGTGGAAGCTTTTTCATTTGAATAATGAATGGTTATATACATGTCATTGATTACTATTTTTCAATATTTAGCAATTATCACCATTGTTTCCTAAACAAGTGTTTTTGTAGCTTAAGCCTACTAACATGTGTACCCAGAATACACAAACCTATATTGTTGTAACCACATTATTATAAGTCTTACTTTTTTGTATTTAATCACAATCTTTTGAGTTGATTAAATATAGCCATTCAAACAGTAATCTGAGTTTCAAAAATGAATGGGAATTATAGTCAATGTTATTTTTATTTCTCCATTAATTATGTATTTGATGTGTCAGGGTTGCCCGGTAACAAAAGAGCCGTGAGTGACACATCACCGGCCCACCAGTAGATACCACTGAGTGTGATCCAATTGTCCATGGTGGGATCAGTGGATCATCCGGGACCCTCCTGCTAGGCTGCCCTCCCTCCTTGCTGCCCCCAAATCAGTGTGGGGGCTCTGGTACAACAGGGGGTGATGATCGATAGGGATTGTGTGTGTTTGATTGTCTGTGTGTGTGTATGAATGTCTGAGGCGGTCTGTTTTCCAGTCTGTCTGTATATATGTGTGTGTGTGTTTCCATCTGTGTGTGTGTTTAGGTGAGGTGTGAGGTGTCTTTTAGTTCAGTGGTATGGTTGTGACTGATAGGGTGGCTGGCCCCAGCGTGTGGGGCCCAGGGGACCGGCTCTGTATTGGCGGATGCTGTAAAGAGGCTTTCTGTTCCCCCATCGATCCCAACATGTCAATTAGACAGATTCAAATAAATGTGCCCTCAACCTCAGCAGGCCGGCTGTATGCAGAGCCTCCCATGTAAACGACACCCACACATCAGCCCCCGTGTCACCGGAGCCGTGGGCGTTATCAAAGGGCCTTCTGGGTTAGAATTGACCGAGTGCTTTTTCCGCTGCACAGATTGTTTTTCACCTTGACCCCGGCTTTCAGTGTTCAATGCCGGCAGACAATGTGTGTGACACAGCAGAGATCATGTAGGTGAATTACCTGTTATGGCTCTGACTTTCCCTTTGGTTTCTCTGAAAAACCAACTGCCGTTTGCAAAAATGAAAGCGGGGAAACTGTGCCAGAGCTTGCTTTTGTTTTGAGAAAAAAAGATAATTTTCTGAATAATAGCGTAGAACCCAGGTTGGGTTGCGCTTTTAAAAAATTACTTTCAGTAATGTTTCAAAAAAAGTGAGGTGTTTCTGCTGCAAAAGGGTTCTTTTGATCATCATTATATGTAAAAATTGAACACTTTTGTAAAATGAGGAAAAAAAAACTTTAATTAGAATAGTTCTTATGCTTGATTAGTTGATCTTTATAGACCACAAACATGTAAAAAAATCATAAAGAAGAAGAAATCACACACATGGACATTGTGCTGTTTATACAGCAATGGTTTGACATTTTGGGCTTATTCACTTTTTGGTGTACTGTTAGTTAGTTAGAGAAGATTGATACTACTCTCATGCATATAGGTTAATATGTAGCTGGAGCCAGCAGCCGGTTAGCTGAATTTAGCTTAGCTTAGCACGAAGACTAGAGACAGGGGGAAATGGCTAAGCTAACCATCTGCTGGCAGACATGAGAGAGCTATCAGTCTTCTCATCTAACTCTCCACTAGAAAGTAAATAATCATATTTGCCAAAATGTTGAACTTTTGCTTTGAATTAAAATACAAAAATATTGCTCCAATGTATCTGACACACACACACACACACACACACACACACACACACACACACACACACACACATAGACACTGAAGAGCCCAGATGAGACTATAAAATTGACTGTGTCCAAACAAGCCACCATTATAGAGCCAGATTGGGGGTGAAGCCTCTTGAAGGTAAAGTGAGTGACCCCCTGACTGGATGTGATAAAGCAATCCTACCTCCATCTTGTCCTCTCACTCAATAACCCCTCCTGCTCCATATTCCCTCCTCTCTATCAGCCTTCTCAACCCAACTCTTCACGCCTCCTTCCCCTGAGCAGACACCCCTGTGAGAGGACGCTCCGCCCCCTCCTCTGTACCCTCCATACGGATCAGTAGGATTTACTGTGCACTCGTCCACAGTGCTCAGCCGGTCACACACGCCCTCTGGGTCGATCCAGGTCGAATTCAATTTGTAAGATATTATGTATTGATCACTGTGCACCGTCCTGGCCCCCTCCCTACCCTCTGCACAGCCCTGGCAGGCACTCAGTGACCCACATGCACGATTTCTTGGATTATCAACATCATCACAGAAGTGTGGCAGTCTGAGCCTGTATTAGGGTTGGTGGCCTTAGGCATTTAGCGGCGACCCTCCGTTACGTCTACAGCCTGAGATCTTCTAAACAACACCTAACACTGTAAAGTAGGAGCGAGCTTCTGTTAAAGGTGCTGCTTGGGTTGAAAAGATGCATCATAAAATGTGTTGTGACAGCGCTGTCAATGCTCAAGAGACCTCTTTTATGAACATTTGTCAGCGTGAAATGTTGGTTGAATTAGTCTTTGGTTAAAGTTTATTTTGAGAAATTACTTAAATAGAAGACAGATTGATTCAGCCTCTTTTCGTACCTATTTCTATAACTCTTATGAAGAAGAGATTACCAGACCTCCCAACGCCTCCACTTACCATCTCAGGCTGCTATGGCTTAGCCAACAGGCTCTAAATCTTTCAGATCAATGGTTGCTCCCCAGTCCCGCCATCAAACCCACAAGTAAATAATTCAAATGAGATAGTTAAGCCCCTTGGAATATAAATTGTTGAATGAAAAAAAAAAGTCCTCATTGTGATTTGGACATGCAATTTACGGGCATTACATTCACTGTGGTGAGCTGGGGGGGGAAACAGAAAGGGGCCCATCTATAAATTTGCAGGTTAAATCAATGACTTTGACTGGATAAATTGAGATATGAAAAGCTTTTATGTCTTTTCTATTACATTAACATCAAATATTCAGGAGGCTCCGGATCACTTTCCCATTAGGCGGATTGCGGTATTACACTGTTGTCAAAACAACACACACACACACACACACACACACACACACACAGAAATATGTCAGCATTGCAAAGCCTCAGACCCAGATTCGACCTAACATATTTTGGTGCGGCACAAATGACTAACACATGAACAGATGAGCGTAGGTCCTACATGGCTGCCACAGATAAGAGAAATAAGGTCACATGCTAACAGGGGAGAAAGCGCTACGCCAAGGTGAGCAATGGCTATGACATTTCACAAACCAGGCTAATTCCTCTGAAAATTAAGAAAGGGCATGTTGCACGTTATTGCATCACAGTGGTGACCATGTTTAAAGCATATAGTCACTCTTTTTTTCTCTTCTTTCTCTTCCCTGTGCCAAATGATGCTTCTTGTCAAGGAGACATTAGCCATCCCAACTCAGATTCACATACATTACCATGCTTCATGTTGTGCATTCAAAAACAAAGCACAAAAAGTGGATACCCACAGAAATAACTGAATGGAACTAAGTGAAAATCTTAAAGAACAAATGCAATTAAAATTTTTGTTAGTCAGACGCAGCATAGAAATATATTGTCCCAAACTGAGGACATGAGGAACCCTATGAATGCATGTGTGGACTTAAGTGTGTGTGTGTGTGTGTGTGTGTGTGTGTGTGTGTGTGTGTGTGCGCGTGTGTGAGGGAGAAAGAGAGAGTCCCTGCGGTGTGAGTGTAGGACGGCCCTGTGGAGTTTCCTCGTCAGCATGTGGGATTCCCTCTGTTTACCCCTCCACTTCCTGTCCCAGCAAGGAAGCATGAAACACTCTCCGACCGACTCCCCTGGCAGGAAACACGAGCCAGCTCTGCTTTGTGACTCACATCATGACCTTCAGCCAAACCCTCTTCACAGTTTTAGAAGTGCCCAGGGGAAATTTAAATGCTCTAAGAATACAAACGTGCGAGCTGACAGTGTATTTATATGTCCCATTCAGTGTGCAGTATGTCTTTTGCTAAGCCCCTTCAACAATTTCAGCATTACCCTGGGGAAAATTAAGCTGCTGCAGTAAAGACATAGGTCCCTTTCAAATGACAAAAATCATAGTCAGGAAATGTGAGTAAACTTTGTTGAAACAAACAGTTGATCTACAGCCGGGGTCTTTATCGTTTTTTAAGCCAAGGACCGCTTAAATGAAAGAGAGATGGACCATTGACTCCCTACTACATATATTGTATGAAATGAAGTAGCATATTAAACTTGGCCTGCAATAACAGCCTAACAACTTGATACACAGCATTTTTTGCATAGAATACTAAGCTATTAAAATAGCCTCAGACCGCAAAGACTGACGCAAGTGTCTCTGCAATTTTATGTTGTTAATGCAGTCGTCCATCTTTGTGCCCATGGGTGTGCTGGTCTTACAGGGAGGTGTTTTCAGGGGAATCATTGGCGTATTGAGGCAGAGTCGGTTCGCCCGCCGTCAAACTAGCAAAAGTGGATTTGGACACACCATAAACACACCTGCACCAGGCGCTTGACACCATGCATGTACATGTAACACAGTGAATCCTTATTAAATCCTGTATCTGTGGATGACATTAGTCTATAGGCCAGTAAGCCTATCATCAATGGAGATTTATATTTGGTAATAATATGTAAGATTGTTAAGACGTTTTCATTTTGGACAAAAAAATCAACAAATAGCTAATTTGGAGGCTCCCATACCCCCCATCCCTGATCTACAAGGTTACACTACAGGATCATATTGTATCTGTCTCTTAGCTCCTCTATCACATTTGCATCATCCTGCTGCTGCTTCTGTTTAACCCTTGTGTTGTCTTCCTGTCAAAAATAAAAATCAACACTTTTGTTGACACTTTTTATCAATGTTTTTAACTTTTTCTCACGTTTTTGTCCTTTTTTTTCAATACTTTTGTCACTTTTTTTGCCGTTTTTAACACTACGTATCACTAACTTATTAATCTTTGGAATTTATGGTCAATAAACTTCATTTATCGGAAATTATACCTAATGTTTGAGTTAGAAAAGCAGAAATTAGGAATTAATTAGGACTAAAATTAAAGGAATGGATGTTGATGTGTGTAGTGATTCTAACAAAGTTAGAGTGTAAATTGTAATTTCCCACTGGGGATCAATAAATAAAATAAATTAAATTAATTAAAGATTCTTCTTTCTGTTAGCGTCCACTGTCATTTCCGGGTAAATTGTCGCAAATGGCAAAGCATCCTCCACTGCCCCATCGCCAACAGTCTTCCCAGATTCATCGACCTCAGCATAATCATCAGCCAATTACATATGTTTTCTATGTAAACCCTTGATTGTCAAAGAAGCTGCTGTCATATAAAGGGCTAATAAATAAACTACAAATTCGTAAAACTGTACTTAAGTAACTATAGTACTTGAGTAAATGTACCTAATGAATTTCCATCACTGCTATATCAACCTAGAAAGGTGTAAACCATCTCATTCTCATCAGAAGTTGTGTGATTCTTTTATTTTTTATTTTGTGAATTTTGCCAACAATCTCAGCAGATATGATGGTTTGCTGGTTTGCTTAGCTGAGCATAACGACAATTCTCAAACCTTTGACAAGAATTAAAATATAATGTTAGCCTAATATCCTGCTTTTATCCACTTCAAAACTATATTATTATTCATAGGGAGTGGCACTGTAAACCCAGATTTAGTTGTAATTAAACTTTTTATCAGTCACTACATATTCTTTCATGTTTTGTTAAAACTATATATAAGACTAAATCACACTAGTTGTTTGTAATAATCAGCATGAGTATGCAGTGCACAGATCATATTAAGCAGAGATAACTAAGGATCTCCCTCACATTGTCCTCGGGCCAAATTTGCCCCTTTTTCAAAAGTTTCTAAATAAAAAAATATGGGATTCTTTACACCAAATTACCAAAAATAACATGAATGGTTTCATACACAAAACAGTGATTATCCATCAATATATGTTCCTTGGATCTATTAGTCAAAATTAATCATTGCTGGAGTTATAATTTCATATAAATTAGGCTTATTGACCATGAATTCCAAAAATAAGTGTAAAAGTAGTGGGAGTAAATTGGAATGAAGTTGGCAAATTTAATACAGAACTAGGTGATCATTTTTAAATGTATGCTTTATAAATAGGCAAAACAGACCATAACAAGTGCATGGTCTACAGGAAGACAGTACAAGGGTTCTGTTTCTATAGGGGAGGGGTTGATGGTTGATTTAGTGCTCATGTTCATCTACATTCATTGTTGCACCATGACCTGGGTGGGGACTGATGGGCTCTGGGCAGTGAGATAGTATTCAATGATATAGACACTGTCTGGAAACTAGTAACCTGCATTAAAGGAAAATAGCCACATTTATGCAAACTAATTATTTCTTTAGTTGTGATAAGTAGCCTCATTTTGAATTTGTTATGTTTCTTTGCATGTTTAAAGCTACAGTGCGTAGTTTCTGTCCCGTCCACGAGGAATTGTAGAAAAAGAATTGAGAAAATAATTTAATGTTTACTAATGATTTTCAGTAATGACTACTGATGTGAACTTGATTTGTCTACTAAATCAACTTACAGCTCTGTTAATACAACTCGACGTGTTAAGTTTCACCTTGTGTAAACACTTAGACAATGGGTTTCCTTGCACATTTTTTAGTAAAGTCTACTCATTTGGGATAACAGTGTGGTAATTTGTTAGACTTCTTGTAGAATTACTTTTCCATAATGCCCCAGATTGTGGCAATTTAACGCCCACTTAGCCTTCATTAAATAATCTTCATCATGTAAGACATTTGTGTTTTTGTTTTGTTGACTTTTTACTGTTTCCTTTACTTTCCTTTACTGTAATGAACAGTGGTCCTGTTAAAACAAAAAAAGGTTTTTATTGTTCAACTATATCTGCATTTGGTGGTACTACGGATCAATTCAATTCAATTCAATTTTATTTACAGTATCAAATCATAACAATGTCAAGACACTTTACAGATAGAGTAGGTCTAGGCCACTCTCTATAATTTATAAAGCCCCAACAATTCTTGTAATTCCCCCTGAGCAAGCAATTAGTGTGACAGTGGCAAGGAAAAACTCCCTTTTTTAGGAAGAAACCTTGGACAGACCCAGGCTCTTGGTAGGCGGTGTCTGACAACCGGTTTGGGGTGTGATGTACAGTGACAATAATAGTCACAATAAAGATAATGCAACAGTGACCTCAAATGGTAGTCGTAGTGGTTCATGTCATTGCAGCGCACTGCTCGGCGTTACAGGGTGTATCATGGCATAGCAGAGCATAGGTGGACATAGCGGGATACAGCAGGACACAGCAGGACATTGCAGAGCATAGCAGGGTGTAGCAAGAAGTGCAGCAGGACCACGGCGACAGCTGCACCCAAGATCTTGGTGCCATCATAATCCAAGGAAAAATGCTTTCCAAAAAGAAAATATAAGGACTACGGGGAGCAAACTCTCGAGAACTAGGTTAGTAACAGGCATTTCTGGGACAGGATGCATGCAAACGGAATGGGAGAGGAGAGGGCAGCTCAGTGTGCCAAAAGAAGGAAGGAAATCCCCCGGCAGTCTAGAACTATAACAGCATAACTAGGAGAGACAGGTTAAGGAGAGGTGCCTGGTCCGGCTAGAACTCTTCCCAGCCGGATCAAGCTGTACTGCCCTGCCTCCCTCTACTTTTATGATATAATTAATTATATGGTAGATGAATCTGGCAACTATGAAGAGAAGCGGGTGGGCCTTGCTAGGCGAACGCTGCAACCTTTCACTCCTTAACTATACGTTTTATCAAAGAGGATGGTTTTCAGGTTATTCTTAAATGTGGTGATGGTGTCTGCCTCCCGAACCCAGACCTGATAGCTAAAGGCTCTGGCTCCCAACCTACTTTTAGAGACTCTAGGAACCACAAATAGCTCTGAATTCTGGGAGCGTAATGCTCTAGTGGGACAATAAGGCACTAAGAGCTCTTCTAGATATGGTGGTGCTTGACCATTTAGAGCTTTGTAGGTCAGGAGAAGGATTTAAAATTCAATCCTGGATTTTACAGGAAGCCAATGCAGAGAAGCTCATACAGGAGAAATATGATCTCTTTTCTTACTTCTTGTCAGAACACGTGCTGCAGCATTCTGGATCAGCTGGAGAGTCTTAAGGAACTTATCTGAGCGACCTGATAGTAAGGAATTACAGTAGTCCAGACTAGAAGTAATGAATGCATGGACAAGATTTTCAGCATCGTTTTCAGACAGGTTGTTTTAGATGGGCAGATTTATCCTGATAAAAAAACTCCTAGATTTCTGACAGTAGTGCCGGAGGCCAGGGCAATACAATAAGAAGGTTAAATATAGGTCTATAGCTGGCTAAGACCTCAGGATCAAGGGTGTTTTTTTTTCAGAAGTAGTTTTATCACAGCTAATTTAAATGACTGTGGTACATAACCTGTTAACAGAGACATATTGATCATATCTAGTAATGAAGTGTTAGCCACGGGTAACGCTTCTTTAAGTAGCCTCGTAGGGATGGGGTCTAAGAGACAGGTAGATGGCTTGGCTGAAGAACATGAATTGTTGAAGGATAAAAGCAGTCTAAGTATATGTCAGGTCTTATCGTTCTTTCTAGTAGTCCTGCGTTTAAAGGTGAACTGAAAAAAGGTGATGAATTTTATCTCTAATTATTTTAATTTTATCATTAAAGAAGCTCATGATGTTGTCTCTACTCAGAGCTATAGGAATAGATGGCTCAACAGAGCTGTGACTGTCTGTCAGCCTGGCTACAGAAACCTTGGGTTGTTCTTATTTTCTTCTATTAGTGATGAGTAATAGTCTGATCTGGCATTTCTGAGGGCCTTCCTATACATTTTCAGACAATTTTCAGACAAGACATTAGCACTTAACACAAAGGGTAGTTGAAAGTGATGGGAAAGGCACAAGTTTTGCATCATTCTTTTTTACTTGATGATTGTGCATTATACATGAACAGTCAGGGGATTAGCAAAGTTATTACAATTTATCCTAAGGGGACATCATGGTGGCGCAGGAGGAAAACTAAAGACGAGGATTCATCTTCTGGGCACTATGAATGGCTGTATCAAATTTCATGCCAATCCATATGAAATGTTGAGACAATTAAAAAATTGAGCGCTTATGGCACTAAAGGTTAAGTTCATTGTCTATGAATATCAGTACCACATTTCAAGGCAATCCATCTGACAGTTACTAAGCTGTTTCAGCCGGGATCCAAGTTTTGGGCCGACTCGCCACTCCCATCTCTAGAGCTATGCCGCTAGCATGGCTAATAAGCGAGAATGTGTGTTTTTCAGTGAATAGGAGGAATCATTTATATGTTTGAAAACGGCAAAAGCATAACATAAATGTCCATGTTATAATCATTCAACTTTTCTTCTTTCAATTGAAAACAACCCAGCAAAACGCTTGCACAATGTCACAATGTGTAAGCACTGACTGAGTGATGACTGGCTGTTGTTTTTCTTTCTGAGTTGACTGTCTTGGAAGCTTGCTTCCTTCCTTCCTGCCCTCCAGATTTCAGCTCTGTCTGAGTTTGGTGTCATGGGCCAACAGTCAGAGACTGGACTACATCAAACGCACACCAGACGCTGCAGCTGGAAGACAGGCAGGAACCGTGAAGCTCTGCTTGGCTCTGTCACTGTCTATCATCAGAAAACTGACCTAGAATGGAGCATAGGTGGGGGGCAGGTGGGCAGGGACGTGAGAGCCAACATTCAGTCTGCTTTTTGTCTTCTCCTCTGCCTTGTCTGAATTTTGCGATCAGGGGGAGAGAAAATGAGAATACCAGAGCTGATGTCAAGTGGCAACTGTATCCTCATTCATCTGCGATCCTTCTCTCTTGGTGCAGGGCAATTACAAAAAATGCAGTACATGTCAATTTTTTTGAGCGAAAAGGTTAGTTTCAGAGGACGTAGATAGACTTTCCACTTGACCTGTGTATAATCAAAGAGCATGACAATGAAACCAGGTTCCCTTTGTGGTTTACCCCCTGCAGCATTCTGACATTTAGCAGAGCTGTCTTCTGACTTAATGACTTGTGAATGAAGAGAGCGAAAAGGTAACATGTGCGATTGGTGTTTAATTCATCTGATCTAGGGAGCCATATATCATTTTGTTGCTGAATTCTGTGTTTGGAACAGACACATGTAGAATAAATTAATGGGTGTTGTCCAAAAAGTAAAGGAAAAACTACTAAGAAAAGCATATCATTTTTAATGTTCATGAACAAGAAATGATGTTTCTGTGTGCCTTCAAAAGTCACTTCTTTGTTAAAAAAATTGATTGATGAACTGGAAACTGCAAACGTTATAACACTTCAAACTGTAATCCTAACATGTCAGACCTGAACAAGACCAGACCGGACTTAAACCAAACCAAGCTAAATAAGCCGATCCATGAACAGAGGAAGCCTAGACTGGACCGGATCAGAGCCGTCAGATGCCCATCAGTCTGCACAGATCGTCTCAGCCAGTCTGGAAGTATTGATCTCTCTGATTGATCTAAGGCCCTGTCCATCTGCCTGATCCAGGTCTTTAATGCCACAGAGTACACAGGACAAAGAGGTGGGGAGGGTGCAAAAGGATAAGAGAAACAGATACAGATAGGATGGTAAGGAACTGTAGGCGGAGGGGTGGAGAGAGTCTAGCTGTCTCGTCTGGACAGCTGGTGTTGATAACCAATCTGCCCATTGCTGGCGCTTTTTGTAAAACATGAAACCCGGCAACCTGATAGCATGAATTAATAAATGAACAATTTCTTCTACAATGGGGCCCCCTGTTCCAAAGGGCTGTCTTTATACAGACACAATGGATGCTTAGAGGGGCCCACAGGGGTGTTCATTCCCTCAAGTACTAACTACACAGACCACTGCATGACCACTTGATCAAATAATGACACCGAGAGCTGATATCCTTCCCATGTAGCCCTCGGAGTAATACCCACTGTGGGATCTGTGAATAGCATTTGGGAGCAAACCGACTTCTCTGTTTCTTTTTTTGGTTATTTAGAGCAGGCCTAATAAGCAGTGTGGGTGGTGAATGAGGAACCATTAACTCAATAGCTGAATGAAGCAAAGCACTGCCTCGTCTTTGCTTTTCACCCCTGGCAATGGGAACACCTGCAGTGAGACACGGTGGGAGGGGCAGAGGAAAAAGAGAAGGGTTAGGAGGTGGAAAGACTTAGGTGAGGGAAAGAAAGAAAGAAAGAAAGAAAGAAAGAAAGAAAGAAAGAAAGAAAGAAAGAAAGAAAGAAAGAAAGAAAGAAAGAAAGAAAGAAAGAAAGAAAGAAAGAAAGAAAGAAAGATTTGTTTTGCTTTTATGCAGAGAGTTAGATGAGAATAGCAATATCACCATCTTACATATCAGCTGGTTAGCTTAGCTTAGCATAAAGACTGGAAACAGGGGAAAACAGCAAGCCTGGCTGTATCTAGAGGTGACAAAATCTGAAGAGCAGTTATTTATACATTATATATTGTTTATTCTAGTATATTTTTTATTTGCCACTGGGCCATGCTAAAGCCAGGCTAGCTGGCTTATTCCCCAAAATGTCAAACTATAACTTAAAATGGCTTTTTGTTTGTTCTCACTTCCAGGAAAGAACACCCACATTAGATGTCTGTTTTGCAAATGACAGCTGCAGTTGATGAAACTGATGACGAAAGGTGAAAAGAGTTAGACCGAGGCATTGTGGGTGCTGAGTGAGCGTGTCAGAAGGCTGATGTATGGCAGGGCAGATGCAGCAAGGGGAGGGGGTTATAGGCTTGGCTAAGGTAAGCTGGCAGGCGGGGCACAGAGGAGAGGAGATAGAACACAGAGAGAGAGGGAGAAAAAGAGAGAGAGAAAAGGAGCAGGCATGCAAGCTATGTGATGATTATCAGAAAACACAGGGGCCGTCTGTTCTCCACCCAGGCTGGGAGGCTTAGGGATGGGTCCCTGAGCAGGTGTGCAGGGCGGGGAAACACAGGGAAGGAAGGAGGAGGGGCAGAGAGACTGCCAGGGCGATGGAAACCATAGTAAGAGTAACTAGGAAAAGAAAAACAAATTGGAGAAAGACAGAGGTGAGTATTGATGAAAAAGATGGCCAAGAGGTCTCGATGACATCGTGGGCCTCAAGCGATCATACGTGAGATGAGAACAGAGGTTTGACTAGGTGGAGGAGAAGCGTACGGGGCTTGCTGAGAGCTATCCTGGTCATTAGTGTCTCTCGCACGGCTCAATAAGGGGCTCAGACACTGGAAGACTGTATGCCTTCCAGCATTTATCTGTATGGTTAGATGTCGATATAGAAACAGTGGTGTATCAGAGGAATCGGGAGGGATCAATGGAGAGAAAAGGGGAGTGTAACTGGATCACTGTGACCCTCCGCTGACCCTTCATCACCAGGAAACACGCACTATGTCACCTGTCCCCCAGACGCACACTCGTCTCTCTCAAATGCACATGCACACACACACACAGTTGACCTCTCACCTTATTGGTTTATTGTCACACACCAGCTTTTCTTTTTAATATTTCTTTCTTTCTGTCAAAGCATATTTAGGCTTTGCCAGACCTTCCTCCACAGCGCTGCATATTAGCAGAAGAGTTTATGCCTTTAAGCTTGGTTTTCAAATCCAAAATTATAAGGGTAGAGAGTGGAAGTTTTAGCAGAAATGACTGTCAGTAGGGTTGTTCTACTTTTGCAGCTGTTCTAAAATCACAACTATGAATGAAACTTATACACTTGTGGTGTACCGGTGACAGCAAACATGTACTTTAGCTATGCCAAAAATATACCTCTCTTGTACTTCTCTTTCCGAGTATGTTCTAAAGCTTTGAAAAGGCAAATAATTGGCTTGTGACTCCACAGCGCAACATAATTAAGCACAGATAAATCAGCAGATACCAGCATAGCCCCCGCCTGTGTACATACACGCACACACATACACAGCCACTGCTGCCTTGTCAGCTGCTGCTGCTTCTGGTAAAGAGCGCAGGCTGTGGGAGTGCAGGGACATTTCTCGCTAAGGGAAGTGGTGGGTATTTGTGGTCTCTTTTTAGCCCTGCGTGTTGAGAAATGGCCGAACGCTGCTTTCATTTTGAGACAAGCAATTACACCAGGCACGTGAGGTAGATGCATGGCTTTTATTGCACCACCGAGGCCCTCCAAGGCTGATATGCCAAAAATGAAAAATAAAGAGTTGACCCCTCCCCCTAACACCCTCACCCCTAAGCCCCTAACCCCCTCCTCTTCTCTGATCCACCTCTTGCACACACTAAAATAAACAGACAGACAAATGCATGCACACACACAGACACACACATACACACCGTTGGTCTCATACCCTCTGAATGGCTTCCAGGCCCATATGTGCATGCAGCTCATCTTTGCATTTATCAGTCGCACAATATGATGAATACCTCGCGCTGGAATGAATGGATTCGCCAATAATGCTCCAAATGTTTTTGAGCTAACACGCCCAGTAATGCTTTTATTGTTCTCTGTTGTATTTGCTCCATTGAAATAAAGATCAATATCCAGAGACAATAAATGACCAGCAGCATCCGATGAAAACAGCAAACCCCTCCTTTAATTGGTGGAGAGCTGTCATTAATCTAGACCAGTGTGTGTGCCTCTCATTGTAAACTCTTTTACTTTATTTCAAAGCTAGATTTTTTTTCTTCTCCCAACAACAGGCAACGCGTCTTTTGCTGTTCGAGGAGGACGTTGATGAATTGCTTTGAGGCGAGTCGGAGAGGCACAATTAAGATTCCATCAGGATAAAGGTAAAGGTAAATTATTTACTTTAACAAGAAGGCTCAGCTCAGCCAAACATTCCTCCACAAATGGAGGAAAGGAGAGAAAGAAAACGAAAGCCTCTACCTCTGGAAGCTGGAGGAGCTGGCTTCCGTAAATTGTTTGTGCTTTTAATTAATGAGCCGGGCAAATGTTTGGGTGTGTGTTTTGGTGTGTTTGGAGAGGGTGAGAGTACTGAAGGGAGGTAAGAGGAATTACGTGGTGGGTGGTAGAAGAATGAGTCTGCTCATTAAAATAGCCACTGAGGCACAGCCTGTCCCCTCCTTTTTAGTTTTGTGTTCTTGTTCGACTTTGCTCTTCAACTTGTCATTCAGAATCAGCGATTCGTTACTGTACTCAAGTCGATTTTTCCGATATTTTTACTATTTATTAATATGCTGACTTTTCCCTTTTACTCCTTACATTTTTCAAAATTGCCTCGTTACTTTCTTTCAAATCATTTCAGTGGCATCACCGTTATTATTTTTCACATCATCAATGCCGTATTCAATCTAACTGGATGGGAGTATACTTGAACTTGACACACCACTACAATTTGTAGTGGTTGTTAGTTGTAACTCTAAAAGTATTGGGAAGTTCTTAATTAATGTCTGTTTAGTAATTCATATTACCCATTAGTCCCTTACCGGCTAACGTATTTCAAGATGGCGCATGAATGTGGAGCGTCTGCCCCAGTTCATGCAAATGCAAATGTAAAATGTCAAGCCAACAGAACTACTTGGAATTGACGGTGGGGGTGAATATTTATGAAAAAGGACACGTTTGTGAACGGGCAACAACGATTTTGATAATGAACAACTAAACGCGTTACACACTGGACCTTTAAAGAAGTATTAATAACACAAGTATCTGTACCTCAGCTTGCCATCAACAACATAATTTCTTCCAAAAAACTGTGTAAGCTTTAAAAAGTACAAGTTCACTAATCTTGATTTTAAGATACACATTTTTTTTATTTGCTGATAAAGCTATGGTACAGCAATATTCAATAAAAAATTCAGGTTTTCTGTCTGCAGCTAACAAGAATAACAATATTTAAGGCAGGGTTAAAACTCTACATTAGCCACATTTTCATTCAATTGTCAAGTGAATTGTAAGCAGTCACAAAAAAGAAGTGTGAATTAGGGGCTTGGCTTAAGCAGAGTTTTGTCAGAAGATGGCGCATGGCTGTAATTCGCCAGAAAACAGAGTAGATGAAGTAGAGGTTGTAAACCCCAAAACATGGCCATCTAACCCATCTATGTGAGAAAAATGTAGCTAGGTCTCCAGAGATTTGGTTTAATTGGGTTTAAATTTGACTGATTGACTTTCATGTCAGTAACTTAGTATGGGCCATGTTTCATTCTGTCTGGAGAAAAAGACCCATTATTGGAACAACAGGGAGGATGCAGACAGAGGGAACAGCTGATCACTCACGTGAGTTAAAGGTTTGCTACTTCAGAACTTATCCGACAAAGGTCTTTCCGATTAACCACATTAACTCTTTGTTGACAAAAATACGTTTTTGCGCAATTGAGGACGTTTTTTTGAATGGGAACATGGTTATTGATATCTTTGCAAAAATGTCACTGATGAGAGCTGTGAGATGTAATCAAAGCAGCACAGTTATTCTCTGTAAAACCCAAATAATGAGCTGCAAGTTGCTCTGAAGCTCTGCAAGGTGATAATGCAAAGTTGTCTTGTGATCCACTGTTGACATAATTATTGGTCATAGTACCTAAAGTTGATTTATTGGCTGCAACTGTCACTGAAAATGTAAAAAAATGCAAAACTACACACAATTCTAGTGAGAGTGTTTACATTAGGGAATGCTGAGCGTTTTTTGGCAGCACGCAGACTCAGACTCCTTTTAAGCTTACAAAAAGGGATCCAGGCAAAGGGGCAAAGTGCATGTCAAGAAATTCAGTTGGAGAACATCAATCATCTCAGAAAATATGTACAGTCGCTACCCCTTTGATAACATCTTGCCTAATGTTGTGGAACAATCAAAATGGAATGTTTGTCCAAATGGAATGCAATTATTTAATAAGTAACAACCTTCTGTATCATTTTACAAAAATGTGAGGAGAAAAATACGAACTTACAAAGCATAACATTATTTTTTCTTCTTCTCTGCTCCATTAATTATGTCATGACACCTCATATGTATAATAATACTAATACTTATGCAAGCTTTTGATTGAGGACTTTTTATTGTACATTGTAGTATTAGTCCTTTTACTTAGTACTAAGTAAAAGATACTACCACTGCTGCATTATATCCTGTAGCAGGTGCAGTGCTCCAATGTCTAAGTTTATGATTTGCAAAGCTTCTATAATGTCTATAGGATGTGAAGAGACCACAGGTGGAGTTTGTACCCTCTTATCCGTCATTAATGATGCTTCATCTGCTGGCAGAATGATGCTGAATACCATATGACTCCTCACAGGCAGAGATGCATTTTGCTTGACGGGCTCAATCAAACAACATGCCTCAGTCCTTAGTTTAAGTCCTTTGTGTGTGTGTGTGTGTGTGTGTGTGTGTGTGTGTGTGTGTGTGCTTGCGTGAAAGCGTTTCCTCTAAGAGTGTGTTTGCATATTTGCACAGCTGTGTATGTTTATACCCACCAATGTATGTGTGTGCCCACGCATGCTCAAGATGAAAGTTTAAATGTGTGTGTGTGTGTGTGTGTGTGTGTGTGTGTGAGAGAGAGAGAGAGAGAGAGAGAGAGAGAGAGAGATGGTGTGTGGGAGGGATATATTTTGACAAAGTTCCCCATTTTTCAGAAATAATCACTTGTTCCCGTTACAGGGACAGAGTTGTGTGACTTCGGGGCTGCTGAGGAGGCAAAGCCAGAAAAAACTCTCTGCTTCTGTCTCCGTCTGTCTCTCTCCAACCATTGTCCTTGCGGCTTCTAACGAGGGGGTGTGGCTGTCACTGGAGGCATTGGGGCTAAATTACCACATTAATTAGCTCATCCTTTGACCGACAAACACAGAACTGAAATGTCACCACACTCACATCGGCCATAGGAAACACAATTAGTGGAAGTCATTATTGTTTTAGCAATGCCCTGCGATTCTCACTCCATTTCCTGTGTCCTCCATTCCTCCCACACCTCAGCTCCTTCTCCAGCAGAGGAAGAAGTACTCAGATACTTTACTTAAGTAAAAGTAGAAATACCTAAAAATATGAGGCAGTATTTTTAGGTGGTTAATGTTTATTAAAGTAGAGACTTATTATCAACAAAATGTACTTAAAGTATAACAAGTAAAAATACTCACAATGCAAAATGGCTCTTTTCAATATCTTATAAAATATTGGATTATTCTGTTTTTATCACTAAATACATGGGACAATTTAAGATACTTTGTATACCACTGGGTGGATTAGTAGTATAGTACAACATCATGCAATATAAGCAGAGATGTATAGTAATGAAGTAGAACTACTTCACTTCTGTACTTAAGTACTAAAAGGCTGTATCTGTACTCTACTGGAGTATTGTTTTTTTTCCTTCTATTTGTACTTTTACTTCAGTACATATTTTCAATGAGTTTCATACTTTTATTCAGATATATTTTTTATGTGCTGCATCATTACTCGTTACAATTTAAAAAATGTACGAATACATTTGTACCGAATTTACAAAATAATTACTGCCACAGTGGTAAATGGCTCAGTCACCAGGTCACCAGAAGACTGCACGTGCTCCCGATCTGGTGTTCGCTCTGCTGCCTGCCTGCATTGAGAACACTTGAGCTTTGTTAGTTTTGTTCGAGATGGAAGAACCCGTAACTCCATCTTCTACACCTTCAATTTCGAGTGATCGTGGCGGTGAGGGTGAGGAAGGACAAAAATGGCACACCAGCTTGACCTATCAGTGAGTTTACCTAGCTACCTAGTTACCCACGGTTCATGACATGCTGCGGTGTTGTACATTCCTGCCCTTGTGCTGCTGCTACAGCCACAGGAATTGTGAAAAATTCTTTAATATTTCCACTTAAGCGTGGTGCTTAAAGAGCATTTCAACTTCTACTCAAGTCACTTTTTTGATAGAGCTCTTGTACTTTTACTCAAGTCTGGGTCTCTAGTACTTTACACATGTTTGCATAAAAGCACATAAACAAACAGTAACTAGTAACTCTAAGTGTCAGACAAATGCATTTGCCTCTGAAATGTAGTGGAGTAGCAGAATAAAGTAGCATAAAATAGATATACTATGTCAAAATTGTACTAAGTACATGTACTTGCAGTACAGAAGCGCTAACGACACTTGGATGGTATCGCTGTTATGATTTTATCTCTATATTTTTTTAAGGACAACAAGATGCTCATAATACTGAAAAAGACAGCAGCCACAGCAGCTTGTGACCCTGAAACCAAAAAGAAGTTACATTCCACCACTGCCCTTCAACTCTCTCTCTCTCAAATATATCTTTGTCCTGACAAGCCTTGGTGCTTGTTTTCATTGCAGGAGCCATCTAGGATGGAGTTAGTTGTATACTCAAAATGTTCATGTTTAAGCTGAACCCACAGCTAGTGCCAGCATGCTGAGCTGAAGTAGTAGCCTTCACTCGCAACACTCCAGCAGAGGTATCACTTCTACATGCTAATGATGTCACACTAACCAAAAACAGGGATTTCTATATTTCTATTTCTAGGCACCGGTGAACCAGGCAGTGCGTTTTTATCCTGACCTCTTCCTGAGCATCCCGTTTCTGTCTGCACCAGCCTGCCTGCACACACAGCATGCCACGTTTCCTCCCAAAGCACTAAGGACACTTGGATGGAATTGCTGTTATCAATTCATCTCTATAGTTTTTTAAGGACAACAAGATGCTCATAATACTGAAAAAGACACAGCAGCAACAGCAGCTTGTGACCCTGAAACTAAAAAGAGAAAGTAAAAAAATGTATCTGTCATAAATGCACAGCATTTAATTTAATTAACTTTTTTTTTTTTTTTTAACAGTTTTGCCCTTCCATGCTTCATCTGAATGGTCTCACCTGTAGGACCAGCTTTTCATAAAACCATTACTAACTTTGGGGAATCCTTTTGTTCTAAACTGAGGTACTACCAGTTGCACAGTTCAAATGTCTTGGCTTGTAAAGTATTTAGTAAGGTGTTAATGAGTTGCTAGAAAACATCTGTAGCGCAGGAAGTACAGGAAGTCACTCTAGCATCACACACTGTAACATAGCAGTTTAAGTGAGCAAATTATATATAAAAGGTCCCATAGCATGCAAATTTGCAGGTTCATACTTGTATTTTGTGTTTCTACTAGAACATGTTTACATGCTTTAATGTTAAAAACACATAATTTTTCTCATACTGTCTGTCTGAATATACATGTATGCACCACTACCTGACACGCTCTGTTTTAGCACCTGTCTCTTTAAGCCCTAAAGTCCAGTTTTATGAATGTATGACTTTGTTTCATTTCAATCAGAAGCCCCCCTATCCACCATTACCTAGGTCCATTACACCCTCCCATCAAATAAGATGTAGGATGTAGGCCCTAAATATTACTGACTAGGTCCTGTTATTGTTATTATAATTGTAGATGTTGTTTCTATTGATATCATTGAATGAAAACTGTCTATGTTTACAGACTCATTAAAGATACATGATGTTGATGTTTAATGAAGACTTTAAAGTTAACGACAAAATCTGTTAATAACGCTGTAGTACGGAGTTCATTTAAATGTTTCTCTGATACGCCGATACGCCATTTTATCCAGTCTCAGTGGCGTAAACTGGCAGCTTTTAACGTTGAAGACCACTGTTTATAGCAAGTAGTTTAAAGTGTAAACTGCTATTGTTGTGAATCTTAGGTGTAAACTTGCCTTCAAAAATGTTCCAAAAATATTGCTTCCAGTGGCCCCCGTCACCCTCTGAATGCCCCCTGGGGTGCTTTACCACCCCGTTGAGAAACACTGATTTAACTGTTCATATGGAGAAATGTGTGTTTCAGAGTAAGTAGGGTTCATGCAGTTTAGGATGAGTCTGAAAGAATGGATTAAGCTAACCTAACACATGCTATTCATTTAGTCTGATTAGTTATTAGCATAATGTACCATAACATGAGATATATTATACATATGATGTAATGTTTTTGAAAAGAAATGTAAAACCTTCCCACTCTACACCAGAACCACGTTCCATTTGCTATGCAACAAGCAATGACATTTCATTTAGTGATGATAAATCTATACTTTTAGAAAGCAATGTTTAATGCTGCCTGCATGCCGCTGAGACAGAGTAACTTGTGTGAGACACCACCATGTGTATGCCATATGTATATTTCTTTTGATCCAAAAATCTGCAGCGTACTGCAGCACACCCCCACACCTCTTTTGAATCACTGTCCATGTCTTTGTGAATTCCTTGTGCAGGCATCTTATGAATAAGTTAAACCAGAGGGGGGAGTAAGGCTCAGATATCATCCTGTGTAAATCTGACCCAGGACTGTTGCCTTTTGTGTTCTTCTATGCTCTCAGAATGCTCTCATCAAAAATCCAGATATCAGTCTCTTCTTATGATAGCTGCGGGTAACCATGGAGCTTCCTATGCATGCCTGCAGGTCAGTGTATACGTGTATGTCTGTGTGCATGCATTTGTATGGTGTACTGACATTTTTTTGATCTTTGCATATAGGAGGAGGAGATAATGTGATAGAGCAGATGAACTCTGCAGTCTGATGTTGCACAGGGAAAAGTTGTTCTCCTTTCCTGTCTTAATTTCATTCTCATTAAGATAATGGATGAGTGGAGTAATTCAAACACAAAAGTTGGTTAGAAAATAATGACACAGTAAGGATGTCGCTATACTTTCAATCAGTACAGCTACACAGAGGTGGGTGTATTCTAACTAACTGGCTGGCTTGAGATATTTAAAGATCTTGTTGCCTGAACAGTTAATCTGTCTCCTGACTTTCGACAGGGATTTAATGCCTATGTGCATTAAATTTCCGTCAAAAGCATTCCGCTTCCAGGGGACCTGCAGATCCTACCGTCATCGATGGAATTATTAGGTACGGATAATGACATGTTTTATTCATCAGCGCATGTTATCATATGTAGGCAGTCATAATGGGATGTATTTGTGTGCATTCCTATGTGTGTTTGTGGTTCTCCTGGGGCCCAACAGTGCAAGAAGTGGGTCAGTTCCACTGTGCCAAGCGGTGAGAGTCAAGCAGTGACAGGTCTATGAGGAGCAGAGAGAGGGAGGACGAGCAAAGGCCCTTGTAAAAATCAGAGGCAGTATCACATGCACATCACAAGCGTGTGCGCAGTATATGCTCTGCACGCTGCCTACGTGGGTGGACTGAGCAGAGAGCTAATAAGATGTGTTATTTGTATGGGGTGAAAGCGAGGCTGCTCACGGAATGTTTGAGAAATCCAGCTTTGACATTGAATCTCACTTTCATGCTGCTGCACTTGACAACTTGTAACATGTGGTCTGATTTAGACACGTTTCAAAGTCAAGGGGCCGACAGAGAACCAACCTCTCAGAGCAGCACAGTGATGCAGCAAATAGATGTTATGTTATGTTATGAAGCAGTACAAGATGATTGTTAATAGGCTAACATTGTAGCCTTCACTGATTAACTGTATTGCAAGTGTGTGAGTTTTTTTTTCCTTTTTAAGGATTCAGAATGAGTTGCACATACAGTAAATACTAAACAATCCTGTTAAGTTCTGAGACGTGGTTCTCACTTAAATTTTGTTTGCACAGTGGGGGGCTCCTCTTTTCTTTTCTTCTTCCCTCTCCATTTCTGACAGAAGTCTTCTCCCATGGGAAGAATGCGACAGATCCCACATTGTTCATTGTTGTTTGTCTCTCCTTCACATTAGTGTAGGCCAGGACGGAGGGGGATGGAATTACAAAGATCAAATTTTCATCCTCTTTGATCTGATGTGTTAAGAGAGTGCTTTGTTAAGTTGGTGTGTGCGTGTGTTGGGGGGGGGATGACGATTACGAGTGATGACGAGTATGACGGAGAATGGGATAGTTACAGCTAGAAATGGGGGGTGGGGGCTACAGTGATGTGAAACTGGCTTGAGGGTTTGAGATGCATGAAGGGAGGAGATGCTCCACGCAGGGAGAGTGGGCTGTTTATTTACTGCAAAGAAGCGGTCTCCCTCAAGGGCTTTCCAGGGGATCTTGTCCCCATCACTACCTCGGCTCCTACACCTTCCCTTTGGGGCTAAGTCCCCCAGTTAAGCTCCACCCAGCCAGGGGAGACAGCGGAGAGAGAGAGAGAGATTCTCCTCCCATAGCCGTGGGCCTTGTTCTCCCCTTCCCCCGTCTGGAGCTGAAAATGGGGGAAACCACACAGCGCCTCTGCCTTGGCACCAAGAAACAAGCAGACTCCTAATGCCAAAAAAGTGCTTATTAAATCACAGACAGTCTTGCGAAACAGTCAAAATAAGAAATTGGTTGTTGGTTTATTCACCCTGCCTCCCTCTTATTCCACATGCTTTCTTAACCTCTTCTGAATCAGCCACGGTCTCTTTGTTTTCTCTATTTCATTCTCCCCTTCTCTCCTTTCATCTCTCTGTTTGTGAGAAATGATGTGTGGCTGAGGCAAAAGCATGGGACATGACAGCCAAGCAGCAGCAAACATACACATGTGACAGTGTGAGGGGGCCACTGGAGGGCAGAAAGAAGGAGGGAGTATTAGGGAGATAAAAATGACAGGCACAAACAGAAAATCTAATAGAACCGAGACGAGACATTGCGAGTGAAAAAATATTGTGCAAGAGGAAAAGAGAGAGAGAGCCTGAGGGATGAAATATTTGAAATAGTGAAGGAGATTGTTAGTGTGGAGAGGGTGGGAGAGACAGAGAGAGAGAGAGGGGAGGGTTGGGGTACACTGTGAACAGCAGATTGTGGGGGCGCATGTTGTCGAGGTGGCCCAGGTCCCTGGTGTCCTCCTGTTTCATGGATCTCACAGCCTGTCAGTGAAAACAGCCCAGCCATGTAGACAGCTGTGCTCAGGAGGCTGCGGGGGCGAGAGGAGAGGAGAGGAGAGGAGAGGAGAGGAGAGGAGAGGAGAGGAGAGGAGAGGAGAGGAGAGGAGAGGAGAGGAGAGGAGAGGAGAGGAGAGGAGAGGAGAGGAGAGGAGAGGAGAGGAGAGGAGAGGAGAGGACCTTTGTTTTTTCAGTTTGCTGCATGTCTCCATCCAAGTCGTCCTTTTTCTCCAGCTTTGTTGTATATTCACTCCACCCGAATTGGGCTCTGCCATGTATGTTCTATTTATCTGCAAAAGTCCCACAACAGAAGCAAAAGCCTTGGTTTCACATTCAACAGCCTTGACAGTATTTTTATGTCTGTTTGTTTAGTGTATATTTGATTTTGTCTTTGTCAGTCAACTCAAACCATGTAGACTAAAATGCCCTCCTTCTTCGTCTGTGCCCCATATTAACCCACTTCCTTGAGGCTACGGTGCACTTTCGAGAACTGATTGTGTGTGTGTGTGTGTGTGTGTGTGTGTGTGTGTGTGTGTGTGTGTGTGTGTGTGTGTGTGTGTGTACGTGTGTGTGCTGGCATATAAGAGGGGAAGAAATCCTGAAATTGGAAGTGTTACTTGAGCAATAGACTGACAGAACTACCACGCTGCCATTTCCACTCTCTTGAAATCAATCACAGGTTTGTTGGAGTGATTTTTATTGGCCCTAAAAGGTCCTAGCCACAGGCTAATGGGATGGATTCATCTTCAGGCCAACAAACAATACATGTCCCAATGTGGAGACTTAAAAGAATATGACAGCTTGTCATCCAGAGCGTCTTTATGCGTTAGTCCCTTTTTGTGTTCGTGTCCACCACATCAGAGGGATCCCACAGATCAATGCAATCTCCTCTTTCCTTTGAAGGGACAAGTGCTGTCCCTAAGGTGCCCCATCCACCCCACCCCCTCCATACAGGCACTCTCCAATCTTCATGAAGGCCTCCGCTTACCTCCACCATCTCCCTCCACCTCCTACCCGGCTCCCCCAGCCCTTCCTGCCATCCAGGCCTTGTTTATGAGCCTCTCCCCTGTAAGGACAGGTTAATAGAGGAGCTGGCTCAGCTCAGGCCCGCCTGGTTCTCATTCACTCTCTAATAAGACATTTCATCTCCTGTCTTACTGCCTGCTCGCCAGTGGCAAAGTTCTCCCCAAAACACTGAGTCCAGTATGTGTGTTTGCGTGTGTGCTCAGGTCTCTGCTGTATGGTGTCCTTGAGGTACAAAACAACCACATTTCACAAGCAAAATATACAAACCTTAAGCAACAATTACATTGCAGAAAACACTGTGCTATTACAGAAAACACATTTACAGATTTTACATTATTTACATTTACATTACATTTTGACCAGGATGGCCATGGTGCAGAGTGCAAACCTTTACCCCTTGTCCACACATACAGACTCAAACACAGGAGGCCTGACATGAGGCCTTCATTGAACATTAAAATAATATCCTGCACACTGCCCACAGATTCTCAATAATTAAAAATCACCCAGCAGATTCCCTTGAAGATCTGAAGTTGTTCTTGCCCTAACTTATCTTCACAAACATTGTTTTAACAAAATAAAGGAAAAGCTGATTGTGGCAGCCAAGCTTAGTATGTAATTTACCAGCTCTACACTGACCATGCCTGCCACTTTGAGTCCATACAGTATGTGTAAAAAGGATGGTTATGATTCTTTGTGATACATATTAAAGGAACAAGGCTCCTGGAGACACTATTACCAACCAGAGTACAGTATGTCTCATCTACTCTGGATTTCAAAACCACACATTACCTTTATAAATAAATAGATTCATAAATAAATCCTCAGAGGGAAGATGGCACCACTTTAGGAATATAAATGTAGTGTGTGACCACCTGTGACACAAAACAGAAATTAGTGCACCTTATAACTTCCTTTCAACTGGATGATTCTTCACTTTTTTTTTTTTTTATTCAATGCCAACAGTTAAAAAAATCTACGTTTTCTAAAATATGTGCACATGGTAACTATGGTGTGATTAAGAATAAGGAAGGTAAATAAGGGTTAGGCAACTGAAAAACTTGGTTGCTGTGAGGGGAAATCATGATTACAGTCAATAAAAAGACAGACTCTATTTGCAGGAAACAAACTCCTGCAGTTGCTAAACACCTATCCACCACCTCGACCTTCACACTTACCTTTTCACCTCAGTACATAGATGGCACGCCACTTCCAACATCGCAACTAATCGTTGGCATAGCATGAACTTGTCAGGTGTAAAATTACCCAATATGGATGCGATCTCGAAGGAATGCTGGGCTTATTGCCCTAACCACCTGCTCCAGTCATCATAAACATCCATTCAGAATTAGGAGAATGAACGAATGAGTACCTACTTCTTCTTTCTGTTGTGTGCTTTCTGACATGTTAATTTACATTCTCTAGTGTTTTGTGAAATGTTGTGTTTTGCTCCACAGGGCCACCGTACTACAGCCCACAATTAAAGACCAATGGAACTAGCCCCCAGCACACAAGGTTACCCTGTAAATCAGCTCCCAAGGACACCATAACAACCTCCTGAAAACACTCAAACACAAGGACTGTGATCTTTTTACTGGGAGGCGAATAAAAGAGAGGAACTGGTGGAATGGGGAGCCAGGCCTGGTCCGTAATGCCTGGGCTTTTGGTGGTTTAAATCACCTTGACTGGCCAAGCTCTAAAAGCAAGCCAACTTCCTCCCGGGGAGACCTGGGAGACTCAGTGTCCAGTAAAGAATGTCCGCCTCGCCCTCTGGAACCCTGGGAGGGAGAGGAAATGGCATGTCCTTGGGGCTTCAACTTTAACCCCCCCTCCCTGATGAAATATGGGCCCTGCCCTGTGGTGTAGACTTTTTTGAACTATTGTGCAAGGGTGTGTGTATGTTTCTTATCTTTCTTTGTGTTTGTGCTCTTTGTGAGTTTGTGCGTTTGAATGAAGGAATACAGTCACAACTCCAGTTACTAAAAAAAAGTCATACAATAAGTTAACTTCTGCAATCTGTTACTAAGAACAAATTGATTTTGAAACAAAGGAATTGTATTTCAGAGAACTGTCTTACAGCAATTATGAATCAACTAGAAGAACATTACTGAGTTATTATTTGCTCTACTTAATCTGCCCGCTTTGTCTTTTTGCAGAATGAGAGTGTGAGTTAGAGAGTGAAGAGAGAAAATGTTTACACAGGCCAAGCTGATGCTTTGATAAATGTGCTAGGAAATGGCCTGGTGTAATACCAGCAGGACTGTTCATTTCATATTCCATATGATACTTAGCACATGATCCCTCAGCTAAGCACATTAACCTTTACCATACTGGTGAGCAGCTTCTCACTCTTTTTCAGATAAGAGAGGGCGTATGCCCTCTGAAACAGCTGTATGTGGAGTTGAACTGTGACATTTGGTGAGGATTTAAGGTCTATTTTGCCCACACAAAAGTCAGGCGTGCAATTCAGTCCTTATTTCACCTCATTTCATTTATTTCTGGGAGTACATTCTCTGCTGTAAACAGGGTGCCACTTATGTGCCATTAGAATGACAAAGCTGAAGATACTGTATGTGAAGGGGTCATATGACTTTATTTTGGGATAAAGCTGCTTTTTGAAGCAAACGTGTCTTCATCTTCAATAAAAAAGCAACTGTTAATACCTGGTACCATGTTATATATGCATTATAACAGATGCACATTAACAAGCAGGATTTGAGATTTTCCATTTGTCTTCAATTTCTCTTGCTGTGGTTGTTACTTGAGGTATTCAAGAGTTGTCTCTGTTTCCATGGTGCATCTGAAATACAAGCCGTCTTTGTACTAATTGATCTGTAGGATGTTCCCTCATACTCTGTCTGGTGTTCCCCTAATTGACAATGCATGTGTTTCCAGTTCTGCTCGTTTACATTTCAAATGATGGATGAAAAAGAAGGCTGCCTTTTGCCGATGCAAAAAGCACCTTCTGTGCATGGCGGCCACAAGTGTCGTAACCTAGCAACCAGGGAGTCGCTGTGTGAGAGAGCACAGACAGAGAAGAGGGGCTTCCTCTTGAAAAAAAAAACAACCCCTCACACTCATTCTAGTTTATTCATGCCTTTGTTTGACCAGCTATTTTAGGACCTTAGAGTATTTCTCTCTTACCCTGGATTTCACTTATTTTTAACGTCAGCTGACGTTTCCTGCATTCTCTTTCTGCCTGCTCCTGCTTCATTTGTGAGCACTGCTGAACCTTTTTCTACGTCTGCTGTGCTGCCTGCATCTGTTTCACAGAACTGCATGGGAGGATGGATTTGTGGGGAAAAGGGTAAAGGGAGAAAGGCTGTGTGTGTGTGTGTGTGTGTGTGTGTGTGTGTGTGTGTGTGTGTGTGTGTGTGTGTGTGTGTGTGTGTGTGTGTGTGTGTGTGTGTGTGTGTGTGTGTAAGGGCTTAGGAAGAGGGGAGGAGAGACTGGAGGAAAGAGGATGAGGGAGGAGAAGGGACAGAGGGAGTGTTTTCCATCTGCTTTTTGGCTGAATGTATTCTTTTTGTTGGAGGCCGTCATGCTGGGCAACATGTTTGTTTGTTTCACCATCTGGACTACTGTATTACCTATTACAGAACATTGTCTTTGTCCTTGTTTTACTACATTTGTGGTAGCTGTGTGCACAAACTCAAACACTCTTGTATGTGTAGTGCTATGTAGTTTATGACAATGCTGCAGAAACACAGACTGATGTTAAGTGTCAATATGTGTGTGTTGCTATTTTGACGCTAATTGAAGTAAATTACTTTTTTGAAAGGTAAAGCTGGCAATATTCTATGTTTTTGTTATCGTCATCAATGACATTGGCCATCAAAAGATCAAAACCAACAAAGCATTAGTCCTTCTCTTATTGCTTTTGACTTGTCTGTGGCACTCACAGCCCATTTGTTCCTGCCTAAGACATACATTTTCAAACGAGTGCTGAAAAAAGAGCATTGTGCTCCTATAACATTGTCTGACTCACAATTAAAAATAATCATATATAAAATATTATATTATATTATACGGTATCACAGATTTGATTTGTGCCAATTCGCATTCATATTCAACAAGCTAAGCTGTTTGACTCTGATTGGCTAAAAGCTAGCCAATGATAGCTTGGTTATCAGTATCCTTTACCCAGCGCAACTGGGCGAGCTCACGAATAATAATGAGCTCAAGCAACATGATGTCAGACTGACCAGCTTTTGTGATTGGCCTGATTTCTCCTCTTATTTCTTTTCAGTGGCTAGAGCTGAGAGAGGAGGTAGCAGTTCATTTTCACGTTCACAACATAACACAAACACATATGGACCTAACATATTTTTAAAAAAGTAAGAAAGTAACTCGAAAGTAGTCCAAAAGTGGTGTAAAGCATACAATTCAGAGACAGTAATATTGTAATATGACTAATTACTCTGAAATTAACTAGTAATTTATATGTATTACATTTTGGAAGTAGCTTGCCCAACACCGAACATTAGTGAAACAGGAGTAAATAATGTATATGTTGGAGCCTATTTTAAGCTGTGGATTTGATGTGCTAGCAACTATTTATGGCAGTGGGAGTGGTTTGTGGGATCGACTCAACATAAACTACAGTGCCCATGCTCATCATAATAAAGAAACATGTCACCCAGTCCAACAGTGTGGCTCACTGATGTGATTCATTTTTTGGGCAACAATAGACTTGAGGCCCAGAGAAATAAGCTATTTCAAACTTTGGAAATACAGATAATGTGTTTTAAAACATGTTGTCAATGAAAAAAAATACATACACTGTACATTCAAACAATACATTATTCAAATTCATCCAAATCAAACAATTAAACACTAGTATTGATTAAGTGATGATCATGTGATACTCCAATTGCACAAAAGGTTTTAATAGGACACCAATGAATGGTGGTATCTGGTTGTGTTTTATTGATTAATTGTCACGTGTCCTTCTCTGTTGTGTATAAAGCATTAGCATATACATGGATGATCCCTAATATATGAATTGAGTTGATGTCTTCCTAATCGCCTACCCATTCGGCCTGCCTCTCATTCTTTCCACCCCTGAATTTGCATAGTCAAAGCTGTTATCATTTACATGATGGCATAGGTACAATTAATTTCAGTCTGAAGTCGCTCCTCCCTCCCCCCGGATGATGCACTGCAGCTCTAGCCTGTGTGTCTGTGGGGAACGATAGGGAACAAAATTAATGAGGAAATCATACATGGGTGCTCGGAAGCTGATGTGTAGCTCTCTAGTGGCAATGTGATTTTACTGTCATTGGCTGGAGAAAGGTCAAAGCCAAGGCGCATTGAAATGGGGGAATAAATAGGCAAGCATACTGCAGTGCTTAGGGAGAGTCGGCCTGCCAATGAAGTCCCAATCTATTCCCTTCACGCTTTCTGTTCACTCCCATTACAGACCTCATCAGCATCAAATCCCCACTAGCAGCAGCACGCCCAAACCCCACAAACAGTATGCTGCCTCTTTCTCACAGGCGCACACACACACACACACACACACACACACACACACACACACACACACACACACACACACACACACACACATCTCATTTGCAGTCCTTGCAAAAAGGACGCTATTTGTTTAAATCTTCTGGGCAGTATCTCTGAGTGTATATGCATCGTTGTGTGCATGTATTGTCCCTAACTCTAACCTACAAATAACAGCAGCCATTCAGATTGTCACCTCAGTTTTCATGGTGGTCGTTATCTACTAGCTGTAAGCGACAATCTGAGCCTTCATTCCCAAAACAACCTACCTTTTACATTGACATAAACCTTTATTATGTACATTATAACAAGTGCTTTCAAACTGATGTCATTTAAAGGATACAGGCTTAAAAAAAAGGAATTATATAAGTAGTAAATTATTATAGTAAGAACAGAAAAACAGGATGCGTTCGTGCAATAAGTGTAATTGTCTTGGTTATTTTCCTTATGATGATAACGACTGGCTGGAGGTCATAGTTTATATTAACTACTACATCACTGCCCTCTCTGAGCCCTTCCTGTATCCTCTCTGCTTCCTCCCCCCCTCTGTCCTTCCCCTCCTTCCCACACCTCCCTGTGCCACCGCCCGAGGCAGTGGACCGATACCATAGCTACATCCAGAAAGACACACCACCACCTCCACCTCCACCTCGCAGTCCTACACCACTCTCTGTCCACCTCAGCTCAGCTCAGCTAACATGACAGGCCGGTCAGATGATGATAAATGCAGAGGAGGAAAAGCAATTACTGGATCAGTTAGGTGTAGTAGGGAGCTCTCAGGGCATTCATTACCAACGGACTGTAAAGTTTGGGTTGCACACAAACATACACACTTGCTCACACACAGAAACACACACTTGCACGCACACACACACACACACACACACACACACACACACACACAAACACACACACACACACACAGTGCATCTCCACCGTATTCGATGCATCAACAACACGAGTTACTCTCAGTTACATCTGACAAAGTGATGATAGTAGTGTCCTGAATTTGGTTTACACATTATTCATTCATTGCTGCAACATGCAAACATGCAGAACACGTACTGATGATAAGAAAAATAAGATCAAAAGTGGCAAGCAGGTGACAAGAAGCCTTACAGACGCACAACGTGAATAGGTTATTATCGGTGCGGCAACCATGTGTTGATGTGAGCTATACAGTTGTGTGACATGCCATCTGCACACCTGTCAAAGCCGAGGAGGCCAAATGTATAGAATATAAGCCAAGGAGGATAAGGCTGCCTTGATGATTGACAGTAGCACTGAGGTTGTCATAGGGACAGCTGCAGTCCTCGCTGTCCCCTGAGGAGGATGGAGAAACACACTGATAATAAGGGAGAGACACATACACGCAGAAAGGGAAAGAGAGAGATTGAGGAGAGGAAGGGATGATTTGAATTTACCCTGCAAATACACACACACACACACACACACAAGCGCACACTCTTTCTTGCAGGGTAAAACAGAGGCAGTTGCCCGGTCTGCGTGTCTATTTGTGTGGTGGGCGGCAAAATCGCAGGTCAGGCCCACGCAGCCCATATTCAGCCGTACAGTGAGCAGCACACAGCGGCTACACACAGGCCAGAATGGCAGACGGAACAAAGAGGCGCTCATGCATGCCGAATAAAAACAGAAACACACATACATTTACACACACAAACACACACATACCAAAGGTTCCACCCCGGTGCCTGCTTTTCCTCTGCATTGCTGCCCCCTTTCAGTAAAAGACATGATGCTTAATGCTTCATCAACAAACTGTTGAACGTGTCTACCTTAGCCTGGTTGAAGTCATTAAAAACCACAAAATAATAATGCACATGCAGGTTTAATGAAAAAGGTATTCATTTCACTGCACTTCTTTCAAAAATTCCTTTAATATGTTAATGGAGCAGGATAAAGAAAAAGAAAGAATATGCCATAACTATGATAAGTAGACGAGATGTCCTTAAAAACTTTCATTTTTCTCTGAATGTCCAGCCACAATTACATAAGAGTCCGTGGGTCTTAATTGTGGGTTTCCTTAACCACGACACACACAGTAAACATGTGATTACAGAAAGCTTGGGTCTGTTGGACGTCTAATCACTGGTTGCATTGCGGTTCACCGTGATATCACTTTCCGTAACCTTAACTGTCAAAGGAGGTGTCTGTTTGGCTTTGATAATGGGCATGTTTGGCTCTTTGACTTAGAGGGGCATTTTGTCACATGTCTGACCACATTTGGACTGGACAGGATGTTCTAAACAAGTTCATGCTCAAGCGCCGCTGGGAGAAGATGATGTAGTGGCACTGTAGGTGGCGGAGATACACAATGTCTAGAAATGTGTTTGCTTGCATTTATGTGTGTGTTTGTGTGTGCGTGTTTGCGCCAGCGCCAGAGTGAATGTTTGTGTATATGGGCAAGTGGGGGTGGCAGGGCTATAATCTGCTCCAAACTGCTTGCGGGCAGAGGCGAGGTGGGCGAGACAGTGATACAGAAAGAGAGCAAGGGAAGGAGAGAACGAGGGGGGAGGACAAGCAGGGAAGAAATGAGTTGGCAAGAGAGAAGAAATACAGAAGAAAAGGAAAAACAAGGAAAATGGGAGGGAGAAGTAGAGGTGAGTTGAGAGCAGTGTGGATTCGCATGGTTTACGAATGCTCTGCAGAACCTACTGTACCACACTGTCCTCTCTCTTCTCCCATCCATTGTCATGCTGGGCCCCGTGGGCGCCGGCAAAGCAGCTAATTCCTCTGACATTTACGCTGCTTTCTCAGTCCTCCAGTGACGCAAGCCCGGCCGCAGCCAATGTCAGCACCCACAATGGCCTCAGGTGGATGAGAGACGGTGAATGGTGCAGATGATGGACTACTCAAATCTAACTGAGGCCTAGCCAATGTGGAGGCCTTTAGAAACTCTCATCAAGCCAAGGTCCTGCATATTGTGTTAAATTTCAGTATGTCTTGAATAAAATAGGATTAATGTGGGTGGTAGAATTAGAGAAGAGAACGGTGTGGAGGAAAGAGTAAAGGAAAGGGGGAAGGAGGAGAGGAAGAGCAGAGGCAGGGGGCAAAAAGTGGCCAATTGATAGCGCGAGGAATTTTCAAATGTTTCCCTTTTTCATGCCAAAGTTTAAGTATTTTCAAAAAATCATGAATTTGTTTGGCTAGTTGATCACCTTACTTGACATCACTACGCATAAAATAAGTATTTCACTATAATAAACTTAGGTTGTCAGAATATAAACACATTCCTAACTATATGAACACAATGCCAAATATCAAATCAATGGATTTGGCCTTGTGTTGTGAGCATTGTGCTAACACCTGGGCAAATGGTAATTGACTGGGAAGGAATGTGAAGAAAGTCACGGGGAAATGTTACACTTTGACAAACTCAATTGTCAGAACAAAAAATGAATAAAACATGTTATGGGCTTTGGTTGTTTAATTTAAAAACAAAACATTTAACACAGATACAGTAAAGGTGAAAAAAACAAACCAAAATACCTGGTAGACACAGATAGAAATGATGTCATTGTTATCTATAGTATCTATGGCTCTTTTTTTTCCAAATAGAGTGATTATAATGTTTTTGGATCCTTGGAACATAAAGGTAGATTATTTTTTTTTTATCAAAGTTGAAGTTTACTGTTGGTGTAGCTGATACCTGCTCAGAAAAGATGCCTAACAATAATTTTATTTGCATGTGTTATCAAACATCCATTTCTAACATTTCTTGACAAAAGCGCTTAAAAAGGGAAATCCACACATAGTCTTTCATGTGGCTTTACTAGTAGTCCTACAGCAGTAATGGCCTTGATGTGTGTGTGTGTGTGTGTTCTCAAACTCGGCCTTTATAACGTCAATAATCTTCACTAACAAAAGAGGCAATTTAAACATTTTCCAAAGGCCATTTCTTAAGAGAATATAAGCAGTGGAACATCATTGCAACTGTGACAGCAGCATACACTTTCAGTATGTTCAGTGCGTGAGCTGCTCCTGTAGGAAATGTGTGCACACAAGCTTGGTCGCACACTAAGACATTTGCTTGTTACATGGGATTCCACTCTAGCTCCAACACATACGCAAAAAGTGTTCCTTAACAGGATATAAACACTGGTTCTCAATATTAATCTCACTCAAATTAATTCTCTCTTACAGATTACATCTGTAGTTCTTTAGAGATGACGGCATCACTTTAAGATGTCTAATGCAAATATTTGAACATGAATTGAACTGTAGCAGTTTTCTCTTTTGTTGTGTTAACATTATTACTTCATACCTGAGTTTTTTTTAGAGCCAGCCTTCAGGGTAGAAACCGTAGGTTTTAAGTCAACACTTAAACTATGACAGAGTTTGTCTTTCTCCCAAACGTGGGAGGAACTAAATGGCAGGTATATGTTTAAACTGTCTAACTGGTTGTGGGTTTCCAGTTACAAAGTGCACTCATATAACATGCAGAGTCCTGTCTGTTTATAGGACAGCCTTGGGGATCATGCTGTTTTTTTTCTTTCATATCTTATCCTCACCTTCATTTGCTTTTTTAACCTCTGGGTTTACATCAGAGTCTCTTACCCTCCGTCCCTTCTTATGCTCTGCCGGATGCACTGATAATTGAACATAATTGTCAGGACATTCACAGAGCCTGAAGGAACAAAGAAGCACACTGACACATTATTTACTACCTTACATAACTCTCTAACACTTTAACATAGACAAAGTGAAATGCACAATCAGGAGCAAACTGACACCAGATGAGATATGCCATTTGTTCAATGATGATGGACCTGAGAAAACTTTATTTTGACAATAGACAAGAGGTGACTTTACGTCACAGCAGAAACTCCTGTCATTCCTGAATTGCTTTTGCAAATGCCTGTAAAGAAAATGCAAATATCTTTTTATGGGTTTTAACGCTCCAAGCTTAAACATGCAAATGATAGATAGAATCCATTCTCTTGCAGAGGGTTGCTTTGTTGACTATACCAGTCACTCTCTCTTATTTCTTTTTAAATGTCTCCAATACCCAGTACCAGCACTGTGTTAAGAGTCAGCATGCTGGTCCCTCCATCTTCTTTTGATCATTCTCTCTCTGTTCATTCTGGCCAGCCTTGAACTCACAGAGCAGAAAAATTAATGCTACTGCTGTCCTGGTCACTGATCACTCAGAATGAAAATCTTGTTCTCTTTTATTTTCCTTCTCTTTTGATGTCATATCTTTGTTTCTGCAAAGGTGTGGCTTCCAATAGAGTTCACGGTTGGAATGGAAAGATCTATGCTATCTTGGGTGGGATGATAGGAGTGGCACTGACCACTCAGAGATGAAATGGTAAGATTGATTTGACCGTTTCTTAGTGATCTGGGAGTGGCGACGGGTGCTTTTTAGAGAACCTGAAAAGAACAATAGATTCATTCAAGTTTGTCACAACACTTCATTCACGTTATATTTGTCATTTGTTTTGTATTGATATCAAATGAAAGTGCATTTTTATGACTAATGCTTTCTGTTGTCTGCGTTTTCTATCCCCTGCCACCCCCACCCGACACCCCCACACACACACACACACACACACACACACACACACACAAACACATACATACACATGGATACAGATGTGGCCGCAGCATCAAAGAAGTGAAGATTGAAGACAAAGTCATTATGATTGAGCTGCAATCTGTGACCCCTTCCCTGCAGCCTCCAGTGCTCACCCAGATAGATCTAAATGGTATTGACAGTTGAATACATTTTCTGCATGAAATCATGTCAGCTCAAGCATGCCATCCCCCCACCTCTACGAGCCACTGAAGTGCTAAATAATTACATTAGTTTCCAGAGGCTAATTTGACTGAGAGCAATAATTCTGGTCTCATACCACCATAGCTGTTTTCATGTATCTAATATCAGTATTGGTAAATGACAAGGAACCAGAGGTCAGTTAGCTATGGGTGATAATCAAAACGTTGGACTCTGGTGTAGCTACAGGTAATGTCTGCCATCAGGAGAAATGACGATCGATAGCTTGATATTTCACTGTGAGAACTGTCATAGCGACCATATTAATGAATAATTAGCAAACCCACAAAAAACACCTCCATAAACCTGTAAAGAATAAGAATAATATGTTTATTTATTATTGTATCTTGTACATAGTCACAAAGACAAAAACGCAACAACAGTAAAATGAAAAAGCCCACAACAAAATGCAAGATTTAGATAACAAAGACAAGAGTTAATTTATAAACATTGATCAGGTCAAATGTGCTTCAGATGGCATCAAATAGAGTAGACATGGGAAATGCAGTTCAAAATGGTAGTTACCGAGGTCCAAATGCATAAGATACTCTACAAATACACACAAATGTCATAAAAGAGCATAAACCTACAAAGCAAGTATGAATTAACAATTTCAATAAACATAGAAGTGATAAAAATAAATTCAATAATGTATAATTTCTTTTGTGACTCTCACAGACTTCTAATAGATTCATTTATCATAATCTGTCTGCAAACAGTGTGACTTACGAGGCTTATACAGCTTTTATGCCTGTTTAATGGCATATTTAGAGCCTTTAATAGTCACTGTTTACTTTTCAAGACCTGTTACACATAGAGCTACAATAACATTGTAATTTATGACTGGGTGAGATCTTTTATGTCAGTTTAATGACAGTGCAATTACAGAAATAACCCAGCATCAACATGTTGTATAATAGTGCGTCGTTGATGCTGACGAACGCTTTGACCTTTGCATGTTTGCAGGCTACAGAACAATGAGACAGTTTGGCTGCAGTTTCTTAAGATGGGTTTATATATTTTGGTGGAAGATTGTCTGCAAGTGATGTTATGTAAGTGTGTTGGGTCTGACTGGTCTTTCCACTGAGTTTCTGCCCCCTCGTTTTTGGATCAGCGAACGTCTGACTCCTGCATGTGACTACAAGACTGCATTCTCTTCAGTGTGTGTGTGTGTGTGTGTGTGTGTGTGTGTGTGTGTGTGTGTGTGTGTGTGTGTGTGTGTGTGTGTGTGTGTGTGTGGAGGGTTGATCTAACTGCATAATAAAAAGTGGTTACATCATCGAAGAAAAAGACAGAATTCTCTCTTTGCCTCCAGCCTCTCAGTCAAAACAAGACACTATTGGACGACTCTGCATTTGTGTAAGACTCAGTGTGTTTCCCATTAAAAAAAGTGACTGCAATGTGTTTTTGGTGTTAGGTCATTGTCACATATAGTTTCTGAATCATTGTCATATTTTCCTGGGAAAAGTTGTGTTGTGTGAAACAGGAAGTACAAGGATAGGAGAACAAACAAAGGTCGATGGCTGCAGGGTTAAGGCAACACGGGTTAAGTAGCACTAAAGCCTTCTCTCACTGAAAACCCTTAAATCCTGATGAGGACAAACAATTCCCTGACACACACACACACACACACACACACACACACACACACACACACACACACACACACACACACACACACACACACACACACACATAAACAAAGAGTTTGCTGATGGGAGAGCCAGGGGTGACCCTGAAGGATAAATGCTGATAATGATGAAAACAGTCCTTCCTCAACACAACTCGAGACAAAAAAACACACACACACACACACACACGGACGCCACATACAAAAACAAAGCACACAAATTGTATTTTTAGGAACCAAAATCAGAGAGTCAAATGTGTTTCCCAGTTTATTGCTTAGACACACATGTTAGCTCCCCCTCGCTGCTCATCATCATTCCATCTCGCCGTCATTACCCCTGGCCCCAACGCTCAAAGTAGCTTTTACCCACATTTGCCTGTCTCCCTCATCTCATCTCCGCTCCCTTGGCAGCTGTGTCAACACCCACAGGCCTCTAGCCTTAAACAAACCATCCACACAGTCATTGTACACCATGCCACTCCCATCGCTACAGGAAGGCTGCACTGACAACTATATAAATGCTGGCAGTGAGTCCCTGAACAACATTGATTTTGTTCCAATCAATCCAGAGAGATTGCAACGCATGGTAAATGACAGCATGTGGCCCATAGCATACATTTCAGCATTAATTGTTCCTGGGCAGACTCTGCAGGCCAAATGGTGGGTTGGTCCCGTGAGTCTTACGACAGTGGGAAACATCAGTGTGCTGTCTATTTGCTGGAGCTTTGTGGGAGGCCCATCTGTCACCCATATCTCATCTCCGAGTGGACAAAGTTGATCCCCGTCCAACAAAAATGGCCTTCGCCATTATTTTAAACCATCCGGTCAGCAGTAGTTCAGTATGATCAAGACATCCAAACTCTTACTAATTATAGGTAATAATGGTAAACACCAGGCATATTTAACTTTATTTGTATCATTTTCTTTTTTAAGTTAAATTTTAAAGATATAGTTTGACTTTTTGTGAAATACTTGTATTCACTTTCTTGCTGTAAATTAGACTAGAACATCAATACCACGCTCAAATTGGTCCAATAAAGCTAAAAACCCACAAGCTAAGACGGTACAGCTGGGGAGATGGTTAGTTTAGCTAGCTAAGTTCACATACAAGTTGGAAATAGAGGAAAACAGATGGCCTGTCTCTGTCCAAAGTTTTAATAAAAAGTTTCACCTACCAGCACCTCTAAAGCTCACTGATTAACATTCACTGCCCTAGAGACACTGCTAGGTAGATTCTTTGGACAGAGCCATGCTAGCAGGATAGCAGGCTAACCCTAGTCTTTGTGCCAAACTCACCTAACCGTAAATGTCAAACTGTTCCTTTAATCATTGTTTTGGCCGTTTTTCAGGAAGCACTATTTCCTTCTCCACCTATGAGCTTTTTTGATTGCTAACATAAATTGATATTTCAGGCTCTTGCTGGAGGAGCGTATGTACGGTCAAGGAACTGCTGTGGATGTTATTCTAGCTGTCGGGCTTTGTTTACCTTTCATTTGAACATTTTCCTGTCTCTCATTCCTCATCCCAGTTTGTGTGTTTTCTCTTCACCCCGCCTGTTGTTTTGTGTCATAACAAAGTGAGTTACATTCCCTTCTCCAAAAGTTTTCTCATCCTCTCTCCTTAAGGTTGATTTTTTTTTTCATGTTTCCACATCATTTGTCTTCCCTCGGATGGATCAGAGATGGGACAAGGCCTGCTATTCTACTCTGTGTGATGTGGGTTTAGGTGAATGTGTGTGTGTGTGTGTGTGGGGGTCCTGTGCTGACAGCCAACCTGCTGCCGCCTGGCTGTAGGAAAATATGAATGTACCAGTGAGCAGGAACACTGCCAGCGCTCTCTTTCTCTCTGTGTCAGTCCATGTCGGATTGCCGGGAAAGACTTTTAGAGTTTATGAGTTTTGCTGCTGGACCTGCCGCGGGCTTGGCTTAGGGCCCTGACATGGATCAGAGTGGCATAGCAGGTCACACAATGGGTCACACACACACACACACACACACACACACACACACACACACACACACACACACACACAATATGCCTGATAATAAAAGTGAATCATGTTCCCCCTAGCCCTCCTGGGAGGATTCTCTGTGATTGAGGTGGCGATGTGTATTGCCATTGGCTATATAGGGGCATTCTGTACACTGGTCACAGCATTCACACACACATAACCACATTCAGACCAAGTACAGACAACCTGCTGACAACCTAAACAGCCTTGGGCCAGTTAGACCGTGGATTACGCCACACACGAGCAGCTGCCTGGCAAGGCAAAGGGCACTGGGAGATGATTTGACGTGCTGTTGGAATCCAGTACGTAATCACATACGACAGAGTAGCTGCGTGGTCAGGGATAATAAAGATAAACATTTGCTCTTCAGGTTATTTCCTGAGCCTTGCGCTAAATATGGACTTGGTGACAGCCAAGCGGTGTGTCACCCAACCTGACCAACCTGTGGCTCAGAGCCATTTCCCATTGGCTCTGACCTTTTCTCCTGCTCTGCCTTTATCTCGCTCTCTCTCTCTCTAACAGATAAGATCATCTACAGTGCACAGACTTTATGCTGACACATACAAAAAGAAAGCCGAGGACAAAGAAAAAGAGAATGAGACTTTATTAATTGCTGACCAATGAGTGCACATGAATGAATAAAAAGTCCAAAGTAGAAACAGCAACAGAAAGAAGAGCGAGAGAGAGAGAGCAGACCTGAACAATGCTCTTTTGAGGTGATGGATGTGTTGTAAAAGCAGCAGAGCAGAAAGTGAAGAGAGGTACGGTCCCCGTTGGTAAAGAGCGCTCATTGCCCTTTGTGTTTGGGGTAGAAGAAGAGTAACTGCTGACCACATCAGCCACAGGCCTTTAACTCACAGCGCAAGCACTTTCTGCATGACCTTCACGTTAGGTTGGTGTCTCCAGTTCAGTAAAAGAAAAAAGAAAAAAAAAAAAAAACCTATTTACCTTTTAGAGTACAAAAGCCTGAAACCGGGTGCTATCAAAAAATAATTTGGCACCCTTTCGGTTACTTGATGGCATCTACATAAGAGTGACATGACACTGTCATTAAAGTGTAACATTTATGCAATGATGCTTCTTTTACTAAGTGTAATTCGGTTTTCTCATGACAAGTTATGATTAAGGTTAGGGTTTATGTGTCATGACACTCATATGTAGATAACTTCAAGTAAAGTATTACCACCCTTTTTTTGTTGTATTTTTTTACCTCATCCATTTGCAATTCCAACAGGCCAATTGTGTACCTCAAGAAATGCCCCTTTAAACAATGGAGGGCTCTCTTTTTTTTGTATTGTTCACTTTTCTCCAAATTTGGAAGACAGACCAACTACAAGGAGTTACAAGTGCTGCAACAAGGACGTGATCCTGCTCCATATTAAAATATATCAGGCTGTCTGGTCTTTCTATGGAGGTTTAACATACTGCTGGCTTTGACAAGGCTGCCCCTTCTCACCACTGACTGTGTGCATTCACTAAACAGTGGCCTGGGACTGATTATCCCCCCCCCGCTCCTCTCTGGATGCCTCTGTATATGTCTGCTGATGTTGTTTAGAGCTGTACAGACCGCTGCAAATTGTCCTCAGTGTGGAATGGAAACAGCGGCAATCAGGGGGAGTGCTACAGCGCATTCTTACATGTCACTTTTTTAGCAAAACACACAAGCAGAGCTCTTATTCTGTGTCTCCGCATGGAGTTTGCAGTGTGGGCAGAGGGTGATGAATACAATGGAGAGAAAATAGAGGAGAGGAGCGAGGGGGAGTGGGGATGGAGGAGAGTGCGTGGGTGAGCAGATAGGACTGGAGATGAGGGGGAGGGCGGCAGGTTAAGTTGGTGCCTACACAGGGCTCTATCCCACAGGCTCTCTCCTGTCTCCCACGCCTGGCCCCTCTAACCTGGCCTAGCTTCTGTTTAATGTCTGGCTCTGTCACACCTCAGCCCACTCCCTAGAGATTTGCTTGTCTGTAGAATAACGTAGATTTGAAACTAGTTCTCCAAAGGAGAAAAACACACTGGAGAAACCTTCAGTGTGGATTTTTTTGTGGGCCATTCATCTTTTAAGCATCTTCTGCTTGACTCCCTTTTTGGCTCAGGTTTTTTTGTTTTTTGCTCTTCAATCTCTTTTGTTTTTTACTTCAGTCATCTAGCTACCGTGTCTTCCATCACAATAATCACATTATTTTAATTGACATTAAATAACAGTGTTGGGAAGGTTCACCTTGTTTTGTTACACAATATGTTATTGCAGTATGGGCTTGTTCACTGTATTTCTTTTATTCACTATCACTGTAGAAGATTTGTAGAAATGGCTTTGCTTAGTACAGTATGTGATAGTGAAAGGAGCAGATAAAGAGCTTTTCTACTACTTTCCCATTGTACTCACTGCCAGGCATCTCTACCAGCATTGGGAACTTCAAACAGTTCTTGGTCTCCACATGGTATCGTTGTAGCCACCATGGCCCCTGTTGTACAAGCTATTGAGGGGTTCACCTGACAGAAATAGCAAATTGGGTTATAAAGTTAGATTTGGCAGAAAAGGCTCTGTTATTTCAATGAGCTCTTGAACAAACTGAGCAATGAGGATTCTTCTGGATTTACTAATCTCCCTTTGAAACGCAAATGTGAACATTACATCTTAGTTACAGTAAATCAACAATACAGCACAACTGCCGAAACCTACCAGTCATTGTATGCACTCGTTTATATATGACACATATTACTGATTATGTTTAAAAGCAGAATTAATATCCAGTTTGGAGTAAAGTTACACAGCACATTCACTTCATTTGTAGTATGGCTACACTGCTTATCTATTTAGGGATAGGAGGAAAAAAATGCTTTGGCTTAGTTGTACTTCTTTAAACCAATCACAACCGTCCTGGGCGGCACTAAGTTCTGAATGCAGCAACAATGTCTCTTTATCTCGGTATGTCTTATCATGCATGTAAACACGCTCACTATCTCGCTCTGAAATACTTCCTCTTGGCCAATGCTTAACAACACAACTCTTGTTTGAATGGCGGTTTCTCTCCTCGTTTGCTCATCATTTTCTAGTATTTGCCAGGAAACAGGTACTACTTTACCAACTGCTGGTCTAATCACTAAGATAGTCAAATCCACATGAGGGCTGGATGAGCAGATTAATAGTATTGACACATTCTAATTAGCGTCATGCTGAATCAAATGATTAATGTGAACAGTTGTTAAGGAGACAGTGTGTGTCTAAATAGACCCAGAGGCTAGATAATATAGTAATGGCCTATGACTCACACTAGCACTGTTTTAATGAGAAATAGACAGAAAAAGACTGAGAGAGAAAGAAGAAGTGTGTGTTTTGTATCGCTGCTGTTGTCTGCCTGGCTCCCCGTAATGTTTTTACACCTCGAGTTTTAAGCAGCGATGGGATTAGTTTGTAGGATTGTTGGCTTGGCATTGTGTGCTGAGAGGATAGGCAGTGAAATCCCTTTTTCAGCCACCACTACTTATCCTTGTCCCTGTGTTGTCTCTTTCAAACAGAAGCGCCTTGCTTTACATGCATGTAATCTAGGTGACAAGAAAGAATGAAAGGGGAATTGAATGCGCATGAAGGGAGTGAAAATGGGAATGCTGACAGGGAGAAGAATGCAGCAAGGTGAAGAAAATAGAGTTGGCAGGAAAGAGGGTGTGTGGCTGACTTTGTGGTACCCAGGTAGCCCACTTTTCCTATGCATGTAAAAGTGGGGTACAGGCCCGGCCGGTACATGTGATCAGTGCATTTATGTCTGACATCAGCATGTGAATAATTCATCCTCAACTTCATGCCTGAATTATTGATGTCTCTAAGAATACAGAAACAGGCACCAGAAAACAGCAGAGGGAGTGTGCATGATGCAAGATGGAGAAAAGAATAAGGATTTCATCATTGTTTACAGTTTCATTCCAAATTGAGTTATTCACAAAATGAAAAATGTGACATTTAATCAGATAAGGATTGGTTACTGCCATGGAAATAAAACATACAATATTGTGTTATTAATCGGCTCTAATTTACAAAACATTTTAGAGAATAAAACACAAATACTGTATGTGGCTTACTCTGGAGACGCTTGTGTGTATGTGAGAAATCAGATGATATTGCGGCCCTGGTACAGCAGACACAAGCTGTTTATATCTTGCAGTATTATTGTAGTAGTATAGCCTTCTTTTTTTAGCCATGTTAGCAGCACAGCTCCAGGGATGGAAATGTCAGTTGGCCCACCACTTTGGTTCTGACTGAGATATGCCAACAAGCATTTGATGGATTGCCATTGCATTTTGTACAAACATTCATGGTCCTCAGATGATGAATCCTAATGACATTTTTCTTTAGCACCATCATGAGGTTGACCTTTAAAACGTTTTGACAACCAGTGAACGGGTTGGTTGATTTGGTACAGACATTTATGTTTCCCTTTTGATGAATTGTAATAACATTGGGGATGCCTTTACTTATAAGCTACAATCTAACTTTAATTTTGACATTTGAATTTAACTGCAAAACCACTGACATTCCCATGAGCGACAGCTGTACATTGTGTTAGCTTCTCAGGAATTATGTCACAAAAAGTACCGGAGTATTGTGTGCAAAGCGCCAGTCAATTTAAGTACATGCTTAATGATCCCATGAAAAACAGTGAAAACCGGACATGGACGGGCAAAAGAGGACGTTTGTTCACCCTAGCCAGCATATTCTTTTGATAATTTTGAACAAATCAATAATAATAAATTTAATTTGTAATGCACTTTATAATTATAGTCTTAAGTAGCCTATGCTTGTTCTTTACTTTGAATATACTACATTGTGTTTCTCTTTAAGCATGAATGTACACTTGAAAAACCTACTTAGAATAAGTGTGCAGTATAGAACTGGGTCACAACAACAGAAAATAAAGAATATCTCTTCTAGCTGGATGGATGGTTACTGGATTGATAAAAATCCACTGAGATCAACTAACAGACATTCTTACAACAAAATTGAACAAAGAGACTTCCCATCACTCTCTCTCTTTCCATCTATTGTTAACTTTGTTATCCCCCTTCTGCAGCACCCAGAATGATACTTGTGTGTACTTACGTACATCATTCTGCGGGTGTAGCTGTGCATGTGTGGGTCTGTGTGTATGTGGTGGCTGTGCTGCCTGCTCAGGGAGGCACGGGGCCCAGACACTTGGAATCATTTAGTGAGAATTTCAAGTGTGGGAGGAGAGGAATGTGCGCCCAGATAAAAGAAAGAAAAGTGAAAGAAAAATATAGCAAAGAGAGGGGGTGGAGAGTGCGAGAGATAGACACAGATATAGACAGGGCAAGGGCAGGCAGGGAGGGAGAGTGTGGCAGGTGAGGAAGAGAAGATATGGGGGGATGTGCCCCCTGAGAAACACTTGGAGTGGAGGAAAACAAGCTCAAGTTGAAGATGGGGATGAAAAGGAGGGCACAGCGAGAAAAGCAAAACGGTGAAAAGGGAGGCAGAGCGCAAAAGACAGAGATCTGGAGCCATTGACAGACAGTGGGAGCAGCAGGGAAAGAATAGAAGAAAAAGGCTTGGAAATAAAGTACAAGCTGCCCACTCCTTACCTACTGTTCTCCATTAAGCTGATTTTTTTCAAATGGCTCTTGCAGGTCTCGCTTAGGGGGAACATCTATTCCTATCACAATGCTGCCTACACACACCGCGCAGTGACAGGCAGAGCAAGAGAGAAAGAAAAGAGGGGGGCTACAAGTAAAGATGAACGATGATTTAAAAAGAAATAGTGGAAAAGGAAAGAAGTGCGACTGAAGGCACAAGACAAAAGTAAAACATGTTTTAAAGCTTTTATTATTTATTATATAAAATAAAATCTCTGCTGGAAGCTTTTTTTCTTACTGCAGAACTGTCTTCAGTGACTAAGTGCTAAAAAAAAAAGAGGCATAAACACTTTTTCCCCCTTTGGTTTCTTTTCAAATCAGTGGTACACAACTTTTTCTATCCACTGTGTTCTTTTTGAATACCCATGTATACAAACTGTAACCTCTTTTCTGCATACCTGTCTTTGTTTTTTTGCTGTTCACAAATACACCCTCCTACATTCTCTGCTCGGGCTTCCATTCTCTCTTCCGATCCCTGTTCTGTGCCAAAGCTTACAGCCTTGTGTGAGCATCCCTAACTGCATGTGAGATGTATCTGTAGGTGTGTGTTTGGGTGGGTGGGTGTGTGCATACTGTACGTGTGTGTCTGTACTACAGCAGAGAATTCCCATGAAAAACAAATGATTTCCCAGCTTTTTCAAGGGAGTTTAGACTGGAGAATGGATATTAAAATGTAACTCTAAATCACCACCTACTTTCTAATGTCTTTTACAACTATAAGAGCACTGGTTGGGAAAGAAGTATGTATTTTATCTCTGCAATGATGTAGGTTCAAAAGGCAAAGGATTTGATTAAAGAAGTGTCTATCCATGCAAATCTGCCATTGGCCTCCTGACCTAGCTGATGAGCTTTGTAGTTTAATTGGAATGAGTATAAACTGAAAACACCACAAAATCAGCAACCATGTTCAATATTGACAAGGACCAATTCCTTGCTAGCCTAATGACTGCAGGTCAAGATGATTGCCATGCAAAATCAATCCAAGGGACTAACGTGTGCATCTGCAAGGCCATTCCTCTATCTTTAAGAGAATAATAAGCACAGGCTGTGAATTAAAAAATTTAATGACGAATCAGAGTTCCATTGATGGACGTGAGGCACTATTGAGCTGCCGGGGTCACAGAATGAACTGGGCCGAGCTGACCTCCATAGCTCCTGGCAACAAGGCGGGCACATTCAATCTCACTTGACCCACTCAGCTTTCACCTTTGACCGCTGACAATGCTGCCCCTGTGTGAACTCTCAACTCCAGGGATCAATAGATCTTGACCATCGCCTGGGGCTTTTGGCCAGAGCGCTGAGGGCAATAGGACGGTGTAATGGGGCGCAGGCTGGTAGAAGCAGCCTGACCTGAAAGGGCAGGGCCACTGACCAATAATGATGTAGGAGATTTATACTGGAATTGGATCTGATGAGAAGAAAGGGACATTGGAACATGCATGGGTATGTAAATTATACATCAAAGCACAGCAATGTAATCCTTTTCTAAAATTCAACAAAAATACAGACTTTTAAACCCACTACTAAAAACTTGAACTCAGCAAGAGAAATCTTTTTATGCTCCCCCAATCTATTTATGTCATACATGGATGCCTCTCTCCACACTTCAAACTAGGTTTCCACATTCTGATCCTTAGTGATTGTGGTTTTGTTGTGTAGTTTAACAAGTCAAGTCACTAATCCTCTTATGCTGGAATGTTGCAGCAGCACTGTATCTGAAAGTTGAGCTGCCCTGCGTTCTAATCAGCAAGGTAAAGTTCTTTGATCTCAAGTTGGAAAAGCTTCCCCAGTTTCTTCTTTGGAGATGATACTGTGCATAGTGGCGGCTTTGTGGGCTAAAACCCTCCTAGCATTTGCAGTTGCCACTCTATTAGGCTACTTACAAAAAAAACATCCATTTCATTCCTTTTTTCCAATTTGAATATATCGTTCTAACATTAGGCATGGAACCTGCGGATTTTAACACACATAGGATCACGCTGGCACAACGCACACACTATTAAATACATAGTGGGTCTCAGTGGGTGTCAAACAGATATGCTGAGGGTGTTATAACAGTGAGTCATCAGCAACAGAACACAACAGAACACTGAATGCAGTCTCTGAGTACATTGTGCCCGTGAAAGTGTGCAAGACAAGATGAAGAAAATGCAGTTGAAGTCATCAAACACTCTGAAGGTGACATGTTGAACAACTGAAGTGGGACTACAAGTAAAAACAGGTTTGAACCCAAAAGCCCAACTCTGAGACCAGGCCATCAAAATAAAGAAATTCAAGTTTACTTGAGAACAAAAGAGCGGCAAATATAATATATGCTACTGGGCTGATGGTTGTCCAGAAACCTCTACCGCCAGCCTACAGACAACACAAGGAAGTACAGAATGTCAATCTTTATTTTTAGTTTATTACTGGAGATAGTGTCCACGTTTACGTCTTTTTATTACAAAGCATTTTCTGTACAGTACTACAAGTTGTTGGCAGAAGAAAGAAAAAGTTACACAATATATGTTTCTGAGGGGCAACAACAACTGGTGCTAGTAATTAGTAAAAGGCTAACTTGACATGTGGCCAATATCTCGAGCAATATGTGAATCATTCGGAGGTAATAAGCAAGGTTAGCTATTTAACTGGTTTTTTTACACCCCAGAAATATATGTTGCACTGTGCAAGATTTAAAATGTTTCTGTGTTAGCACGTGGGTTTTCAATCATTTGTTACTGTTTTTTACAGTATGCGTTGTGAAAATGGTAGACATTTGTTTACTTGTGCTTTATTTGCATGTGTTTTTCCAAAATTGTGATGCATTGAGCTCTCATGGCCACTGTACTCTTCTCTACCAGTGCTACACTTAAAGCCACACTCTGGAACTATTAGCTGCAGCTGTAGTTCTAATGAGACAACTTGTAGGAGGACTGAAGCGGGAAAAGTTACATAGCTTTATAGAAACATACATTAGCTGATGCTTTACTTTAAGTTTGTTTGAAGGATTAAAAATATTACAGTATGTTTCCATCTGATGGAGACTATCCAAACGCAGTCATTCCTCATTAGTTGTGGAAGGTAAAGTTAACTTCACAAATGCCTCTTCAAACTCGTGTCGCACAAAAGCCTCAGACACTTCACCAGCAGCAGTGAACATTCATTGTGAGAGACAGGTGCTCCAGTCTGGCTATAAGCTTATTCAATCCCAGAATGTTCCTATAACCCTCTGTGTGTGTGGTGTGTGTGGTGTGTGTGTGTGTGTGTGTGTGTGTGTGTGTGTGTGTGTGTGTGTGTGTGTGTGTGTGTGTGTGTGTGTGTGTGTGTGTGTGTGTGTGTGTGTGTGTGTTTTCTCTCATTTCCCATTTCTCATATCTCATGTCTGTGGTTTCACAGACAGCAGGGCCCATCTCACGAGAGCTGAGGCATGACTCAGACCTACGCAGACTTGTGGCTGGCGGCTGTGACTCAGAAAGGAAGGGAGAAGGGAGGGCTGAGTAGGAAAGGGAAAGAGAAGTGAATTAAGGGGAGAGTGGGGTAGGGTGTGTGTGTGTGTGTGAGTGGGGTGCAGAAACAGAGGGAAGTGGAGGGTGTCATTGATGGGATGTCATTCTCCCCGCTCACCCAGGGTAGCAGAGATGAGCAGCTGGCCATGAATACATGTGTGGCAGCATCACTCAAAACACTCAGAAGCCAACGCACACATGCACACACACAGGAGCAGCTGAAAATAGCAAAACAGAGGCCTTCCACAACATCTGCCAATTATCTGGCAGAAAGCAGGCCTGGGCCCAGGATCAGAGTAGTCCCAGCTGTGGGCCTGGACTGGAGGATGGCACTGATAGAGGAAGAGAGTGAGAGAAATAGAGAGAGAAAGAGAGAGAGAGAGAGCGTGAGAGAGATTGCTAAGAAAAATTGTCAATAACAGACAAAGGGTTTTACAAAAAGCAAACTGGCTCCCATTGCGTCGGGCGCATAGATCAGTCTGTCATAAACACATAGATTTATTTTATCCATATGTGCCGTAGAGAAACAACCAGGGCCCCAGCCTTCCAACAGCATTGGCAGGAATCACTATATCTTTGACAGTCAGTCGGTTTGCCCACCTTCCCTCCCTCTCCATTCCTCTCGCTCTCCCTTTGGTCTCCTCTGTGCTCAGAAAAAAGAAAGACAAACTCATTTCCATACAAATGGAGTGAGAGCCTGCAACCCAGGGACCCAGTGGAATTGCAAATATTTCATCTTTGCCTGGGAGCCTCGCACTATTACTCCTTGGCCATTATCCCTTCTCTTTCATTCTTTCTCTTCTTTTGCTTTTTCTTCTCTGCTCTCATACCCACTCACCTCCACTATCTACCCATGCTTATACTGACCCACTGTAGCTCCATCTATCATTTGGTCTTCCAAATCACCCATCTAACAGAAAAACATCCTCCCACAACATACTACTACATCCCTACTCCCTCTGTACAGTCAAAAATAACTTTACTACAAAGCAAGGCTCAATTTAAGCTTCCAATCCAGTGTCTGCCTTGAACTTTAATAGTTCCTGAGGAACTTTTTTGGGCAAAACCCTGTCATGACTTTCAAGTGCAGCAGCTCAGCCAGAAAGCACCGGCTGCCTTTCTCTTTCTACTTCTTCTTCTTACTTTTGTTTCCTGCAACATCCCTCCATCCTCACCTCGTAGCATCTGCCCAGTGCCCACATTCTTGGGCACACATGGTGTCCAGCAGCTGCTAGGTCAGCATAGGTGCTGGAGCACAGATTGCCTGGCGCTGGCCTCCTAACCAGGCGAGCTGCCAGTTGTGGACACAGAGACAGCAGGCAGGGTAGAGGATTTAACGGACTTCATACAGCACACTGTGCTTCTCTCATTCCTTTCTTCTATTACTGATCAAAGGCAATGAAAATGCATGGATGTTAATTGCCAAATGAGTATTGGACTGCCGGATTGGAATCATTCACTTAACATAAAAATTTAAATCTGACTTTTTTGTTACCGTGGAGATATTGACGGGGGTACTGAACCTGCAAATCTCCAAAGCATTTTTTCCTTTTCTATCTGAGCTTGCCAAATTTCCATCCAGCAAACATTACTTCTCCTCACTGTCTAGTATTTTCTGCTTGCTCTACAGTTCTCAAGAGGAAGGCACTGGTCAGGAGGAAGGGAGTCCTTTACATGGCTGATTTTACTAGTATACAAAGAAGAGCAGAGGGAGGACAGGCTCAGCCCCAGATGGACAGTGTGTAATGTTGTTAGCTATAGTTAGCCAATTTAGTCACACTGCCAGCAGCTCTCATTACATGATCTAATTCTCCCTCTCTATCTCTCTCCCCCTCTTATTTATCCAGCACACACATGCACTCCCATACTAGCCAGAGAGGATGGAGGGAGTGCCAGGAGGTGAAAGACAGACTGTGTGTGTGTGTGTGTGTGTGTGTGTGTATGTGTGTGTGTGTGTGTGTGTGTGTGTGTGTGTGTGTGTGTGTGTGTGTGTGTGTGTGTGTGTGTGTGTGTGTGTGTGCTGCAGCAGTACCAGTATGTGTTTAGGAGGCTATGCATGACCTCCTCACTCAGGAACCTCTAGTTTTCCAACAAGAGAAAGGCATCAAAATTGAATGAAGATATTAATAATTCAGCGACCAATTTCTCCAAGAAAACAGGTTTTCTAAAAACGATAAAGCAAAAATCAATGTTGCCTCTGCTTTCCTCTCTCTGTCTCCCTTTCACTCCCCATCTCTTGATGCGTGCGTGGAGGAGAAAAGAAGAGGGGGTGGAGAGGATCAGCATATGTGGCTACATGTCTCTTTGTTTGCGCTCCATGTGTGGGAGCTTCTGTTGGTGCGCTTCGGTCTGTGTTCTAGCAGGGTGGACATCATCTTTGTGCCCGGCAGCCTGTGCTGTTACACAGCGAAACCCCTGGAGACAGGAGTGCTGCTTCAGCCTCGTCACCTCCAGGCTGGGGCAGAGGAGAGGAGACGCCACTCAGAGGGAGGTGGAAATCTCAACGGGGCATCAAGAAAAAAACAGGCACACATGCACAAGCATGTGGAAGCATACACCCAACTAAGTGTGCGCACACACACACACACACACAGACAAACAGGCTGCTCATGCTTTTGGACATTGATGTGTTGGGTTAAGCAGCAGACAGCATGAGCTAATTATGACCTCTGTATGAAGTGTCTGGAGGGGAGCAGGTACACACCAAGTGCATGTCTGTTTGTGTTTGATTGTCAGACACACCACTGTTTCTCTTATATATATATATATATATATATATATATATATATATATATATATATATATATATATATATATATATATATATATATATATATATATATATATATATATATCCAGAACACCAATCTTTCTGTCTGTGCTGCCTCTCCCATTTAAACCCACAGAGAGCCAAATGTAAAAATACTCCGATCTCTTTTTCTCCATCTTCGCTCAGTGGTCGCACGGTTGGCTTGTCAGATTTTCCGTCTAACAGTAATTGTAAGTTGGAGGGGAGTTAGCAGCAAGACTGTGTGGGTGGAGTAGTTTACTAATATTTTTAGAAACAATTGACTCGTAAGGTTGGTTAGTTGGGACATTTCTGGCTCTGACGTGAGGAGGAGGAGGAAATGTATATCAGTGACAAATCACAAATCACAAAAAATCACAAATTGGAGGATGATTTGGTTAACAGCTTCCTAAATAATAATGTTTTTCTTTTTACTTTTGAGAAATACAGAGATTGGACACAACCGCATGAAGACTTAAAATAGAATGCATTCATCTATTTCAATGAGCAGGTAATAAATACTGCTCCATTTAGTGGTTTTACGTAAACTGTACTGACGTCTGGTTCCCACTTGTAAGAAGTTACCTCATGTAGTTTTGTTGATATCAGAAACAAATATCAAATCACATACTTACTTCATTTATACTTGTACGTGCATGTAAAACAATGTAAAGTATTGCTATATAAATAGGATTCTTTATATTTACACCTATTATATTATATTATTATTATATCTTCTCCCCACACAGTTTTTTTCTTCTTCATTTGTTCAGGTGCTTTTTTAGAATCCTTGGTTAGAAGCGCAGTGGGTGCGTTATTACATTCAATTTATCACACCGTTGTGACAAAAAGAGACCTGAGTCGGAAGGCAAAGCTCTCAATCTACCTGTCAGTTTTCGTTCCTACCCTCACCTATGGTCATGAACATTGGGTTCTGACCGAAAGAATGAGATCAAGGGTACAAGCGGCTGAAATGGGTTTCCTCAGGAGGGTGGCTGGTGTCCCCCTTAGCGATAGGGTGAGAAGCTCAGTCATCCGAGAGGAGCTCGGAGTAGAGCCGCTGCTCCTTTGCGTCAAAAGGAGCCAGTTGAGGTGGTTCGGGCATCGGGCATAAGGATGCCTCCTGTGGGTCTACCTAGGGGGATGTTCCCGGCCCGTCCAGCTGGGAGGAGGCCTCTGGGAAGACCCAGGACTAGGTGGAGAGATTATATCTCCAACCTGGCCTGGGAAACAGAAAGGGAAATGTGGGGTCCTCTACTGAATGGATGGATGTTTAGATGTAAAAGTCTCATTCATTTTCTCTATAGCAATGTCAGGTGACTCACTGTTTGAGCACTTTTTCATCTTTTTCTTTGATAAAAAGGTACAAGCCTGTGTACATACAACATTAGAAGTAGAAGTTTAGAACGAGGCCCAACATGCCTTTCTAATAAAAGTCAATTTGTGATTTCCAATCACAAACCTTTAAAGTCTGCAACGTGTGGTGATAACCGTGGGTGGAAGCTAAAGATTTAGATGTTGTGTGATCAAACATTTAAAATTTACTGCCACTCTAATACGCACCCATGACTGCTTTGTTCTCCATAGCAATGCCAAGGCTCATGGGTATACTGTCTAATTTGGAGCCTTCCGCCATGTTCTGTTAGATTTTGCAGGAACAGAGTTGATATAATTAAAACTGGTGGTCGTAACATAAACCTTTATGATTGCAGTTCCGCGTTTCTCCGTTAAGTAACATAGAGGATATAATGTAAATGAAAAATGTGAAATAGGAATACAGAATTGGGGAAAAGATCGCTACTGTTCTTTGGATAAAAAACATTTCTTTAAATGAAAAGCAATGAAGAGGAAAGGTGTTTGATGCTACAAACAAATTTAGTTAAGGTTGTGTTTTTATTTAAATGCTCAATATGGTGGTGAGTGTTCCTATTTGGTGGAACACATCCTCCATGGGGAGATAAGAAGCGACACAAACTAACTTCCTCTGATTGTTGAGGACAAACGATGAGGCCTTGTGTGTTTGTGTGTGGGTGGCACATCTGGCAGTGGAAGCTAATAATCTGTGTGTGTGTGCGCGTGTGTGTGTGTGCGCGTGTGTGAGTGCGTGCGTGTGTGTGCGTCTGCCTTTTTCTGTCACGTATCTACTTCTGTGCATCTAAGTGTGTGTATGTGCTGTATTTGTGTCTATGTAGTCTATGATGTATGTGTCACTGTTCCTACGCATGCACAACCCTGAAAGTTTGTACATGCATATGTGTGTGTACAAGTGTGTGTTCGGCGTGTTGTGAGATATGGAGGAGGTTCTGCTCCTCTGACACAGCCACTGTGTCACGCAGACATATCCAGAGTAGAAGAAATCATTACACTTGGTTCTCAGTAATAAATTAGTGGGTTGAGGTAACCCAAGGCAAGGTAATACAAGGTTAATAATGCACTGTTATTCCCCGCTGGTACAAATAAACAATCTCCTCTGTTTATTTGCCGTTGCTACACTCCCACGAGAAGCCAGAAACAGCAGGACAGAGGCGTGGAAAGAGGGAAATGGAAGAAAAAAAGAGATAGCGGGGATGAGAGTGAGAAAGATAGATGACAAATAGATGATGCTCCATTCCCACTCTGACACCCACCTAACCCTCCTGCCGTGTCCTTCGTTTCACTGCTGAGACAAATTAAAACAGGTCGACCCACGTTTCTTTTTCCCTTTTCCTCTTGTCCCTTGTTCCTTCCTCCACATCGGGCCATCTCTTTCTGTTTATCTTCTTTTTTCTCTCTGCCTCCCACTCTCCTGGTCACTGCTCGGGTCAGGATGGGAGTCACGACAGGCTCTGGGATGAACCCCCCCACTATCTGTCATTCATCACATCCCACAAATGACAGCTGCCTCTACCCACTCACACTTTCACCTCTGCATTTCTCATGGAAGACATTGTGTTGCATGTAGCGGCGATACATCAGGGCGCCTATTCGACTATCGAATCGATCTTAACAACTCCTTGTTATACCCACATTCATTGGGTTGTGATACTACGCTGCTAGAGATATATTGTCAAGCCAGTATGTCTTGCTGTGAGTGCGGTATTTTGTGATTTCTGTGATAACAGTGTGTTTCCATGATCATGCAGTGACACAACAAGGGACAGGGCAGAGAAAGAAAGAGATAGCAAATTTTGTCACGTTGTATTGCAAGAGATTGTGCTCCTTCGTGACATTTCTCCCCGCAGTTACATTCAAGCCCCCACAAGCTGTCATCCAATGATCTCATTGGTGACACACACACACACACACACACACACACACACACACACACACACACACACACACACACACATACACATACACACACACACAAACACACAAACTGACCTCAATGTACTTCCTGAATAGAAGATTCTTAGAAATGCGCTTACCTTAAGCAGAAACCTGGTATGCATGAGGAGCCCACACACAGAAACACACACATGCAAATTGGCTGCAGCTGAAAGGTGAGCCAGACTGATCATTAATATGTAACCCCTGTCACCTGCATAGTGAAACAGGACAGATGATGCAGGAGTAGGAGGTAGAGGCCAGAGATACAGTGCGGAGAGAGTCAGATAGGAAGTGAAGTAGCTAAAAACAGAGCTCACGCGCGAGGTGAGCCTGTCAGAAGGACTCCAAAAACCCACCACAGGGACTTACTAACTAGGTCACCCAGGACCTATGAGTGTCTGAGTGAGGGCTGCACTTTTCAGAGCGAGGCAAACTTCTCTCCATTAAGGTAAAACTGAGAAGTATGGGATCTATCATGTCCACCCTAATCCCCACCAGGGGAATGCTCATTATACCTTATCTAGCACCGTGATCATTTTTTTTAACATATCCATTTCCCTGGGTAAACGCTTATTTTCACCTCAGGCCGGTCTTTTGTGCTGCGTGTGCATCACCGAAATGAGGTCGACGTATCCCTATTGATTACTTTCAAAGGCGTTCTTCTCTGTAAATTCATTAGATCATTTCTCCAAAGGTGTGTTTTGAAGCTGAAGTACCCTCTATCAGTGAAAATATATATACATGGCCATTAATCAATTAGAATACCTACTCATGAAACAGTGTAACATTTTAACAGATATAGTTTTGCTGTAAACAAATTGAATATGCTTTCTTTCCAAAATATGCCACTGACTGATGCAAATGGTTCCCAGCGGGGTAGGAGAACTTTACAGAAGATTACTTGTCTTTGTTACATGAAGAATTGGTTCCCCTACTTGTCTTACGTCTTTGCAAATTTCCATAAATCTCTTATGTAAAGGGGAAGGAGACTGGAAACCTATGGAAAATATTGTTCAACACAGTTTTTGTGGCAACTTTAAATGCATTTTACGTACCAAAATAGGTTGTTCTACTTGCATCCCTTGCAGCAAGGGTCATACATTTCTTTCTAAAGACCTATATAATATCCAACACATTACAACAGCTTGCCCTTCCCAAGAGAATATCTTAATGGGTATATTAATCACAAAACAGATTTAATTTTCACAATTGTTGACCAGTTGTAGGTAAACATACTTATCTGAGATAAATTATATTTTATACTCAGCCTATAAATCACTTTAATTGTGGATCACATCAACCCAAAACCATGCCTTTACAGGCATTTAAATCGCTTCACAAATACTAAAGTTCAGTATGTTCAAAGCAGCTGATAGCGACTCAGTGGCCAATGTATTATCGCGGGTAAACAAGGAAGTGACGTTACAAAGTATAAGAGCGCCAAATTCCATATAGGCATGTTGGGGTGGTGGGTTGGTTCAAACAAACACAGGACTTTCACTCGCAAGACCGGGGCTCATTTCCTGTCTGAAACCAAAAGTCAATGGTCGCTTTTGCTCAGTTTTTACAGACCTTAGTCAGCAACTCAATAACATCCATGCCTTAAAATTACTGTACGTCTCTATTTTAGTAGTTTCACGAGACTCATTTGAAGCCAATCTCCGATGTTTTTACCTGCCCTAAGTAGTTTAGTTGCTAAACTAAACTAGTTGTATTTTACAACATTTAGTCTGTTTAAAACAGCGCCTGTTACATAAAATAGAGCTGTCACATGATAAAAGCTGCCCCTCTGTTAGCATTCTCTAACAAACAAATGAACAAACGATACCTGGACCCTAGAGCAGCATCAATGTTATCAGTAACAGCAACAAGTTTGACCATCTTTGTAGTTACCTGTACCACTGTCACAGATGGGAGGAATGTGTGTGTGTGTGTGTGTGTGTGTGTGTGTGTGTGTGTGTGTGTGTGTGTGTGTGTGTGTGTGTGTGTGTGTGTGTGTGTGTGTGTGTGTGTGTGTGTGTGTGTGTGTGGCGGATGGATGGGTGGGTGATCATTATTAGTTATACTTTTCATATCTTTGGCTCTTGGTTGTGACAGGCAGAAGTGCTTAAAGTTCCTGGCTCAAAGACACTATAATTAAACCAACACCCAGAAGAGCAGAAAGGCCAGCAGCCCCCAGACACAAATACTCACACACACAATTGCACGTATCTTCACACAGAAACTCATATAAACCCTTTCTCTCTTTCTTTTACAGGCACACCTACGATCTCACATAGCTCTAAGCACTTACCTGCAGCCTTTAACTGTACTTCCTGTGTCCTTATTCTACGAAACTACAAACACCCACAGCATCTTTGCTGCCTACCTTGTTGACAGTCAGATTTTTCTCCTTTAAGACACCATGCAGCTGCTTTTTCCATGACTACGCCTTTGAGTCAACTCATTACAAACCCTTTTTGTAATGGTTTTATTATCTTAAAACGTAATGTGTAATCGCAACCTGTTTATATGTGCACAGTGTACGGTCAGTTTCACATGGGTGGTCAGGCAAGGATATGAATGAGTTCCAAGCATTTTCTGCATGATTAGTACAGAATGACTCATTGGCCATGCCTCCCCGTCACACACACACGCAGGTGTACACGCACCGAGCATCATTAAATGCTTGGAAGGAATATATGTACAGTATGTATTCATTCTATGCACCCCCACACATTTTAGTTTTTGCCAGATGCGTTATGTAGGCTGTGGCTGTTGATCTTCTTCAAAGTGACTACACTTGGACTCTGCAGTTGACATTCAGTCCCTCCAAAGGCTAGCAGCAGGCGCTGAAGCTTGGTCACAAGAGTGTCTCTTTTCACAGAGCCTGCATGTATTTTACGGTTTTCTGTCATTCCGGGTGGTTCTGAGCCAGTGCAGTAATTCCATATGTGTCAGCAAAGAAGGAATTCAGTGTGGGTGATTGTAAAACATAATTGCTTGAACATAAAACCTCAACTTTTCCTGAATGTGAATAGCGTGTGTGAGTGGATGAGCTGAAACGTGACATGCCCCTCCCTTCTCGCCCTCATGTCAATTAGACTTCGTTGGGATGGAGAGGCATCTGTTTTGATCGTTTCGGTCTCTGTTCAGAAGCCAAGCTATGGTGTCAGACTCACCCGGACATTTTTCTTGGAGGTGCAAATGTAATATTCATTGATGTGTAGGCAAATCATGAACACACTGATAACACACACATTACATGTGAGCATTTGTCTTCGCACTGTCGACCAGTGAGGAGCATATCCAATATTCTGCCCTGTCGTGTGTGTTCCCGGCCTCGAGTCCCCTGCACTTTGTCACTCACAGCTCCTCCGGTTACGACTCTTGGGAGCCTCTGGGGCCCGCCAGGCTAAATTAGTTTCAGCAGCACCAGGAACAGAAGTTGGAGGCCTCTAACCTCTTTTAGGATTACAGGACTCTAACCCTCCTCTCTGTCAAGGCCTCCCAAGGCCTTTGAAGTTGCTCATGGCTTTTCCTTCCTCACGCCACCCGACTCCGAATGAATGATCTACCGCCACCTCAGCCCTTCACTGACCCTCCCTCATACTCTCACCCTCTTTTTCTTCTATCTCTCCACTCCTCTTTCTTTTCATCTTTCTGCCTCCAGGGTGAGGTCCCCCTCCTGTTTTGCCCCGTCCCTCCACTTCCTCCCACTCCTCTGGCCTCTATAGCTCTTACTTAGGTCCTAATTCCTCCTTTCTTTATCTCTCCACCCCAAAAGGCCCCTCACCATGTCTCCATCTCTTTATTGTTGTCCTTTTTTGCATTTTAACATCCTCATGTTTTCTCAACTTCTCACATTGTCCTGTATTTCCTTGTACCACTCTTCTTCACCTAATCTTCTCTTTACTCCCTCTCTTGTTCCCTGTTCCATTTTACTCCCCCTTTCTTCCTTTCTTCACCCCTCCCTTTCTTGTTTTGGACTTTGTCCCCAGGTTTTTTTTGCGTGCCTCACACATTCCTTTGCGCTGACTGTCTGTGTTACATTGACATCCTCTCTTCAGTGTGCAGACCACAGCACACCACAACCCCAACAGCACACACAGAGATCATCAAGTTTATTAACCATCTTCTCTCTCCAAAGAAAATACGTGAAAGTAAGAGTGAATAACAGAATGAAATACATAGAAAGTAATGTTTCATTATAACTACCACACAACTAAAATGTGCCATGGTTTATGTCTTTATGTTCAAGGACCCCTTGACTTTTTCTCCACTAATTGCGCTTGCACACGGCAGCTCTCTAAAGGTGGACATTTTTCATCAACATGCTAGGGACGACAGGATAGTTGGAAGTTCAAATGGAACTCAAACACATTAGAGTACATTATGCCAGCAGAGGTTACGGCGTAAAGTCAAGAGCTGCCAAACTGTAATAGCGCCCTTAATCATGTACCACCTAATCCTGCAAAGTGAAAGCAGGGGAGGCACACATTCATTGATGAATAAATGCAGACAAGTGGTTCTTTTTATAGCTCCTTCAGCCAGAGGACAATATGTAGCCATGTGAGCTATGTTTATTTTATTAAACTGTGTAACAGAGAGAACAAGGTAATGTGGGTGAGAAGGGGGGTCAGAACAAGACAAAGGACAGCGAGAGAGCTGGAGAGTGAGGGAGTAGTAAAGAGGGAGAGATCGGAAGGGAGCAATAACAGTTGATCTATCATAAGGTCATCTTTTTCCGCCGCATACACGTCACCTGTGCGTCGCCTACCAAAGGACAGTCAGCACATTCAAATGTCACGGTCTACTGCTTGTATTGTGTAATACCAAGCTCACAAAACCACATACACGTGCTTGTGTGTTGTGTAAAACAGAAGTGTAGAGAGAAGTGTAGATGTACCTTCCCAAACCATACCCAGTGTTCCAGGTACTGGGCTGTGCTAGGCGCTCAGATCCCTTTCTCCTCCTCTCCCTAAACCATCCATATTAGGATGTTTTGTCACCTCCATGACATATTGTACTGTGTGTGTGTGTGTGTGTGTGTGTGTGTGTGTGTGTGTGCCTGTGTGTGTGTGTGTGTGTGTGTGTGTGTGTGTGTGTGTCTGTGTGTCACCATTTCCTGTCCTGTTCTTGTATTCACCTGTCAATCTGGCTTATGATTCTTATTATTTGCTCAAATAATGGTCTATTGTGGACATGCATTAGAAATTCAATGTGGTGACACAGTAACAGTTGGCTTTATCACTAATCTGCTATTGTTTATTAATGCTCATATAGCCAACATTCATGATTTAGTGTAGCTTGACTAAACCCAGTGTTTACGGGTTAAACACAGGCGTGACCAATCCAGGGCTCCACGTCAGTCTACCTTGTTTCATCTTGAGTTGCTCCGTTCCTCCCTGCTTGATCCTGTACTGTCCTTTGTATGTGTTGGGTGTGTGTGTGCGCGCGTGCGTGCGTTTGCGTGTGCTGACATGTCCATCCTGCCAGGTCAAAGTTAATTGCCAGGCAGATTATATGGTGTTGCAAATGGATTAAAAACATTTGTGAAGTGAATCATTTCCACTTTACCGGCACACACAGCCTTTACTTCCAGTAAGGATCTATAGCAGATCCCCAAGCTTCCACATGGTGGAGGGAGGGGGTGTAGTGGGAGGAGAAGGAAGAAGATGGTGTGAAGGACAAAAGGAGTGGCTGGGGGCAGCCGCAAAGGTGGTGAGCTCAGGGCTGTGGAATCAGAAACTGCTCTTTGCTCTTTACTGTGCTACGCCCCAGCACTGCCGCCACCATAACACCCACACCTCCACCCATGCTCTCTATACCCGTACAACCTCTGCTCCGCTCCAGCCTTGCTGGAATGCTGACTTTTACCCGCACCCACCCCCTCAACATTTCTCACCCCTCCTTCTCTTGCAAAATATGGAGAAATAAAGGGGAAGCAGCATCCTCTGTTACAAGCTGCGGCTTTTGTGTGACCAGCAGCCTGACTGTGAACGTGAATCACAGAAAAAAAAAAATTCTGAATCAGAGAAATGTACCTTCTGTGGTGTACTTGAGCAGACGTGCCACTGTTTGACAAAACATAACTCTCAAAGCAGCAAAAGCAAAGTCTGATTCCACACAGGGCTCTATTAAAACCCACAAATTCAGCGGTGCAGACCTCAGACTGTTTCCAGTGAGGATCATTCCTGCCTCTAGAACTGGAGTTTGTACTGATAGAGACCAGGAAAAATATTCAGACACAGTCCCAGTGGAAACAGATTCCAGTTAAAACAATTTGTGTAAATTTCTATCCAGGGCAATAGTTTCAGAGTGGACAAGCTGATCAACATTACTTTAGAGACAAGAGATGTAATGCTCTTATATGAATACATGGATCATTTTTCACACTCTGAGGTGTGACACTTCAGGCATGGCTGGCACAAAGTACTCATCAGCGTATTTGTCACAATCTATCTTTGGTGGTAACGGACCATAGACGCTGTCTGTCTCCTGTTCCACAATGTGACTCACCAAACCATACTGTATGAATAAAAGCCTTGTTGATAGCAGAACATTTCCAGTTGGCTTTTTAAATTGTTATGTGGCCAATGTTTCTGATAAAGACAAATGTGTTTATCTGATGGAGTAGCTTATCAAGCAAATAAACCGTTTTCCTTTCAAAGGAGTTCAAGGCTGTTTGCCGTAGCTAGGTCAAACAGCACGGAATGGATGGCGGTGCAGAGGGAGAAAGAAAGAAAGAAAGAAAGGAATAAGGCGGTAGCTGGCACATCTGTCATCCATTTAGGCTGGGAAAGGAAGGGATGGCTTTCTGCTTACCTGTGCACTGTCAGCCCAGGAGGGGCGGTGAGGACATTTGTCATGGAGCCGGGGAGTAAATAGTGAGGAAACAAACCGCCATCTGTCTGGGCCCATTGATTTTCACATGAAAAGCAAATACATCCATTCTGTTTGCGCTGCCTCCCAGACCTGTCTGCCTGTTGGGCGGGCGCAGAGTTGAAGTTTACCTTTCGACATCATGTTCCTTTGATAATGCTTATATATGACTGAACCTCTAGCATGATCACTCCCTTTTATAGGGTGTAAATGGCTAAAAAGAGGAGCAAACATGAAGTGCTTGAGCTCTACTGTGAGTCACTGTAGCAGCCAGAGAGTCTGTGTTGCCAGAACAGTGGCATGTTGGCGAGGTTAGGAGATAGCATGTCTGATCTTTATAACAATGAACAATACAGAGAGGTATTGACATGTGCAAGGCTGACCTTAACAGAGGGCAATGAGAGTGACTGTAAGTGATCAAGCCTCTCACAACCTGAGTGCTTTTGTGGCACTTTTAAACATGTTTCCCTTCTTCATCCTTCAGCCTTGCACATGTCATAGAGGTTTGTTTGGAGGTAGACACAAGAAGAAAAGAGAGAGAGAGAGTGAGAGGGGGAGAGAGGCACAGAGAGGTTTTAATGTGTTCTGTCACAACCACCTGCCTCCTCTTGTGAAATCTCTTCAGGTTCCACCCACTGAGTTTCCAATCCTCCTTTCTGCCCTTGAACAGACACTAATTCAGCCACCGAATCTAATCCCTAATGTAAGACCTGATAAATTCCTTTCACTGCCACCATGTAAATGTTTATCATTAAATGGTGGGCATTCACAGAATTATCACTGAGGGGCGTAATGACATTTTATGAGGTCTGACTAAGGTTTGTGGGTAGATAACCTAACAAAGAGCGCCTAGGTGCTCTCTGTGAGTATTTACGTCCCTATTTGGCTTTGATCGTTTTGGCATTTTGCAGCAGACACTTTAGATATACAGCTGATGCAACCAAAATGTCATCCCTCTTTTTGTACAACCGCTGGAGAGAGGGCCTTTTCATTTAGGCGGAGAATTTGAAACAGCTCTAACCTTTCATCAACAATGCTGCCACTTTACGCTGCGGAATTCCTAATTCAGTGAGAGGCGTGCCAAGGCACCTGCTTTCATCAGTGCTCTGGTCCTCTGAGAAAGTCTGCAGAAAGAGAGAAAAGGGATGGAGAGAGGCATTCGCAACTTGTTGACAAGACTCCTGTGGCAAAAAACAAAATTAAACAAGCACCTAAGGGCTCGGTATGTCATGCGGCCCTAACAGGTTTTTACTGCTGGGACAATAAGAAAAACATCACAAACACACAGACAAACACACACGCACACATTGTTAATATATATTATTAAATAATATAGACGCATCAAGCCAAGCCATTAGATAATTATATACTGTATGTTGTCATGTGAATGTACAATTTGTGTGCATGTGCGTGTGTCATTGTTTAGTTCCCATGCCCTTTGCTGTCATGCCAATCCTCCTCACCTGTTTGGTAAAAAACAGGGGGGGGGGGAATCCTCAACCATGTAGTGCCCCTCCAATGGCCCCTTCACGGACCCACTTGATGTGTCATCGCTGGCTTTGTCGTTGCATTCCTTTCCTTGTTCTCACATTATCTATCTACCACTCAGACAGTTGGATGAGTATCATGAGGGCCGCTTATTATCACTGTATTTAAAAAATGTGTTGTTCTCAGTCTTGCCCCATTTTTTTTTATTTTTACTTCTTTCTTTATGTATCCCTCCCCTCAGCCCCCATCTTCGCCTCTTACAGCCCCCTCTTCCCCTCCCTCTTTTCGCATTCCTTGGTGAGTGGGTGGAAAGTTCAATTGGGATGTGGGATCCCAGAAGGGCAGGGGGGGTTTGCCTCTTTCCAGAGCACAGAATGTGTGCAAACCAGGGACTTCTTATCAGCCAATCCAATCTGTTAGCACAGGCGGGTGTTTTTTGGTGGTGTTGTGGAGTTCCTCGAAAATGGGTGAAAGGTCCAAAATGTGTCCCGAAACGCCATATTTAAAAGAAGAAAAAACAATTCTTAAAATGTAATATAAAACGCTGCATACTGTGATCATGCAAGCATGTGTTACTTGTTACATTGTTACAGCTGCAATACTGGACTCCCTGAATTGTTGTGGTTCACTTCATCCCCAACTCACTGCTGCTACCCACTTCCAACACTTACTGTAGTGAAAGAAGGACCTCTGCTGGGTATGTCTTGATACTGCTATCCTCCTTGTTATCTCTAAGGAGGAATGAATGTCAGCTTTGTTGACTGCACTCTCAGTTTGACATAAAGCTAGCTCAAACTGAGTTTTATGTTTCCTGTATTGGACTTTGATCATGTAGTGGTAGTTGACAAACAGCTCATTATTGTAAGAACAATCTGTTTTCTGTTGTTCCTTTTGTCCCTGTAACACTTGATTGCATTACCTCACAGACTTGGCATGTAGAAAATGAAATGATAGGGCAGTGTGGGCATGTCATTCCCAGCAACTTGCATAACCTTCCTAAAGTAACAAACCCATCACTATTTGGTTAGAGGCATTCCTTAGCCCTTTTGTCAGCATGTTTACCTTTGCTTCCGTGTTATCTCTGTTGCATCTGCAAGCAAACAAACTGGTTTTAGAAGCAGCTTTGGTCCGTGGGCTGTGAGTGTAGGAGACACACAGGAAGTGGTGGGCGACCAGCAAACTGTATTTCCTCTTCCTGTCTATGTCCTCCCTCCCTGCCTGCTCGCCTGCCCTTTGGCTATTAATGTAACTCTGAGCTACCCACCACACACCCACATGGCCACTGGGAGCTGGTGGTGCACTAGAATTCTCAGACGTGCACATGAACATGGACACACACGCATCCATGCACGCACATGCATACAGTCGTAGCAAAGTACGTCAAGTGATATCAGTGTAAATAATTAGAAGCTAAACAAGCAGGCAGTATATTCTGCTGAGAGCCAAGCAGAGTGAACAGGATGGTTTTTGCCCTTCATGGCTCACTTTCATATCAATCCATTAGCTCTTGCTTCTATCTCCTACCTTGCTGGGACATTGACAACAGGCATCAGGGTGCAATTATATAGGTGTCCATCACTCAATCTTGACATCTCTCACAGCCAAGGAGGAGGCGATGTGCAGTATGCACTGTAGGGAAATGCCTCAAGCATGATAACAAGGTGTCCAATTCTTTAAGCAGCTGCACCTGCCCGTGCACACACACACACACACACACACACACACACACACACACACACACACACACACACACACACACACACTGAAACTCAAGCGTCACACACATTACAGATGTGCCATTATAGTCCATTGTGAAGAAAATTATTGTTCATTTCTATTTGCTATTTTTCCTCCCTCCTTCAAGCAGGCCTTATTTTCTTTCTGAAAGTGGGCTGACAGATTTAGCACTTCAGCTGTGCACTTCAAATCTCTCCATCTCATGCTCTCTTTGTTCAATTTACCACCACTACACACGTGGCACAGCCTACACACACGGATGCACACACACACACACACACACAACACACACACACCCATGATCCATGTTCCCATTGCAGCCCTATCTCCTCCCCTCGGTCATGCAGCTCATCAGTGAGAACAGAGAGAACACACAGTGGCATGAATCACACTGAGTCATAGCACCTAAAGAGAGGTGTTGCATTTAACCAGGACACAGACTATTTATAATGACCTGGGCGTGCACATTCTCATTATGGGCCACGGATGATGCTGACAATGGATCGGCAGATGAGGGGGCATTGACTCCTTTTAAATGTCACCAGCAATGTATCTTCTTATCTGCAGGCTGCGGTGCCAGTCCGTCTGGATCCAATATTCAGAGCAGGGTGAATGAACTAGAATGGAAGGGGAGAAAAGATCTGTAATAAGACACAGTGATTTGCAGATGAGGGGGCACAGACACTTCATCACCACATCAGAATATACTGTAGGTTTATATATTAATATATTTATAGTCAGTCCTGTAGTAAAGGGCTCCTTTGATTGAGATCAACTATGTTGATTAAAACACAGCCTATAAATGGTTTATAAGCACATTTCATCATCAGTGGTAAGATTTAGATTTACAAAAGAAAAAGAACATCTAACAACATCAACATTAAAACAAAGTGTATCTCCCATGCAGACCTCTGCCTAATACGCTTGTTAAAGTCTAATTAGTGTAACAAGTAGCTGGAAGATAAATAAACATAATTATCATATCAAATACATTAGCTGTTTGGGGGATAATAGACTCATTTGACAAACACTTTGTTCTTCTGCTTTCTTTTGGCTTATTTTCTCTCCCCGCATGCCAATCATGCTCAATGCATCACATCAGGACCGAGCTGGGAGGTGCAGACTTATCAATCCTTGGCAAGCTAATGTTCAAATTACACTGTGTCTGATCGGGAAGGCAGCAATGCACTGAACCCCAACCCCCAAAATTGCCAGCTAGCACGGTAGAAACCACATTTCAGGTGAAACATCTTCGAGAAGCAATCAGCGCTTGAACAATTACATTTAGTGGATTGATTGCATATTGATTGAGGGTTGCCAGACCTGACCAGAATTTGCAGACATCCACATTACAAATCAACATAAGGCAAAGGGCTGGGCAATATGGCCAAAATCTTCTAACCCAATATAGTTTATTTTATATCTTAAATACTATATATCAGGATTTAGCATTTTAGTGTTTTTGGGTAATTCAATGAATGAATAGTTTATTTGAAATAACAACATGGTAAAGCCTATTTTTGTGTACTCCTGTGTGAATGTATACATGACAAATGTAAAGGGTTTTCTCATTTTATTAAGAACTTTAATGCAAAATGAACATCCAAATGACCTAAATATTGCCATGACGCAGTTCCACCGCTATCGTTTCTATCAAAACGATATAGAAATATGTATATAGACAGTTTTATATTGTTTTGAAAGATACAGTATATATCTTTATACCACCCAGCCCTAGGCCTACACAACCCAACAACTAAGTCATCAAAACAAGGTTTGGTGGCAGAGGATACAAAACACTGGAACACCATAACAGTGACTTTGTCTTTTTTCTGCTTCAGGTGAAGAGGGAGAGGAGGAGAAAGGAGGGGGGATTTCATTATCAGTCAACATGTAGGCACATGCCGCACGGCTTTACCCGACCAACCGTTGTCATGGTAGCAACTTGTCATGTCTTCTGCGTCTCACCTTGAATGAATGGAGACCTGCAGGACATGTGCACTCCCCTAGGAGCATGCACGAGGGGGGCGTAGTGGAAGTGCGTCAGCCCTCCGATGGGCAGCTGGGGACACACCCACGGCAACCTGCGTTGACTTCTCTTGAGTGCATGTGTGTGTTAATGCGTATGTGTTTGCTTTCCTGGAAAATGAAAGGTGAAGCTGGCGTCCTCAGGACCATGTCGTCACCACAGGGACGACGACAACAGCAGCAGCAGCAGCAACAACAACATCAGCAGCAGCATCAAGAGCAGTCGACCAGCTGCTACTCTGAAATCTGCATTTCCCTTGGCGGCCTGCCGAGGACGGTCATTCCTGTTTTCTGTCCTATCAAGGACATTGATCACATTTCAGTGTTTGGTTAAACGTAGTCATAAGCATTGGACTTTATAGAGAGTATCACCACTGAGTTTGAGTTTTTAAATGTCTCTAAATTAGTCATGGAAAAACCTATGAACAAAGCTGTTATCTGTCTGTTAAAGAGTCTCAGTATCTTTCATTCTGTGGAGTAGCGTTACTTACCAGGTAGTGTTGCAATGACATCAATCATGTCTCCGCTCTCTGGCCTGGCAGCAACGACAATAATCCAATAATATTTGTCAGATATTACAGTCTTTATTCACTGTAACCTGGTAATTTATTTGGTAAAGTTGCACTGATTTACCAAATATACTAGATACACATTTGTTTGGGTTTTTATGATGGTGGCAGGTCCTTCGAAAATATCAAATCTGATTTTTACATTACTGTAAGTTGTATTCCACGTACTAGGCTACATGTACAGGCTGAATTGTAGTGGTTTGTACTTCTTAATAATTGCTTCTATCTCCTAGTGTTTCTCTGCATCAGTCTGTTTCTACAAGAGCTCAAAGTCCTTTTTCTGTTTCCTCTTGAAGTCGTTCATGTCTCTTGACTATTGAATAGATGCAAGAAAGCTTTGTGTGTGTGTTTTGCGTGTGAGTGTGTGTGTGTTTGTGTGCACGCGTGTGTGTCTAGAAGTTTGAGTGTGCGGGGGGGTGAGGGGAGAGGAGGAAAGGCACGGCAGGTTTCCATGACAACAACTTTTTATGTATTTGCGATTCTTTAATGGTTGTTGATGGAGAATGGATAGATAGATAGATAGATAGATAGATAGATAGATAGATAGATAGATAGATAGATAGATAGATAGATAGATAGATAGATAGATAGATAGATAGATAGATAGATAGATAGATAGATAGATAGATAGATAGATAGATAGATAGATAGATAGATAGATAGATAGATAGATAGATACTGTCAGAGTAAAAGACAGGATAGTGGGCTGGGGTGCAAAGGCAAGCGGGGGTGGAAGAAGGCAGCGGAGTTGTATGCCTGCTTGCTTGCTTTGTCTAGAACAGAATGTCCTCTTTGTATACACCCCTCCCTTAATGGATGACAAACACAATATTAAGCAACTTGCTAGCAGTGATCCAGATCTACCTTATGAATATAAAGAGATCTGTGTCTGTACCTTCTGATAAGAAGCAAGCATGCCTCTCAAGAGCAAATGGAACAATGTGTGTCCCTAAACATTTACCGTGGGTGGGTGTTTGCATGCTACTGCCACTTTGTCCACGACTGACTGTTGAATTAGACCTGTATCCCAGCAATATGAAATAGAAATAAAAAAATGACACACACACACACATGTTGCATCTAATCAAGTGATCTTGTTTCCAGATCAGCAGAACGTGAAAGGACGTAACTGAAACTTCTAGCTGCCCTTGTTTAGTTTGATGCTGACACCACATGAATCTGACGCCCACCTGACGCGGCGGAGTCAGGTGGCCCAAAAATACAGTCGGCATGCAACTGCAATAACAAATTAAACAGTTATCACAGAGGTTTGCACACACAAGGAGCCACAGATGCACATGATCAATGCAAATGTACAATATAAATGCATGCTTCGGCGACGGCCTCTTTCAGTAAGGAGACCCACTTTTATTTTTCCAATATATATGTAAAAGGTAACACATGATGACTTAACAGAAACGGCTGTTTGCACTTATTTTGTTTGATGCTGAGCCATGTGAATCTTACCTACCTTAGGATTTGGAGTCATCTGACCTATAAAAACATAAATACAGTCACTATTCATCTGCAGAACACACAGCTTAACCAAAGAGACCCACTCTAATCTTCACACAAAAAAACACACACACATACATAGATGCACAATGTATACAGTGGTAAGACTCATGCCTTATCACTCTTGTTGCTCACAGCACTATTGTTTTCTCTGGACAACAATTTGGGCAACATTTGTGCGCGCACACACACAGATAGACTGTCTATCTGTGTGGGGAATGACTCACCTCCTCCACTTGGAGTAGAGCCAAGCCTTTCTCGCCTCCTCCCCCTTCATCTGTGTGAGCCCTTCACTTCACTCACTCCAGCTCCACTATGGAAGCATTTCAATCATTCAAATTAGCTGTAATCACAGCCAAAGGCATAGAGTGGGAATGGCAGCATGTCACTCTGCATACTGGAGAACACTTAATACATTGATTTTATATTGAGCATGCTGTGTATTAAAAAAAGGAGCTGGGGAGGAAATAAATAAGCTACCAAGGCCAAGCCTTCTCTGCCATGCATGCTTCTAAGACAAAGGATGGAAGCAGTGATGAGAGGCAGGCTTTATAATGAGCAGCGCTAAGACTCCTTTCAGTCTTCAGACCTGACATGTGAGAAGCTGTGCATCAGTGGGACCAGCTGTAGTCTTCACATAATGACACAAATTATTGGCTCGTTAATGGGCAGCTTAGCCTTGAGTGTTCAGCCCGCAACGCCATTCTGGAGAATGGGGGGGGACATGGGATCAATCTCTGCCTCCTTGGACGTGCTATAAAACATGGGATGCATCCAAAGGACATCTTATCCATCTCTCTCTCTCTCTCTCTCTCTCTCTCTCTCTCTCTCTCTCTCTCTCTCTAATCCATACCAGCCCCTGGAGACTCATATTAGGAGACTCCCACACACGCCTCTCCCACACCTTCTCTCTCCCCCCACACACAACCCTCAGAACCACTATCTGTCCACCTCCACAGTCGGCCTGTGGATAAACCCAGAATAACAATGGGATCTTGGCTCTTAAAGGCACACAGGCTGAATTCTTCCCTGCATCATTATCTTTCAGTCCAGGACTGTGTTATTGTTATTACCTTTATGTGGGCCTCATATTACTAATGTTGGGTAGAATTAAAAAAATAAAAGAAACTATTCACACATTCATCATGTAACTGTAAATGGTATCTTTGGTATATGTTGACATTTAAATGGGCATTGATTTGTGTCATGCAGTAAAATTAATAATTATAAACAGAATGATCTGAGATAAACAAAGCAGACATCATAGTCACATTTGAGTACTGAAGCATCAGACGTCAAAGCCTCTGCAAAGCTGCAGCTCCGGATAAGCAATCAACATCAAAGAGAGAGTCAAGTGCAGGACACAGCACTTGACAGGCTGCAGTCATTGAACCTCTCAGAGGAAGTACTGGTCCAGACTTCATGAGGAAACCTGCAAAAGGTTTGTTTAGAGTGCCCCCTTCTGTCATATCAATTACATAAATGACATTGCAAAAATAATTCTGTAACTAATTGGCTGATTGCTTCATTGACTGGCTGTTTTCTGCTTGTCTCTCTAAATGCTTATGGCAGTGATTTGAAAAAAACAAACAACAACCAAGTAGCCCCTGAGCTGCACAAAAAAAAATAAGCCTATATAAAGAGGTACAATACAGTGTGCCATCAGTGTCTGAGCTACTAAGCAACAACCTTGCAACTGAAAAATACTTTAATGCTATTTCAAATGTTCAAAATCCATCACTCAATTCATTAATTATTATAGTATAATTATTTTATGAAGTATGCGTTATAAAAATTAACTCTCATACCACCAGCAGTAATCCAAAGTACCCCATTTACTATATATATATATATATATATATATATATATATATATATATATATATATATATATATATATATATATATATATATATATATATATATATATACTGTATACCTGACATACCTTGTCAATGATTGGCCCAAGTCTACCACAATGGAAAACTGTGGTGTTGCACAGGAAGCCAGGAGGTGCATATGTGTGTAGGAGGTGCTGAGGTAAAAGGGTAGTTTAGAAGTTAGAGTGCTTACTACAGCAGTATCTGCATCTGTTTTTAACTGTGGTCTTTACTTTCTAATCTCAATAGCCTACACCAAACACATTTACTATAGAAACAGTTCAGCATACAAAACAGCTTTAATTGTGATTAAGTGATTAAGTGATGAGCAATTGATTATAATTCTATCGTACCTTGTTCTTTTTAGTAGCTTTAACCTATTTACGGTTACACATTTTTCTGTCCTGCCATGTTCAGTGCTGAAAGTCAATGATGTTATGTTTAAATATTTGCTGTACTTGGCCTATGTATCACTAATTAGAAGTTACTTATGTCCCTAAATCCTAAATTTAACCTAACTGCAGCATATTGAATGCAACAACCAAATGTCCTGGGAGGGATTTAGTCATGATTTAGTGCTGCCACCTAGTGTACTAATGTAGAATAGCATTGGTTTGGTCAAGCCTTTAACTGTAATATGCACGTTTTCTCCATAAACTTGAATGTATATATGACAGAGGCCATTTTAGCATCCTTTTCATGCCGACACCAATAACAAGTAGATGTATCTACAAGGCCTACTGTTCAAAAAGTAGAAGGAAAATATTAACATTTTAACATTCTGGAGCTAAATTCAACCACTCTACACTATGTTGGGTTGTTTAATCTACAATAGGCTACATCTCATTTTAGAAGCCGGTAACATGTTTTACATGTGAACTCTTAGTGTAAAAATTAAGTAGTAACTGTAAAGTAAATTAAGTGAAGTACAATATCCCCTCTAAAATGTACAGTACACTGAGATGGGAAGTAACAAAGTACAAATACCTTTGAATATACTTGACGCACCACTAAGACAACTCGACAGATTCTGCAGCATTCTGCATTCATTTGCGGCAAAACCGTGCAGCTTGATGGCGCCAACGTTAGCACATAGTAGTATACATGGTGACATGATTGAAAATGAAGAAAACGGCGATACCAGAGACAAGCAGCAAGACATTCCCAATCATCCTCGGCCTTATCTGAGAGAGATGTTTGAGATAGTGGGCATCAAGAATGAATCCTGGCCAATGTGCTGCGGACCTTCTTAATTAATGTCTGTTTAGTAATTCATATTTTATCCTTTATTTTCTTTCCAAAAGCCATATTTGAACATGCATACATGTAGATTCCTTTAAATGTTAAGGGGAAGATTAAAAAAGAGAAACTGGATCTGTGAATTCATATATTGCTGCTCAGTCAGCATCTTATTAACCTGGTTACAATATGTGATGTTATAGGCCTATCGGCAGACATCCATTTAAAATGAAGGTAATGGCATATAAAGAGCCTTTTTTCCATGTCCACTGAAGTTTCTCAGTGTGCACTCTGGTAACATGTGTGATCCAGGTAGCTTTGTCATTCACAAGGCTACTTTTACTTTTAAGTCAATTTCCAAGCCTGTACTTTGTTACTTTTACTTGAGTAAAGAAGTTAAATCAGTACTTCTACCAGAGTATTTAACACAAGTATCTGTACTTTTACTTAAGTACGGGAAGTGAGTACTTTTGCCAGCTGACAGTACATTAGAAGTATGTACAGTACAAGTAAAGTCTACCTTCAATATTCTACTTAAGCAGATGTACATTTTTCTACTACTGGTAATCTATACAGACCTTTTCACAAGTACTCGCTAACCTTAACGTTACTTAAATAAATGCTAGAGAACCAAGGTATGGTCATTGCCACACTGCAAAAAAGTTTTTTTTAAAAACAAGATAATTGATAAAAATCTGAAGAAAAAAAAAACACGGTACTCAAAACAAGTGAAATTATCTGTCCGTGCAGCAAGATAATTTCACTTGACAAGCTTGCTGTTATGATGAGAACAGGAGGACTCAAACGCATGGCTCAAAAATAAAGGATTTATTGGGAAAAGGGGAAATGGGAAGGCGGCCGCCAAGGACCGGGACGCAGAGAACGGGAAGATCTTGGGGAGTGAGGACACTAGGAAACGGGGAGCCGAGGAGGAGACACTGGAGGTGAAGCGTGGGAGAGCCGGGAGCGTGGAGCCGATGAGGAGACACTGGAGGTGCAGCGTGGGAGAGCCGGGAGCGTGGAGCCGAGGAGGAGACACTGGAGGTGCAGCGTGGGAGAGCAGGGAGCGTGGAGCCGAGGAGGAGACACTGGAGGTGCAGCGTGGGAGAGCCGGGAGCGTGGAGCCGAGGAGGAGACACTGGAGGTGCAGCGTGGGAGAGCAGGGAGCGTGGAGCCGATGAGGAGACACTGGAGGTGCAGCGTGGGAGAGCCGGGAGCGTGGAGCCGAGGAGGAGACACTGGAGGTGCAGCGTGGGAGAGCAGGGAGCGTGGAGCCGATGAGGAGACACTGGAGGTGCAGCGTGGGAGAGCCGGGAGCGTGGAGCCGAGGAGGAGACACTGGAGGTGCAGCGTGGGAGAGCCGGGAGCGTGGAGCCGATGAGGAGACACTGGAGGTGCAGCGTGGGAGAGCCGGGAGCGTGGAGCGAGGAGGAGACACTGGAGGTGCAGCGTGGGAGAGCCGGGAGCGTGGAGCCGATGAGGAGACACTGGAGGTGCAGCGTGGGAGAGCCGGGAGCGTGGAGCCGAGGAGGACATGCGGGCACTGGGAGCGGAGACGGAGACAGGTGGAAGCGGGGCGCCGTGGGAGGAGGAGGACCGAGAGGAGAAGCCAGCTGACCGGAGACAGGAACGGGAGTGGAGATGATACTGCGGGGGAAGAAAACAAAAGAAGGTAAGTACAGGAAAACACAGGGAGACAAATATTCTAGATCAGGTTGTACTTTAGCGAATTTCACCAGCATAACTGGAGCAACAATCAAGTGAAGAATGGCTGGAGAGCGGGGATAGACATTCTGTCGTAGATTGGAGATGGCAGGCAGCTGTGAGCGGCGGGAGCAGGTGATTACTGATGAAACTCAGGTGTGCGTTGTCATCTGGCTTCAGCAGGAGGGAGAGTGAGAAACCAAGAAAACAGCAGGGAAACAGGGCAGGCCAACAGAAAACAAATACTCAGGGCCTGCTGGGCCCCAACCATAACACTTGCTTGATTTAAGATTATAGTGTAAAGTTGAACACTTGAACAGAAATTCACTCCTAAAACAAGATAAATTATCTAACACTTCTTAATCTAAGTTTTTTTTTTTTTTTGTCTTAGTAAGAACCAAATAATTTGCTGTGTAGTAGAAGAACAAATGTAACTGACCATTAACGTAAACTTAATAAAGTTAATATAACAATAGCTTTTGATAACAACCAAAAGATGCACTTACCTCTATGTGTTTTAAGTCTTTGTTAAATTATTGAAAGCCAGTAGTTCGTGGCGTTTCGGTTGGCACAATTTGCAGCACATTATAACAATGATTCAGGCTGATTCAAGACCCCTTTGCTTTGTGTTGGGGGTTGTATTCGCAATAAAAACCACCTCACTTTATATTATACCAAACATATATTCCAATCCAATTAGATTGAATTTGGTATTGATGATGAGAAAAATTGATAGCAGTAACTTCACTGAAATTATTTGACACTAAAGTAACGAGCCAATTTTGTAAAATGTAAGTAGCAGAAAGACCGCTATTTGGGTTAAAAATGTCAGGAGTAAAAGTAAAAAGTCAGCACAAAATAAAATAGTAAAGTAAAAATATCTGAAAAATCTGCTACAGTAACGAAGTAGATTTTTCACTATTTGTACTTTGTTACTTCCCATCTCTGATATGCATGCCTAGCAACACTACTGCTATTTCTTGATCACTTGTTTGATCTGTTGTACACTTTGCGTGCCTGTGTTGACTGGTGTGTAGATGAAGACATGGAGGTGTGAGAGTTCTCTGAGGCCAGAAAGGACATGGCAGCTCTGAAGAATGATCATGAGAAGGTTTGACTTGCATTGATTAGTGAACTTTATTGAGCAACAGTGCAAAGGCTTATAAGTTCACAGTAAAGGTGCAAGCTAAGTGGCTGTCGTTTTCAATTCAATGTAATCCATTTCAATATTATTTGTAATATCTAATCATAACAAGCATTATCTAAAGGCACTTTACAGAGAGTAGGTCTAGACCACATTTATAGAGTAATTTACAAAGACACAACAATTAAAGTAATTTCCCCAAGAGCAAGCATTTAGTGCGACACTGGCAAGGAAAATAATCTGTTTTAGGGAGAAACCTCGGACAGACCCAGGCTCTTGGTAGGCAGTGTCTGATGGAGCCAGTTGGGGGTGTGATGAACAGTGATCAGTGAACGAAGATAATGGAACTCTGGTCTGAAAGTCTTTGGAATCCAACAGGGCCTGGAGACAACAATAAGGATAATCTGTTGTATTATTCATAACAAACCTCCATTAAATCCCCATTCCAGTCAGTCAATAGTTGACATTCAGAACAGAACATCTCACATTTGAATTCCTTTCTTTTAACTTCTTTCCTTTCATGAAAAGAGTTTACACCTGTTTTCACCTAATGAAGTCTACAGTCTTGATGGTTTCTAACATGCATTCATAAATTATCTGAAAAGACATGGTTAGACAATGACACACCACAAAAGTGTATCCTACTGCTATACATTGACCTTATCCACACTACCTAGAGTTAGAAGTAGTGGGAGGAAGAAGAGCTCTTTCTGGTCGATGAAGTTCAGCATCACAGTCAGGTTTATGTTTATGGGTCTGTGCTCTTTTTTTCACAAAACTTGGAGGATACATAGAAATACCTGTAAGAAGAAGTTAGAAGTAAGAAGTACAAATAATGTCAACAGAAAGGCAGCTCAATGTTTCAGCCCAGGCTTTCTGTTATTATTACAGTTATGTTTTTGCAGGTTATCTGAAAGGTTATATTTACGATTCTATCTTTGGCCCCCGCTCTTTCTCTGAGCCTTTACATGGAAATAGGAGAGTAGGCGGAGCTGCAGGTCGCTGGAAAAAAGCTGTAGGTGGAGCTGAAGTTGTCTGGTAGAATCTTCACATGGAGTTGGCGTTGCAATTTGCAGAAAAAGCTGCAGCTGCAGGTTGCTGGCAGAGGCTTCGGGTGGAGGTTAGGCTGCATCTGTCTGCCAGAATGCAGGTGGAGGTGGCAGCTGCAGGTTGCTGACAGAAGCTCTAGGTGGAGGTAAGGCCGCAAGCGGAGCATGGTCTACCTGCAGAAACAGAATGGCAGCAGTTAGGGGATAAACGCTGCTGGATGAGGGTGGAGGCAGCAGATGGCTGCTGTATGCTGGAAGCATAGCTTACATCTGCAACAGAGTGACGGAGGATATAATTGGTACTGCACAGAGGCGGAGGAGGAGAGGGGTCGTTTTTTTGGCTGGATGGTAGAAGCTGTAGATGGAAGGTGGAGCAAGTACTTCAGCCAGTTTGCAGAGGCTGTTTCTGTCTTGGCAAGTGATGTAGGTAGCTGTTGAGGTTGGAGCTGGATTAAAGAGAGTTAACAGAGGCTGCATGGACTGATTTAAAAACAAACATCGTTTTTCAACGGTGTGACTTCTTAGGATTACTTCAAACTACAAAACTTTAATTAAAAAATACAATACTTAAACTTAGAAATACAATACTTACATTAAAACTACAAGACTTACCTTAAATCTGCAATATTTAACTTAAAACTACAATACCTAAACTTAACACTATAATACTTACCTTAAAACTATAATACTTACCTTAAAACTATAACACTTAAATCTATAACACTTAAACTTAAAACTACAACACTTAAACTTAAATCTATAACACTTAAACTTAAATCTGTAACACTTAAACTTAAATCTATAACATTTAAACTTAAATCTATAACACTTAAACTTAAAACTACAATACTTAAACTTAAATCTATAACACTTAAACTTAAATTTATAACACTTAAACTTAAATCTATAACACTTAAACTTAAATCTATAACACTTACTTAAATCTATAACACTTAAACTTAAAATTACAACACTTGAACTTAAAACTACAACACTTAAACTTAACTCTATAACACTTAAACTTAAATCTATAACACTTAAACTTAAATCTATAACACTTAAACTTAAATCTATAACACTTAAACTTAAAACTACAACACTTAAACTTAAAACTACAACACTTAAACTTAAAACTACAACACTTAAACTTAAATCTATAACACTTAAACGTAACTCTATAACACTTAAACTTAAATCTATAACACTTAAACTTAAATCTATAACACTTAAATTTCATCTACAATATTATTTGCAGATGTAATGTCATTGAACTAAAATGATATTATTTCATTTTAGTTCTACTCTCTAATCTTTGGGAGCCTTTTGGGACTAGGTTCTCCCGAGATATCCACATCATAAAGTGGAGGATTGACCCCGACCCCGTATGAGACGCCCACATGCACCCGGCTGTCTCCAGCCACTGATTCTGTGAATGTGGGACGATCCAGCCTTTCCCACAGCTTCTGCTTGATGCGCCGTCCGAGCGCCAAACTGTACGGACGCATCTTGCCACTCTTGTACCTGTGAGGAGCGGAAGAAACAGAAATGAAATCATAAATCATCATCATGAAAAACATGATTTTAAAGTTATATTGTGTAATAGATTTGAAAAAGACATACTTCAGCATATCATCTACAACTTCATGGTAGATCTGCTGGTACTCTTCTACTGAGCGGTTGTGTATTTGCAGAGGGCTGTCGTGGTGCAGTGGAGCAGTGGAAGGAGCTGGAAGGTCAGCAGGTGGGGTCCGAGGCTTTGCGACCAAATTCAGTAACTCTGGAATGTCAGCAGCTGAGGTGGAAGGCTGAGGAGTGGCATCCCAGTCCAACACCTCTTGCTCTCCAGCAGCTGGATTCACAGCAGAAGGTTTGGAAGGACGAGCCACAGAGGTCCGCTTCCTCTTCCGGGGAAGTTCTGCAGCAGGAGCAGAGTGCTGGCGCTTTCTCTTTACAGTCGGCACCTGGGAAAGTCAGCAACACATGAGAGGATGTCAGGCTCCAGTAGACTTAAACAACATACTGGTACAGATGACTATGTCAGATTAAAAGGCCCTTCACAGATTCTGTCACTTTTAGAAAGATTTTAGAGATAAAACCTTTGTTAGGCTACACACCTGCATGCAAAAAGACTTGAAATCCAAAAGCTGGACATAGCATACACAGCTGGAATATTTGATGGAACTTCAGAAAAGTTACCGAGTCCAATAAGCAGTGCAAGTGTGACACTGTGTCCCTATCAATACACTCTGCTCTGTGTTATCTAATTCTTAAGGACTAGATCAGTTTGGCCAGATGTCTCACCTGGTCGTCACGGCAGCATGGACACTGTGCTGCATGCGTCCTTACACTCTCTGCCTGGCGTGCAGAAGTTCTCCTTTTCTGCAGTAGTTATGGTCTTGCAGGTGGTTTAGCACATTGACCTGCAGCAATACACACACATGTTAGAAGGAAGCGTTGCAACATCTGGTATAAAATGAAGTGGATTTTATTTCTCCTGGCTGCAGATTTGCTGTGAAACCCCATTAAAAATCATGAATGTAGTCATACGCAACATGCAATTACAAAACTGAAGAGGGAATAGTTAAAATCTCCTCAAGACAGGGCATCAGGTCAGGTGACAAAGCAGGACCTTGTCATGTCAATGGATATTGAGCTTTAGTGCTGCATATATTATATTACATCTGTTTGAAATTATGCATCTGCTGTGAATATATATGAAGTGCATGGGCTTTAATGCTGTACCTATGGCTACACTTAAAATCACTCTATTCTTTTTTGTCATTATTGTAAACAGATGAGCAGTACAGCAAAAATCCATATCACAAGGATGATTTGATATAAATGTATTTATTCATTACATAATAATATATCATTTTAGATTTAATTAATCAATGCATATTTTTGGTGCAGTCCAATACTGCCAGTGTCAATTATTATGTTAAAACAGCCATGTCCAACATTATTAATATCTAATCTGGATTTCCACTTCAATTTTTAGTGTTCAAATCTCACATTTTGTTAATTTGGAAGAAATTGTTGAGAAAAAAAACTTTTCTTCATTTCATATCACAGCCTGAGTGAAAAGCATCTCCTTTTGCATCTTTTTATGTGTTTTTCAATCAATTTCAACCTTTATCTAATTATTATGATTATTCATCATAGGACAAATATTTTCTTTATATTTCTCAACTCTTCTTTTGTAGGCTATAACCATATACTCTTAAGAATAAGCTTTTCTTGAATTTGTAGCAAAAGTATGAGCTGTATTTTAATGTTATACATATAATAAAAGTTTAATGAATAATATTTGGATTTATGCTGCAGCCAGGAACTAAAGCCAATTAGTAGTAAATATTCATATAAGTTTATCTTCAAAACATTGTTATATTAGCTTATATTTCATTCTATAATATTAGACCTCTGTGGTAAATTATGATTTGTATATTTTCATATTGCTCAACTCCAGGAGTGTATGCTCAGAGCCTGTTAGCAGTGTCAGGGAACTCTGTCTTGACAATAAAATGCATAAAAACACTGCAGGCTTTCATAAGGTTCAAATCTCACATTTTCCATGATGGAAGTTTGCTGTGTCAGTCTCTGGGAGTCTTTAGTTGTAGTCGGGATGGAGGCAGTTCTCAGTGGAAGCGGTAATTAGGAAGAAATTTCCAGTGAAGGTTAAGAGAAAAACTTTTCTTGACCATCTGAAATTTAGTTTTTGTTTGAATGTTCATCTTACAGGAATGATGCACCTGGAGACCAAACATAGCAACCATGGAGTCCTCGTTATCCAATCAGCCTGAGATCACGTCCATTCTAAACCAGTCAGCACATCTGGCTGCGACCTCATATTGTCTGTTATACAAATTGTTTTAGTGGTTAATAACATACTAATGAATTGATGCTTTAGTATGTCTGCAATAACTACTTAGATTCTAAACTAGAATGTCAGAGCCCTCCTCTGTTTGAATTGCAGGTGCCTGATGGGTAAGATGTTGTTTTATAGTAGCCTACTGACCTATTTCTGTTAACAATTCAACCATTACTCTAAAATAGCATACAAGGTAAAACATCTAAAGAAAGTTATGTATGTGTTTGGTTGAAGCTTGTATGAGTTCCATATTGCACTCCACTCTTTAATTATACAAAAAGTTTGATACAAAGTCTTTACCAAATAATTGTGCTGCTTTTTTATGGGAACTTGGAGGAAGAAGGTAAATAACAGGTTACATACAATAAACAAAGACTTTGTTTATGTGATATCTGTTGAGAATAAAAATATGATTCATAATAAAATGTTTGTAAAATCATTCTGAAAACTGTGATAGCCTGGTGTTTTTCTTCAATTTCATTAATATTGCAAAACAAGTGCAATAACATACACATAACAATGTATACTAAGAGTTAAGGGATAAATAAATTGAAAGAGCTGCTTAAGGATTCAGCAGTTATAAAAAACAATTATAAAATTTACATACAGTATATTCAGAGTCTTTAGTGCTATATTGTTGCATTTTATTTATTAAAACTTTAAATGAAGGTTTTCTGTTATAGAAATTACTTTTGTGAATGCGAAATCATGCTTAATAAAATGATAAAAGGAAGGTTTTTGTTCTGAAATGCAGACATAAAAACCAAACAGCACATAATGAAAAATGAACAACAAATATACTGTACAATTTCTTTAAAAAACAACAGCAACAAGTGTACGTTTCCCTATCAAGTCCACAGAAAGACAAATTCATATCAATGTCATTTCCTATGCTTTGCAAGTACTGGTTTGCTGGATAGCATTGATAGAAGTTTGTAAAAGAAAACTTAAGGGTCAAGTATCTTGAAGTTAAGGTCCAAACTGTTTTCCATTGCACATTTGAGACAAACCTTCCTCAGTAATGGACACATATGGGAGGGTGACATTGTCTTGAGTGTCCTGATCCTTTTATTCTGTGTTGGTGGGCTGGATAAAAGACATTCTCCCTGATATGGTGTCATATAAGGTTAAGGAGAAAAAACAAGTGGGTCAGTGTTAACTTTAAGCAATATCATCATCACACCTTTTGGGAAACAGCAAATTGTCTTTAGGCAACCAGGATATTATAAATAGACAAGAGAATAACTCATTTTATATATATTTATTTATTTATTTCAGACCCACGGGGATCCACGTCACAATTAAAGAAACAGAGGAAAACATAAGAATACAAAAATACAAAACCTTCCACATTGTTCATACAGACATGTTGGCCAATGGTTCCCCTCTGTGAGCTGCGTACAGGGTTAGCCAAAACAGCAATTAGCCTCCGCCATTGTCTGACGTAGATCCCCTCCACATAAATCTATACGGTATCAGGTTACGTAAAACAGCAGAGCATTAGAAAGCCTTCTGAATGAAATCATTTTACAAATATAATATTATTGTTGAACAAATGCGGGAAAAATACAGCTTTGATTTTTAATAGGCCTACTGTCGATAAGAAACAGGTTTGTATTTTTTAGGTATTGTAGTTGGAGCTAAGCAACAAAAAACAACACCACAAGGTTAGCGCTGTAACGCCGTTTGTGTCATATTTGATACACAACTTTCTTCCATGTCATCCACATACTTTCCATAAAAACCTGTTGTATGCAATCTGATACCATCTGATAGACATGTTGTCTGCCTCCTAGTGAACTAACCATGCACGGCAGGCAGTAGAGGTCCATTAAATATCGAAATCAAAAAGGAAATCAGAAATCTAGTGTGTAGCTACAGTAAAAATACTAAAAATGTTCTGTTATTTAACATGATCTCAGACAAAGTTACTCAGTAAACTTTCAGTTTAGTTTTTTTGACAGGTTTAAATGTTCATGACAATATATGGCCATGGTAAATATGGTGATGATTGATCGTTGTTTAGGTACATTAACCACGTTAAGCTTTTCACGTTAAGCGTTTTAGAATGTCCCTCTTTAGTCTGGCAGAAGCGAGAGAAGGATCTACAATACCTGTTGCCGGTCTCATCATTTTCCTGTTCTTTTCAGGTTAGTCGCTGATAAAAACACACATACGTGGTCAAAATAATGTCAACATTTGTTTTCCGTGTTTGATACTGGATGAAGAGTGTAATTAGGAGTTATTTAGAGAAACACAGAATAACGTGGTCGGAATGCTAAAGCTAAAGCCGAGTAAGCTAGCTGCACTCCCGGAACGTGTCACATTGGGAATATTGTCCCGTTTTGAGGCTCCTATGTTATTTTAAGTCATGTTAAATGCTGTTGAACCGAGTGTGTATTTGAAAGACTGTTAAGATGTATTGAGTTAACTGTTATCTGTGTAATGTCTCACGCCAGCTGTACCATTTTGTTAATAGAATTAACAGCATTTTGCGCCCAGCCTGCGTATCGGGAATCATATTGGCTACCAGTAACGTTGCAGTTATTTAGCTTAGTACAGTTATCAAAGCTGTAAGCAGCAGACAAAAGAAGTCTGGACAAAAGTGTAATTTACTTTCATTTGGATGTGAAACTAAACAAAACACAGGGAACATTCTGAAAATGATGTTTATTGAGAAAACTGAATTTTGAGTTATGTGGTGATTATAGTAACTTAATGACGTTCTGTTGAGAAGAAGTGTGAAATTGAGAATACATTGAGAAGACATGGTTATGTGTAAAATAATGTCTGGCAGAAGTTAGAGAAGGAAATACAATACCTGTTGCCAGTCTCATCATTTTCCTGTTCTTTTCAGAACAACATTTTAATCTGACCACAGGCCTCACGCCGGGGCCTGTTACATGTAGACAGTGTGACGCTTAGTGGCCATTTTATTGTAATAAGACCATTCACTAAAACTTGATCTCACTGTATAAAGTGACCTGCTATGGCCCCTGGGATAATCACAGCCTCAGGAAACTTTGGCTGAATCCCATTTCTCCATCTTACCCCTACCCCTTGGCCCTTGAAACCAAGGGGTAGGGGTGACAACGTACCCCTATGAAATGGGACACCACTTGGTGGCATCACCATACAGTATTGATCACACATTTCCAAGATGGCGTCTCTGTTGATTGTGTGGGTTTTGACAACAGTGTCATATGCATTTATATATTTTATAGTTTATGTTCACTGAGGCAGATGTTCTTATCTGTGTAGTATTTAGGTCTGTTTGCAATACATATGTGTATACAAACATGTATATCTGCTTCGGTTATCACCGTTTTGAACGTCATTGATGTTCAGAATAACATTTTGTTAACAAAATTCTGTCTTTATTGCCCAATAAATTAAACACAACAGGCAAAAACATTACATTAAATATATTATATTACAGAACCATTATCAACTATTAGAACCATAACTTACATGTCACACATAAAAGGCTTCAAATGTGTAAAACTAAAAAAGACATATCAGTGTCCCTGTCATAACCAACAACAATATACAAGTGCATGAACAGGAATTAACAAATTAACAAATGATTCCATTAATACAGTACCAATGCAATAATGAATGGGTACAACATGAACACATGATTTAAGAAACTTCTGCTGGTTTACGCTTGAAAGTGGATCAGTTGCTGTGTTTCCTCCTGCGTCCCTGTGTGATACAGGACGGTATATGTAACGCGTAGCGATTTCAAGTATGCTCGTGTTCTCCTTGATTTTTTCATTCACTGTCTATGGTTCCTAGGGCCATACCCCTTACCCTCGTTCCAAAAAGTAATGGGAAAGCACTAGGTCTCACGTGAGCACTAGGGGTAGGGGTAAGATAGAGAAATGAGACGTAGGGCATTCAGAGGATCTATGGCTTTCCTAATTTGTTTTGTGTATTTTCATATAGTTAAAAACTATAGTGTAAGACGCACTTAGAATGATTATGGATGGCAAGTCAAGTTACATGGAGCAGTTAAGTGAAGATAAGGGTGATGATGATGATGAAGAATAGACTCATAATGCAATCAACAAGTTATGTATTTGTTTCTGTCCATCAAATGTTTCTTTGTGTTGAAATTCTAAACTCCTGTGGATTTATGAGGACTATGGTAAGGCCTAACTGCTCCTCAGGTCTCTGCGGGATTGTTGTGGTCTGCTGCATTCCCCAACCTGTGTCGTGTCTTTCCTTTTTGTCTGTGTGTCCTGTCTGTCTTGCCGTGAGGCGCTCCAGGAGATCTTGAGGCGTGGCTTTCCATCTACGTTCCGTCATCCACTCAGCTGTTCCTCATCACTCATCACCCACTGCAATACTTAAACCCGGGCTGACCGCCTCTTCAGCGTCAGATCGTTACATGCACTATTGTGGTACTTGGCTCCTAGTCATTTGCACTCGTGTTGTTGTTTCCAGTTGTATTAAGTACTAACTCTGCCTCTCCTCGTAGATCCATCCGTTGTCCCTCCGAGCAGCCTTCCTTCCTCACGCCGACCAGCCACCTGTCTACACCAGTGTTTGAACCCCTCCGCACTCATTAAACTACCTGAACTTTATCTGGCCACATGGACCCCACAGAGATACTGCAGAATACGGAGGACGACGGCGTCCAGTGTGCTATCCAGGCACAGGGTACATTACTGGGACAACACAACCAGCTAATCCACACGCTCCTGGAGAACAATCAACAACTCGTTTCACAGGTCACCCAGTTAAGGGTTCAAGTAGCACGGCTGTCTGTTGTTCCCTCACCTTCCCTTTCTGCTCCTCTATTTCACCGACTGCTCCCACAGGCATGGCGGCCACCTCACTTCTCTGCGAACCACCTATCAAGCCCTCCGGCATAACTTTTGAAACGTTTTCTACGGATTTAAAGACTGTGTTCAACCATCCGGACCATGTTGGGAGCGCTTCTAAACGGCTGCTGGCGCTCAAGCAGGGGGCTGATAGTGTGGCGAATTACTCAGTCGATTTTTAGACGCTGGCAGCGGTCTCTCAGTGGAACAAGGAAGCGTTACGGGGGGCATTCCTTAATGGTTTGAGTGACGTTATTAAAGACGAATTAGCTGTTCGGGATGACCGTGTCAACCTTAATGCTCTTGTGTCTCTTACCATTAAAATAGACAACAGGTTGCGGGAGAGATATATCGGTGACTCGCTTGCTGCTGGTATAATCCGCCCGTCGTCATCTCCTTTAGGAGCGGGTTTCTTCTTCGTGGAGAAAGAAGCTAAGTCGCTGCGTCCTTGCATAGACTTCCGAGGACTAAATAACATAACCGTCAAGAACAAATACCCCCTGCCCCTCATTAACTCCACGTTCGAGGCCTGCAGGCGCCACGGTGTTTACCAAGCTAGATCTCCGTAACGCTTATCACCTCGTCCGTGTCCGGCAGGGGATGAGTGGAAGACTGCCTTTAACACTCCTTTAGGACATTTTGAATACCTAGTCATGCCATTCGGTCTAACCAATGCCCCAGCTGTTTTTCAGAACATGGTGAATGACGTTTTGAGGGATTTTTTGAACCGTTTTGTTGTTGTATATCTCGACGACATCCTCATTTTCTCCTCTTCCATAACAGACCATGTCTCCCCCGTACGTCAGGCCCTGCAACGCCTGTTAGAAAACAAACTGTACGTTAAGGCCTCTCATCGTCCACCGGCTGGCCTGCTCCTGCCGCTTCCTGTCCCCAGTCGCCCTTGGTCTCATGTGGCACTGGACTTCGTCACCGGCCTGCCCAAGTCTAAAGGGAATAATTATAATAATTTCATTTAAAGACGCCTTTCTTGGCACTCAAGGACGCCGCACAGGGAATTCATAAATTACAGCAAAACAGATACTATACAACAAAACAAAACAAATACTATACAACAGCTAAACAAATACTATACAACAAAACAAATACTATACAACAGCAAAACAGATACTATACAGTAAAACAATGATACTATACTTACCGTGGTGGACAGATTCTCTAAATCTGTCCACTATATAACATTGCCTAAATTACCCACGGCGGTGAGACGGCTGACCTCTTAGTCCAACACGTATTCGGCTCCATGGAATACCTGTGGACATCGTTTCCGATAGAGGCCCACAGTTAATTTCTAGTGTACGGAAAGACTTTTGTTCCGCTTTGGGTGCTTCTGCTAGTCTGTCCTCAGGGTTCCATCCTCAGACGAACGGTCAAACGGAGAGGGCGAATCAGGACTTGGAAACCTCCCTCTGCTGTGTGGCGGCTCAGAACCCCACCACCTGGGCCGACCACTTACCCTGGATTGAATACGCACACAATTCCTGGTCACCTCCGCCACCGGGCTCTCGCCCTTTGAGGTGGCCCAGGTTACCAACCCCGTTGTTTCCGGCCCAAGAGAGAGAACTGTCTGTGCCGTCCGTGCAGGAAAACCCGCCGCTGTCACCGGGTGTGGACTGAGGCCGGGGCGCCCTACTTGGACGTCTGACCATAATAAGAGGGTGGCGGACAGGCGCAGGACCCGGCTCCTCCTTTCCAGCCGGGCCAACGGGTATGGCTCTCGTCCAAGAACATCCCTCTTCGCACCGAGGCTCGGAAGCTCTCCTCGGTACCTGGGTCCGTTTGAAATCGAGGCCGTTGTGAACCCCCGGCCGTCCGGCTTAAGCTGCCTGCCGCCATGCGGGTCCACCCCACGTTTCACGTTTCACAACTGAAGCGGTGTCCTCCAGTCCCCTCTGTCTTCCGGAGGAACCCCGCCTGTTCGCCTTATTGACAACCAGCCTGCCTACATGGTCCGCGGCTCATGGACGCCCGGCGGCGCAGGAGGTCTGCAATACTTGGTGGACTGGGAGGTTATGGGCCAGAAGAACGGTCATGGGTTCCCGGAGGTTCATCCTGGACTTCCATAGGGCCCATCCTGTCAAGCCTGGTGGGCGCCCGTTGAAGGGGGTACTGTTGTGGTCTGCTGCATTCCCCAACCTGTGTCGTGTCTTTCCTTTTTGTCTGTGTATCCTGTCTGTCTTGTCGTGAGGGCGCTCCAGGGGATCTTGAGGCGTGGCTTTCCATCTACGTTCCGTCATCCACTCAGCTGTTCCTCATCACTCATCACCCACTGCAATACTTAAACCCAGGCTGACCGCCTCTTCAGCGCCAGATCGTTACATGCACTATTGTGGTACTTGGCTCCTAGTCATTTGCGCTCGTGTTGTTATTTCCAGTTGTATTAAGTACTAACTCTGCCTCTCCTCGTAGATCCATCCGTTGTCCCTCCGATCAGCCTTCCTTCCTCATGCCGACCAGCCACCTGTCTACACCAGTGTTTGAACCCCTCCACACTCATTAAACTACCTTAACCTTATCCTGTCTGCGTGCCGTTTGTTTCTCTGTGGTTCTGGGTCTTACTAACCGTAACAGGGATAGCTAGACTATCTGTCCAAACTGAGTTTTCTGTTGCACGACTAAAACAACTTCTGAACGTACACGTGTTCCTCCCCCCCCACTATTTTGCGGCGACACCGCGTCTAGCGCTGTCCAAGATGATTTTGATTGGTTTAAAAAAATAACAATAAACCAGAGCATGTTTTTCTCCCATCCTTGAATTCTGTGTGGACTAGCCAGACCCTCCTACGCAACGCTGTAGAGGAAGGTCTGGCAAAGCGAGACTAATTATTAATAAAACCTTGCAGTTGCGTTTTCACCTTTCTGTGCATCCCTTCTTTTGTAGGTCCAGAAGACATCATCCTCCATGTCAGCAGTCAGGATGATGTGGAGATCCACTACAGAGCCAGCAGAGCAGCTATGGTGAGTGTCACAGTGATGTAAGTGAAGTAGCTTGTTATGTAGTATTTCTGCTATTAATGTGCAGATATTAATATAAAAACTCCTCAACATGCCTTGCTTCTGAAAACTCTAAAAGCACTTAGCCTTATTTATTAGTATGAAAACTGTTTAATCAACCCCTTAAATACACCCATCTGCCCGTCAGAATAAAGTAGGATTAAGATTTTGCAGTGTTCATTTTAGTTTAGTGGTACAGGATCTTAAATTACACTTGATACAGTCAGAAGCATGCTTATATTGTCCTTCAACAAACGCTCTATTACTCAATATGTACAACGACTGATAGAGCTGAGTTATGAATCATTTTGTGTTAAGCTTAAGCGACTTTTCATACTTATCAGTGTCTGTACCAATCTTATCTTAACTATGGACCACCACACGATCATTTAGATCAAATATACTGTATATGCATATAACCCGTTTGACCTGGCCTCTGTCCAGCTCTTGGCACAGATGGGAAGTAGCAAAGTACAAATACGCTATGTGTACACTTTGCGTGCCTGTGTTGACTGGTGTGTAGATGAAGACATGGAGGTGTGAGAGTTCTCTGAGGCCAGAAAGGACATGGCAGCTCTGAAGAATGATCATGAGAAGGTTTGACTTGCATTGATTAGTGAACTTTATTGAGCAACAGTGCAAAGGCTTATAAGTTCACAGTAAAGGTGCAAGCTAAGTGGCTGTCGTTTTCAATTCATTTGAATCCAATTTTATTTATCTAAAGGTACTTTACAGAGAGTAGGTCTAGATCACATTTACAGAGTAATTTACAAAGACACAACAATTCCAGTAATTTCCACAAGAGCAAGCATTTAGTGTGACAATGGCGAGGAAAAACTCCCTTTTAGGGAGAAACCTCGGACAGACACAGTTTCTTGGTAGGCGTGTCTGATGGAGCCAGTTGGGGGTGTGATGAACAGTGATCAGTGAACAGTGAAGATAATGGAACTCTGACTAGAAATAGTAGTTTTAGTAGTTCATGGTGTAGCAGGGCACTGCAGGGTGTTACAGGGTGTAGCTGCATAGCAGGACGTAGCAGGGCGTAGCAGAGCACTGCAGAGCGTTTTCAGGAAGCATGATGGAAATGTAGGCACTACAGTCTCAGGTGGAGCGCCTCTGCATCCGTCAGACCTTTTAATGATGTGTTGCTTTAGTTTGGGAGAGGATCAGGAGTTGGTGGGGAACGTAGAGGATGTGGAGGAGGAAAAAGCATCTCTGGTGCACAGCTCTTGTCAAAGAAATTGCTCTCAAGGCTCTTGATCATCTTCTGGTAGGTCTGAAAGTCTTTGGAATCCAACAGGGCCTGGAGACAACAATGAAGATAATCTGTTGTATTATTCATAACAAACCTCCATTAAATCCCCAATCCAGTCAGTCAATAGTTGACATTCAGAACAGAACGTCTCACATTTGAATTCCTTTCTTTTAACTTCTTTCCTTTCATGAAAAGAGTTTACACCTGTTTTCACCTAATGATGTCTACAGACTTGATGGTTTCTAACATGCATTCATAAATTATCTGAAAAGACATGGTTAGACAATGACACACCACAAAAGTGTATCCTACTGCTATACATTGACCTTATCCACACTACCTAGAGTTAGAAATAGTGGGAGGAAGAAGAGCTCTTTCTGGTCGATGAAGTTCAGCATCACAGTCAGGTTTATGTTTATGGGTCTGTGCTCTTTTTTTCACAAAACTTGGAGGATACATAGAAATACCTGTAAGAAGAAGTTAGAAGTAAGTAAAAATAATGTCAACAGAAAGGCAGCTCAATGTTTCAGCCCAGGCTTTCTGTTATTATTACAGTTATGTTTTTGCAGGTTATCTGAAAGGTTATATTTACGATTCTATCTTTGGCCCCCGCTCTTTCTCTGAGTCTTTACATGGCAATAGGAGAGTAGGCGGAGCTGCAGAAAAAGCTGCAGATGCAGGTTGCTTGCAGAGGCTTCGGGTGGAGGTTAGGCTGCATCTGTCGGCCAGAATGTGCAGGTGGAGGTGGCAGCTGCAGGTTGCTGACAGAAGCTCTAGGTGGAGGTAAGCCCAAGCGGAGCATGGTCCACCTGCAGAAACAGTATGGCAGCAGTTAGGGGATAAACGCTGCTGGATGAGGGTGGAGGCAGCAGATGGCTGCTGTATGCTGGAAGCATAGCTTACATCTGCAACAAAGTGACGGAGGATATAATTGGTAGTGCACAGAGGCGGAGGAGGAGAGGGTCGTTTTTGGCTGGATGGAAGAAGCTGTAGATGGAAGGTGGAGCAAGTACTTCAGCCAGTTTGCAGAGGCTGTTTCTGTCTTGGCAAGTGATGTAGGTAGCTGTTGAGGTTGGAGCTGGATTAAAGAGAGTTAACAGAGGCTGCATGGACTGATTTAAAAACAAACATCGTTTTTCAGATGTGACTTCTTAGGATTACTTCAAACTACAAAACTTTAATTAAAAATACAATACTTAGAAATACAATACTTACACTAAAACTACAATACTTACCTTAAATCTGCAATATTTAACTTAAAACTACAATACCTAAACTTAACACTATAACACTTACCTTAAAACTATAATACTTACCTTAAAACTATAACATTTAAACTTAAAACTACAACACTTAAACTTAAAACTACAACACTTAAACTTAAATCTATAACACTTGAACTTAAAACTATAACACTTAACCTTAAATCTATAACACTTAAACTTAAATCTATAACACTTAAACTTAAAACTACAATACTTAAACTTAAATCTATAACACTTAAACTTAAATCTATAACACTTAAACTTAAATCTATAACACTTAAACTTAAAACTACAACACTTAAACTTAAAACTACAACACTTAAACTTAAAACTACAACACTTAAACTTAAATCTATAACACTTAAACTTAAAACTACAACACTTAAACTTAACTCTATAACACTTAAACTTAAAACTACAACACTTAAACTTAAAACTACAACACTTAAACTTAAATCTATATCACTTAAACTTAAAACTACAACACTTAAACTTAACTCTATAACACTTAAACTTAAATCTATAACACTTAAACTTAAATCTATAACACTTTAACTTCAAATTACAACACTTAAACTTAACTCTACAACACTTAAACTTAACTCTATAACACTTAAACTTAAAACTACAACACTTAAACTTGAATCTATAACACTTTAACTTCAAATTACAACACTTAAACTTAACTCTATTACACTTAAACTTAAATCTATAACACTTAAACAAATCTATAACACTTAAACTTAAATCTATAACACTTAAATTTCATCTACAATATTATTTGCAGATGTAATGTCATTGAACTAAAATGATATTATTTCATTTTAGTTCTACTCTCTAATCTTTGGGAGCCTTTTGGGACTAGGTTCTCCCGAGATATCCACATCATAAAGTGGAGGATTGACCCCGACCCGTATGAGACGCCCACATGCACCCGGCTGTCTCCAGCCACTGATTCTGTGAATGTGGGACGATCCAGCCTTTCCCACAGCTTCTGCTTGATGCGCCGTCCAGCGCCAAACTGTACGGACGCATCTTGCCACTCTTGTACCTGTGAGGAGCGGAAGAAACAGAAATGAAATCATAATGAAAACATGATTTAAAAGTTATATTGTGTAATAGATTTGAAAAGACATACTTCAGCATATCATCTACAACTTCATGGTAGATCTGCTGGTACTCTTCTACTGAGCGGTTGTGTATTTGCAGAGGGCTGTCGTGGTGCAGTGGAGCAGTGGAAGGAGCTGGAAGGTCAGCAGGTGGGGTCCGAGGCTTTGCCACCAAATTCAGTAACTCTGGAATGTCAGCAGCTGAGGTGGAAGGCTGAGGAGTGGCATCCCAGTCCAACACCTCTTGCTCTCCAGCAGCTGGATTCACAGCAGAAGGTTTGGAAGGACGAGCCACAGAGGTCCGCTTCCTCTTCCGGGGAAGTTCTGCAGCAGGAGCAGAGTGCTGGCGCTTTCTCTTTACAGTCGGCACCTGGGAAAGTCAGCAACACATGAGAGGATGTCAGGCTCCAGTAGACTTAAACAACATACTGGTACAGATGACTACTATGTCAGATTAAAAGGCCCTTCACAGATTCTGTCACTTTTTAGAAAGATTTTAGAGATAAAACCTTTGTTAGGCTACACACCTGCATGCAAAAAGACTTGAAATCCAAAAGCTGGACATAGCATACACAGCTGGAATATTTGATGGAACTTCAGAAAAGTTACCGAGTCCAATAAGCAGTGCAAGTGTGACACTGTGTCCCTATCAATACACTCTGCTCTGTGTTATCTAATTCTTAAGGACTAGATCAGTTTGGCCAGATGTCTCACCTGGTCGTCACGGCAGCATGGACACTGTGCTGCATGCGTCCTTACTCTCTGCCTGGCGTGCAGAAGTTCTCCTTTTTCTGCAGTAGTTATGGTCTTGCAGGTGGTTTAGCACATTGACCTGCAGCAATACACACACATGTTAGAAGGAAGCGTTGCAACATCTGGTATAAAATGAAGTGGATTTTATTTCTCCTGGCTGCAGATTTGCTGTGGAAACCCCATTAAAAATCATGAATGTAGTCATACGCAACATGCAATTACAAAACTGAAGAGGGAATAGTTAAAATCTCCTCAAGACAGGGCATCAGGTCAGGTGACAAAGCAGGACCTTGTCATGTCAATGGATATTGAGCTTTAGTGCTGCATATATTATATTACATCTGTTTGAAATTATGCATCTGCTGTGAATATATATGAAGTGCATGGGCTTTAATGCTGTACCTATGGCTACACTTAAAATCAATCTATTATTTTTTGTCATTATTGTAAACAGATGAGCAGTACAGCAAAAATCCATATCACAAGGATGATTTGATATAAATGTATTTATTCATTACATAATAATATATCATTTTAGATTTAATTAATCAATGCATATATTTTGGTGCAGTCCAATACTGCCAGTGTCAATTATTATGTTAAAACAGCCATGTCCAACATTATTAATATCTAATCTGGATTTCCACTTCAATTTTTAGTGTTCAAATCTCACATTTTGTTAATTTGGAAGAAATTGTTGAGAAAAAAAACTTCTTCATTTCATATCACAGCCTGAGTGAAAAGCATCTCCTTTTTGCATCTTTTTATGTGTTTTTCAATCAATTTCAACCTTTATCTAATTATTATGATTATTCATCATAGGACAAATATTTTCTTTATATTTCTCAACTCTTCTTTTGTAGGCTATAACCATATACTCTAAAGAATAAACCTAAGCTTTTCTTGAATTTGTAGCAAAAGTATGAGCTGTATTTTAATGTTATACATATAATAATAGTTTAATGAATAATATTTGGATTTATGCTGCAGCCAGGAACTAAAGCCAATTAGTAGTAAATATTCATATAAGTTTATCTTCAAAACATTGTTATATTAGCTTATATTTCATTCTATAATATTAGACCTATGTGGTAAATTATGATTTGTATATTTTCATATTGCTCAACTCCAGGAGTGTATGCTCAGAGCCTGTTAGCAGTGTCAGGGAACTCTGTCTTGACAATAAAATGCATAAAAACACTGCAGGCTTTCATAAGGTTCAAATCTCACATTTTCCATGATGGAAGTTTGCTGTGTCAGTCTCTGGGAGTCTTTAGTTGTAGTCGGGATGGAGGCAGTTCTCAGTGGAAGCGGTAATTAGGAAGAAATTTCCAGTGAAGGTTAAGAGAAAAACTTTTCTTGACCATCTGAAATTTAGTTTTTGTTTGAATGTTCATCTTACAGGAATGATGCACCTGGAGACCAAACATAGCAACCATGGAGTCCTCGTTATCCAATCAGCCTGAGATCACGTCCATTCTAAACCAGTCAGCACATCTGGCTGCGACCTCATATTGTCTGTTATACAAATTGTTTTAGTGGTTAATAACATACTAATGAATTGATGCTTTAGTATGTCTGCAATAACTACTTAGATTCTAAACTAGAATGTCAGAGCCCTCCTCTGTTTGAATTGCAGGTGCCTGATGGGTAAGATGTTGTTTTATAGTAGCCTACTGACCTATTTCTGTTAACAATTCAACCATTACTCTAAAATAGCATACAAGGTAAAACATCTAAAGAAAGTTATGTATGTGTTTGGTTGAAGCTTGTATGAGTTCCATATTGCACTCCACTCTTTAATTATACAAAAGTTTGATACAAAGTCTTTACCAAATAATTGTGCTGCTTTTTTATGGGAACTTGGAGGAAGAAGGTAAATAACAGGTTACATACAATAAACAAAGACTTTGTTTATGTGATATCTGTTGAGAATAAAAATATGATTCATAATAAAATGTTTGTAAAATCATTCTGAAAACTGTGATAGCCTGGTGTTTTTCTTCAATTTCATTAATATTGCAAAACAAGTGCAATAACATACACATAACAATGTATACTAAGAGTTAAGGGATAAATAAATTGTAAGAGCTGCTTAAGGATTCAGCAGTTATAAAAAACAATTATAAAATTTACATACAGTATATTCAGAGTCTTTAGTGCTATATTGTTGCATTTTATTTATTAAAACTTTAAATGAAGGTTTTCTGTTATAGAAATTACTTTTGTGAATGCGAAATCATGCTTAATAAAATGATAAAAGGAAGGTTTTTGTTCTGAAATGCAGACATAAAAAAACCAAACAGCACATAATGAAAAATGAACAACAAATATACTGTACAATTTCTTTAAAAAACAACAGCAACAAGTGTACGTTTCCCTATCAAGTCCACAGAAAGACAAATTCATATCAATGTCATTTCCTATGCTTTGCAAGTACTGGTTTGCTGGATAGCATTGATAGAAGTTTGTAAAAGAAAACTTAAGGGTCAAGTATCTTGAAGTTAAGGTCCAAACTGTTTTCCATTGCACATTTGAGACAAACCTTCCTCAGTAATGGACACATATGGGAGGGTGACATTGTCTTGAGTGTCCTGATCCTTTTATTCTGTGTTGGTGGGCTGGATAAAAGACATTCTCCCCTGATATGGTGTCATATAAGGTTAAGGAGAAAAAACAAGTGGGTCAGTGTTAACTTTAAGCAATATCATCATCACACCTTTTGGGAAACAGCAAATTGTCTTTAGGCAACCAGGATATTATAAATAGACAAGAGAATAACTCATTTTATATATATTTATTTATTTCAGACCCACGGGATCCATGTCACAATTAAAGAAACAGAGGAAAACATAAGAATACAAAAATACAAAACCTTCCACAATGTTCATACAGACATGTTGGCCAATGGTTCCCCTCTGTGAGCTGCGTACAGGGTTAGCCAAAACAGCAATTAGCCTCCGCCATTGTCTGACGTAGATCCCCTCCACATAAATCTATACGGTATCAGGTTACGTAAAACAGCAGAGCATTAGAAAGCCTTCTGAATGAAATCATTTTACAAATATAATATTATTGTTAAACAAATGCGGGAAAAATACAGCTTTGATTTTTAATAGGCCTACTGTCGATAAGAAACAGGTTTGTATTTTTTAGGTATTGTAGTTGGAGCTAAGCGACAAAAACAACACCACAAGGTTAGCGCTGTAACGCCGTTTGTGTCATATTTGATACACAACTTTCTTCCATGTCATCCACATACTTTCCAGAAAAACCTGTTGTATGCAATCTGATACCATCTGATAGACATGTTGTCTGCCTCCTAGTGAACTAACCATGCACGGCAGGCAGTAGAGGTCCATTAAATATCGAAATCAAAAAAATCAGAAATCTAGTGTGTAGCTACAGTAAAAATACTAAAAATGTTCTGTTATTTAACATGATCTCAGACAAAGTTACTCAGTAAACTTTCAGTTTAGTTTTTGACAGGTTTAAATGTTCATGACAATATATGGCCATGGTAAATATGGTGATGATTGATCGTTGTTTAGGTACATTAACCACGTTAAGCTTTTTCACGTTCAGCGTTTTAGAATGTCCCTCTTTAGTCTGGCAGAAGCGAGAGAAGGATCTACAATGACTGTTGCGGTCTCATCATTTTCCTGTTCTTTTCAGGTTAGTCGCTGATAAAAACACACATACGTGGTCAAAATAATGTCAACATTTGTTTTCCGTGTTTGATACTGGATGAAGAGTGTAATTAGGAGTTATTTAGAAACACAGAATAACGTGGTCGGAATGCTAAAGCTAAAGCCGAGTAAGCTAGCTGCACTCCCGGAACGTGTCACATTGGGAATATTGTCCCGTTTTGAGGCTCCTATGTTATTTTAAGTCATGTTAAATGCTGTTGAACCGAGTGTGTATTTGAAAGACTGTTAAGATGTCTTGAGTTAACTGTTATCTGTGTAATGTCTCACGCCAGCTGTACCATTTTGTTAATAGAATTAACAGCATTTGCGCCCAGCCTGCGTATCGGGAATCATATTGGCTACCAGTAACGTTGCAGTTATTTAGCTTAGTACAGTTATCAAAGCTGTAAGCAGCAGACAAAAGAAGTCTGGACAAAAGTGTAATTTACTTTCATTTGGATGTGAAACTAAACAAAACACAGGGGAACATTCTGAAAATGATGTTTATTGAGAAAACTGAATTTTGAGTTATGTGGTGATTATAGTAACTTAATGACGTTCTGTTGAGAAGAAGTGTGAAATTGAGAATACATTGAGAAGACATGGTTATGGTAAAATAATGTCTGGCAGAAGTTAGAAGGAAATACAATACCTGTTGCGGTCTCATCATTTTCCTGTTCTTTTCAGAACAACATTTAATCTGACCACAGGCCTCACGCCCGGGGCCTGTTACATGTAACAGTGTGACGCTTAGTGGCCATTTTATTGTATTAAGACCATTCACTAAAACTTGATCTGACTGTATAAAGTGACCTGCTATGGCCCCTGGGATAATCACAGCCTCAAGAAACTTTGGCTGAATCCCATTTCTCCATCTTACCCCTACCCTTACCCCTACCCCTTGGCCCTTGAAACCAAGGGGTAGAGAATAGGGGTAACAACATACCCCTATGAAATGGGACACCACTTGGTGACATCACCATACAGTATTGATCACATTTCCAAGATGGCGTCTCTGTTGATTGTGTGGTTTTGACAACAGTGTCATATGCATTTATATATTTTATAGTTTATGTTCACTATGGCAGTGTAGTATTTAGGTCTGTTTGCAATACATATGTGTATACAAACATGTATATCTGCTTCAGTTATCACCGTTTTGAACGTCATTGATGTTCAGAATAACATTTGTTAACAAAATTCTGTCTTTATTGCCCAATAAATTAAACACAACAGAAAAACATTACATTAAATATATTATATTACAGAACCATTATCAACTATTAGAACCATAACACATGTCACACACATAAAAAAGGCTTCAAATGTGTAAAACTAAAAAAAGACATATCAGTGTCCCTGTCACAACCAACAACAATATACAAGTGCATGAACAGGAATTAACAAATTAACAAATGATTCCAATAATACAGTACCAATGCAATAATGAATGGGTACAACATGAACACATGATTTAGAAACTTCTGCTGGTTTGCGGCTTGAAAGTGGATCAGCTGCTGTGTCCTCCTGCGTCCCTGTGTGATACAGGACGGTATATATAACGCCGCGTGGCGATGTATCATAGACCGTTAATATTAATATATATATACAATCTATACGTGTATACAGTTCATTCAAGGCAGAGAAATGCAGGACTGTTGCAAATCAGCGTTAACGTTAGCGATTTTTAAAAAGTTTTAGTTAAGAACATGTTTGCAAGTATATATGTACAGGACTGTATAGACCACAAAACAAGACTGTCGTAATTTTTAAATCAATTATTCAAGCCAAAAATACTTACATTTATAGGTCTCTCACCAATTCGATCACGGCAGCCATTGTTGCCTGTTGCACCATGTATATCGCTACCCCTCGATTTCAAGTATGCTCACGGTCTCCTTGATTTTTTCATTCTGTCTATGGTTCCTAGGGCCATACACACCTTACCCTCGTTCAAAAGTAATGGGACAGCACTAGGTCTCACGTGAGCAGCGCTAGGGGTAGGGGTAGGGGTAAGATAGAAATGAGGCGTAGGGCATTCAGAGGATCTGGCTTTCCTAATTTGTTTTTGTGTATTTTCATATAGTTAAAAGTATGAACAGGCACTTAGAATGATTATGGATGGCAAGTCAAGTTACATGGAGCAGTTAAGTGAAGAGAAGGAATAAGGAGTGATGATGATGATGAAGAATAGACTCATAATGCAATCAACAAGTTATGTATTTGTTTCTGTCCATCAAATGTTTCTTTGTGTTGAAATTCTAAACTCCGGTGGATTTATGAGGACTATGGTAAGGCCTAACTGCTCCTCAGGTCTCTGCGGGATTGTTGTGGTCTGCTGCATTCCCCAACCTGTCGTGTCTTTCCTTTGTCTGTGTCCTGTCTGTCTTGCCGTGAGGCGTTCCAGGGGATCTGGGCGTGGCTTTCCATCGTTCCGTCATCCACTCAGCTGTTCCTCATCACTCATCACCCCTGCAATACTTAAACCGGGCTGACCGCCTCTTCAGCGTCAGATCGTTACATGTACTATTGTGGTACTTGGCTCCTAGTCATTTGCGCTGTTGTTGTTTCCAGTTGTATTAAGTACTAACTCTGCCTCTCCTGTAGATCCATCCGTTGTCCCTCCGACAGCCTTCCTTCCTCACGCCGACCAGCCACCTGTCTACACCAGTGTTTGAACCCCTCCGCACTCATTAAACTACCTGAACTTTATCTGGCCACATGGACCCCACAGAATACGCAGAATACGGAGGACGACGGCGTCCAGCGTGCTATCCAGGCACAGGGTACATTACTGGGACAACACAATCAGTAATCCACCGCTCCAGAACAATCAACAACTCGTTTCACAGGTCACCCAGTTAAGGGTTCAAGTAGCACGGCTGTCTGTTGTTCCCTCACCTTCCCTTTCTGCTCCTCTATTTCTGACTGCTCCCACAGGCATGGCGGCCACCTCCTTCTCTGCGAACCACCTATCAAGCCCTCCGGCATAACTTTGAAAGCGTTTTCTCTGGATTTAAAGACTGTGTTCGACCATCCGGACCATGTTGGGAGCGCTACTTGACTGCTGGCGCTCATGCAGGGCTGATATGTGGCGAATTACTCAGTCGATTTTTTGGACGCTGGCAGCGGACTCTCAGTGGAACAGGAAGCGTTACGGGGGCATTCCTTAATGGTTTTGAGTAGCGTTATTAAAGAGCGAATTAGCTGTTCAGGATGACCTGTCAACCTTAATGCTCTTGTGTCTCTTACCATTAAAATAGACAACAGGTTGCGGAAGATATATCGGTGACTCGCTTGCTGCTGGTATAATCCGCCCGTCATCATCTCCTTTGGAGCGGGTTTCTTCTTCGTGGAGAAGATAAGTCGCTGCGTCTTATAGACTGAGGACTAAATAACATAACCGTCAAGAACAAATACCCCTGCCCCTCATTAACTACATGTTGAGCCCCTGCAGGCGCCACGGTGTTTACCAAGCTAGATCTCCGTAACGCTTATCACCTCGTCCGTGTCCGGCAGGGATGAGTGGAAGACTGCCTTTAACACTCCTTTAGGACATTTTGAATACCTAGTCATGCCATTCGGTCTAACCAATGCCCCAGCTGTTTTTCAGAACATGGTGAATGCGTTTTGAGGAGATTTTGAACCTTTTTGTTGTTGTATATCTGGCAGACATCCTCATTTCTCCTCTTCCATAACAGACCATGTCTCCCGTCACGTCAGGTCCTGCAACGCCTGTTAGAAAACAAACTGTCACGTTAAGGCCTCTCATCGTCCACCGGCTGGCCTGCTCCTGCCCTTCCTGTCCCAGTCGCCTTGGTCTCATGTGGCACTGGACTTCGTCCCGGCCTGCCCAAGTCTAAAGGGAATAATTATAATAATTTTATTTAAAGACGCCTTTCTTGGCACTCAGGACCTTCGCACAGAATTCATAAATTACAGCAAAACAGATACTATACAACAAAACAAAACAAATATACAACAGCAAAACAGATACTACAACAAAACAAATACTATACAACAGCTAAACAAATACTATACAACAAAACAAATACTATACAACAGCAAAACAGATACTATACAGTAAAACAATGACACTATACTTACCGTGGTGGACAGATTCTCTAAATCTGCATTGCCTAAATTACCCACGGCCGGTGAGGCGGCTGACCTCTTAGTCCACGTATTCCGGCTCCATGGAATACCTGTGGACATCGTTTCCGATAGAGGCCCACAGTTAATTTCTAGTGTACGGAAAGACTTTTGTTCCTTTGGGTGCTTCTGCTAGTCTGTCCTCAGGGTTCCATCCTCAGACCCAGGCGGTCAATCGGAGAGGCGAATCAGGACTTGGAAACCTCCCTCTGCTGTGTGGCTCAGAACCCCACCACCTGGGCCGACCACTTACCCTGGATTGAATACGCACACAATTCCCTGGTCACCTCCGCCACCGGGCTCTCGCCCTTTGAGGTGGCCCAGGGTTACCAACCCGTTGTTTCCGGCCCAAGAGAGAGAACTGTCTGTGCCGTCCGTGCAGGAACCTTCGCCGCTGTCACCGGGTGTGGACTGAGGCCGGGGCCCTTGCCGGACGTCTGACCGTAATAAGAGGGTGGCGGACAGGCGCAGGACCCGGCTCCTCCTTTCCAGCCGGGCCACAGGTATGGCTCTCGTCCAAGAACATCCCTCTTCGCACCGAGGCTCGGAGCTCTCCCCTCGGTACCTGGGTCCGTTTGAAATCGAGGCCGTTTGAACCCGCGGCCGTCCGGCAAGCTGCCTGCCGCCATGCGGGTCCACCCCACGTTTCTCAACTGAAGCCGGTGTCCTCCAGTCCCCTCTGTCTTCCGGAGGAACCCCCGCCTGTTCGCCTTATTGACAACCAGCCTGCCTACATGGTCCGCCGGCTCATGGACGCCCGGCGGCGCGGGAGGTCTGCAATACTTGGTGGACTGGGAAGGTTATGGGCCAGAGGTTTCCGGAGGTTCATCCTGGATCCTCATCTGGTGGACTTCCATAGGGCCCATCCTGTCAAGCCTGGTGGGGCGCCCGTTGAAGGGGTACTGTTGTGGTCTGCTGCATTCCCCAACCTGTGTCGTGTCTTTCCTTTTTGTCTGTGTGTCCTGTCTGTCTTGCCGTGAGCGTTCCAGGGATCTTGAGGCGTGGCTTTCCATCTACGTTCCGTCATCCACTCAGCTGTTCCTCATCTCATCACCCACTGCAATACTTAAACCCGGGCTGACCGCCTCTTCAGCGCCAGATCGTTACATGCACTATTGTGGTACTTGCTCCTAGTCATTTCGCTCGTGTTGTTGTTTCCAGTTGTATTAAGTACTAACTCTGCCTCTCTCGTAGATCCATCCGTTGTCCCTCGAGCAGCCTTCCTTCCTCATGCCGACCAGCCACCTGTCTACACCAGTGTTTGAACCCCTCCGCACTCATTAAACTACCTGAACCTTATCCTGTCTCGTGCCGTTTGTTTCTCTGTGGTTCTGGTCTTACTAACCGTAACAGGGATAGCTAGACTATCTGTCCAAACTGAGTTTTCTGTTGCGACTAAAACAACTTCTGAACGTACATGTTCCTCCCCCACTATTTTGCGGCGACACAGCGTCTAGCTCTGTCCAAGATGATTTTGATTGGTTTAAAAAAAACAATAAACCAGAGCATGTTTTTCTCCCATCCCTGAATTCTGTGTGGACTAGCAGACCCTCCTATAGCAGCTGTAGAGGAAGGTCTGGCAAAGCGAGACTAATTATTAATAAAACCTTGCAGTTGCGTTTTCACCTTTCTGTGCCTCCCTTCTTTTGTAGGTCAGAAGACATCATCCTTCATGTCAGCAGTCAGGATGATGTGGAGATCCACTACAGAGCCAGCAGAGCAGCTATGGTGAGTGTCACAGTGATGTAAGTGAAGTAGCTTGTTATGTAGTATTTCTGCTATTAATGTGCAGATATTAATATAAAAACTCCTCAACATGCCTTGCTTCTGAAAACTCTAAAAGCACTTAGCCTTATTTATTAGTATGAAAACTGTTTAATCAACCCTTAAATACACCCATCTGCCCGTCAGAATAAAGTAGGATTAAGATTTTGCAGTGTTCATTTTAGTTTAGTGGTACAGGATCTTAAATTACACTTGATACAGTCAGAAGCATGCTTATATTGTCCTTCAACATACGCTCTATTACTCAATATGTACAACGACTGATAGAGCTGAGTTATGAATCATTTTGTGTTAGCTTAAGCGACTTTTCATACTTATCAGTGTCTGTACCAATCTTATCTTAACTATGGACCACCACCACGATCATTTAAGCAATCTCCTCCTTTGCTGCAACAAGTAAGTTTGTATTGTTCTTTCTAAAAATTCAGTAAGGCATAATAAACATTCAGATTTGTTCAGTTCTTTTGTCTTTTACTCTCTCTTTATCCTCCAAGGTTTGCAAGGTCAAGTTTCGTCAAAGCCACTGATATATTTACAGTACGTCAGCACCAGGTTAGGACAGTCTGCACTCTATGAATCAGGTTATTATGCTGGATTGACTACACGAAGGTGCTCAGTAAAGCATGAGACGAGGCATTTGGTGATCGGCAAACAACTATTTCATGGGGATGATGCAGCACTGCACAACTTTTAGGACTCTGATAACAGCTTAACAACAGCTCTGAGACAACAAATATACTGTATATATATACCCGTTTGTCCTGGCCTCTGTCAGCTCTGGGCACAGATGGGAAGTAACAAAGTACAAATACGCTATGTGTACACTTTGCGTGTGGGAGAGTAGGTGGAGGTGAGAGTTCTCTGAGGCCAGAACATGGCAGCTCTGAAGAATGATCATGAGAAGGTTTGACTTGCATTGATTAGTGAACTTTATTGAGCAACAGTGCAAAGGCTTATAAGTTCACAGTAAAGGTGCAAGCTAAGTGGCTGTCGTTTTCAATTCATTTGAATCCAATTTGATTTTATTTATAAGATCTAATCATAACAAGTATTATCTAAAGGTACTTTACAGAGAGTAGGTCTAGATCACATTTACAGAGTAATTTACAAAGACACAACAATTCCAGTAATTTCCACAAGAGCAAGCATTTAGTGTGACAATGGCGAGGAAAAACTCCCTTTTAGGGAGAAACCTCGGACAGACCCAGTTTCTTGGTAGGCGGTGTTTGATGGTGCCAGTTGGGGGTGTGATGAACAGTGATCAATGAACGAAGATAATGGAACTCTGACTAGAAATAGTAGTTTTAGTAGTTCATGGTGTAGCAGGGCACTGCAGGCGTTACAGGGTGTAGCAGCATAGCAGGACGTAGCAGGGCGTAGCAGAGCACTGCAGAGCGTTTTCAGGAAGCATGATGGAAATGTAGGCACTACAGTCTCAGGTGGAGCGCCTCTGCATCCGTCAGACCTTTTAATGATGTGTTGTTTTAGTTTGGGAGAGGATCAGGAGTTGGTGGGGAACGTAGAGGATGTGGAGGAGGAAAAAGCATCTCTGGTGCACAGCTCTTGTCAAAGAAATTGCTCTCAAGGCTCTTGATCATCTCTGGTAGGTCTGAAAGTCTTTGGAATCCAACAGGGCCTGGAGACAACAATGAAGATAATCTGTTGTATTATTCATAACAAACCTCCATTAAATCCCCAATCCAGTCAGTCAATAGTTGACATTCAGAACAGAACGTCTCACATTTGAATTCCTTTCTTTTAACTTCTTTCCTTTCATGAAAAGAGTTTACACCTGTTTTCACCTAATGATGTCTACAGACTTGATGGTTTCTAACATGCATTCATAAATTATCTGAAAAGACATGGTTAGACAATGACACACTACAAAAATGTATCCTACTGCTATACATTGACCTTATCCACACTACCTAGAGTTAGAAGTAGTGGGAGGAAGAAGAGCTCTTTCTGGTCGATGAAGTTCAGCATCACAGTCAGGTTTATGTTTATGGGTCTGTGCTCTTTTTTTCACAAAACTTGGAGGATACATAGAAATACCTGTAAGAAGAAGTTAGAAGTAAGTAAAAATAATGTCAACAGAAAGGCAGCTTAATGTTTCAGCCCAGGCTTTCTGTTATTATTACAGTTATGTTTTTGCAGGTTATCTGAAAGGTTATATTTACGATTCTATCTTTGGCCCCCGCTCTTTCTCTGAGCCTTTACATGGAAATAGGAGAGTAGGCGGAGCTGCAGAAAAAAGCTGCAGCTGCAGGTTGCTGGCAGAGGCTTCGGGTGGAGGTTAGGCTGCATCTGTCTGCCAGAATGTGCAGGTGGAGGTGGCAGCTGCAGGTTGCTGACAGAAGCTCTAGGTGGAGGTAAGGCCGCAAGCGGAGCATGGTCCACCTGCAGAAACAGTATGGCAGCAGTTAGGGGATAAACGCTGCTGGATGAGGGTGGAGGCAGCAGATGGCTGCTGTATGCTGGAAGCATAGCTTACATCTGCAACAGAGTGACGGAGGATATAATTGGTAGTGCACAGAGGCGGAGGAGAGGGGTTGTTTTTGGCTGGATGGTAGAAGCTGTAGATGGAAGGTGGAGCAAGTACTTCAGCCAGTTTGCAGAGGCTGTTTCTGTCTTGGCAAGTAATGTAGGTAGCTGTTGAGGTTGGAGCTGGATTAAAGAGAGTTAACAGAGGCTGCATGGACTGATTTAAAAACAAGATTGTTTTTCAGCGATGTGACTTCTTAGGATTACTTCAAACTACAAAACTTTAATTAAAAAATACAATACTTAGAAATACAATACTTACACTAAAACTACAATACTTACCTTAAATCTGCAATATTTAACTTAAAACTACAATACCTAAACTTAACACTATAATACTTACCTTAAAACTATAACACTTAAATCTATAACACTTAAACTTAAATATAACACTTAAACTTAAATCTATAACACTTAAACTTAAAACTACAACACTTAAACTTAAAACTACAACACTTAAACTTAAAACTACAACACTTAAACTTAAATCTATAACACTTAAACTTAAAACTACAACACTTAAACTTAAAACTACAACACTTAAACTTAAATCTATAACACTTAAACTTAAATCTATAACACTTAAACTTAAATCTACAACACTTAAACTTAAATCTATAACACTTAAACTTAAATTACAACACTTAAACTTAACTCTATAACACTTAAACTTAAATCTATAACACTTAAACTTAAATCTATAACACTTAAATTTCATCTACAATATTATTTGCAGATGTAATGTCATTGAACTAAAATGATATTATTTCATTTTAGTTCTACTCTCTAATCTTTGGGAGCCTTTTGGGACTAGGTTCTCCCGAGATATCCACATCATAAAGTGGAGGATTGACCCGACCCGTATGAGACGCCCACATGCACCCGGCTGTCTCCAGCCACTGATTCTGTGAATGTGGGACGATCCAGCCTTTCCCACAGCTTCTGCTTGATGCGCCGTCCGAGCGCCAAACTGTACGGACGCATCTTGCCACTCTTGTACCTGTGAGGAGCGGAAGAAACAGAAATGAAATCATAAATCATCATCATGAAAAACATGATTTAAAAGTTATATTGTGTAATAGATTTGAACAAGACATACTTCAGCATATCATCTACAACTTCATGGTAGATCTGCTGGTACTCTTCTACTGAGCGGTTGTGTATTTGCAGAGGGCTGTCGTGGTGCAGTGGAGCAGTGGAAGGAGCTGGAAGGTCAGCAGGTGGGGTCAGGCTTTGCCACCAAATTCAGTAACTCTGGAATGTCAGCAGCTGAGGTGGAAGGCTGAGGAGTGGCATCCCAGTCCAACACCTCTTGCTCTCCAGCAGCTGGATTCACAGCAGAAGGTTTGGAAGGACGAGCCACAGAGGTCCGCTTCCTCTTCCGGGGAAGTTCTGCAGCAGGAGCAGAGTGCTGGCGCTTTCTCTTTACAGTCGGCACCTGGGAAAGTCAGCAACACATGAGAGGATGTCAGGCTCCAGTAGACTTAAACAACATACTGGTACAGATGACTATGTCAGATTAAAAGGCCCTTCACAGATTCTGTCACTTTTTAGAAAGATTTTAGAGATAAAACCTTTGTTAGGCTACACACCTGCATGCAAAAAGACTTGAAATCCAAAAGCTGGACATAGCATACACAGCTGGAATATTTGATGGAACTTCAGAAAAGTTACCGAGTCAATAAGCAGTGCAAGTGTGACACTGTGTCCCTATCAATACACTCTGCTCTGTGTTATCTAATTCTTAAGGACTAGATCAGTTTGGCCAGATGTCTCACCTGGTCGTCACGGCAGCATGGACACTGTGCTGCATGCGTCCTTACACTCTCTGCCTGGCGTGCAGAAGTTCTCCTTTTCTGCAGTAGTTATGGTCTTGCAGGTGGTTTAGCACATTGACCTGCAGCAATACACACACATGTTAGAAGGAAGCGTTGCAACATCTGGTATAAAATGAAGTGGATTTTATTTCTCCTGGCTGCAGATTTGCTGTGAAACCCCATTAAAAATCATGAATGTAGTCATACGCAACATGCAATTACAAAACTGAAGAGGGAATAGTTAAAATCTCCTCAAGACAGGGCATCAGGTCAGGTGACAAAGCAGGACCTTGTCATGTCAATGGATATTGAGCTTTAGTGCTGCATATATTATATTACATCTGTTTGAAATCATGCATCTGCTGTGAATATATATGAAGTGCATGGGCTTTAATGCTGTACCTATGGCTACACTTAAAATCACTCTATTATTCTGTGTCATTATTGTAAACAGATGAGCAGTACAGCAAAAATCCATATCACAAGGATGATTTGATATAAATGTATTAATTTATTACATAATATATCATTTTAGATTTAATTTATCAATGCATATTTTGGTGCAGTCCAATACTGCCAGTGTCAATTATTATGTTAAAACAGCCATGTCCAACATTATTAATATTTAACCTGGATTTCCACTTCAATATTTTTCTGTATGTTTGATATGAGATGTTAATTAATTCCAACTGATGAAACATCTTCAAACTTTGGGGATCTAGACGTCTGGACGGTGAAATGTATGAAAACACTGCAGGCTTTCAAAGTGTTCATATCTCACATTTTGTTAATTTGGAAGAAATTGTTGAGAAAAACTTTTCTTGACCATTGAGATTTCATGATGATCTTATAGACATGATGGACAGTTCATATCCATTGCATCTTTTTATGTATGTGTTTTCAATCAATTTCAACCTTTATCTAATTATTATGATTATTCATCATAGGACAAATATTTTCTTTATATTTCTCAACTCTTCTTTTGTAGGCTATAACCATATACTCTAAAGAATAAACCTAAGCTTTTCTTGAATTTGTAGCAAAAGTATGAGCTGTATTTTAATGTTATACATATAATACTAGTTTAATGAATAATATTTGGATTTGCTGCTGGAACTAAAGCCAATTAGCTTCTTCTGATGAGGACAGAAATATAAAATAAAATTCCTAATAAGTAAATATTCATATAAGTTTATCTTCAAACCATTGTTATATTAGCTTATATTTCATTCTATAATATTAGACCTATGTGGTAAATTATGATTTGTATATTTTCATATTGCTCAACTCCAGGAGTGTTTGCTCAGAGCCTGTTAGCAGTGTCAGGGAACTCTGTCTTGACAATAAAATGCATAAAAACACTGCAGGCTTTCATAAGGTTCAAATCTCACATTTTCCATGATGGAAGTTTGCTGTGTCAGTCTCTGGGAGTCTTTAGTTGTAGTCGGGATGGAGGCAGTTCTCAGTGGAAGCGGTAATTAGGAAGAAATTTCCAGTGAAGGTTAAGAGAAAAACTTTTCTTGACCATCTGAAATTTAGTTTTTGTTTGAATGTTCATCTTACAGGAATGATGCACCTGGAGACCAAACATAGCAACCATGGAGTCCTCGTTATCCAATCAGCCTGAGATCACGTCCATTCTAAACCAGTCAGCACATCTGGCTGCGACCTCATATTGTCTGTTATACAAATTGTTTTAGTGGTTAATAACATACTAATGAATTGATGCTTTAGTATGTCTGCAATAACTACTTAGATTCTAAACTAGAATGTCAGAGCCCTCCTCTGTTTGAATTGCAGGTGCCTGATGGGTAAGATGTTGTTTTATAGTAGCCTACTGACCTATTTCTGTTAACAATTCAACCATTACTCTAAAATAGCATACAAGGTAAAACATCTAAAGAAAGTTATGTATGTGTTTGGTTGAAGCTTGTATGAGTTCCATATTGCACTCCACTCTTTAATTATACAAAAGTTTGATACAAAGTCTTTACAAATAATTGTGCTGCTTTTTTGGGAACTTGGAGGAAGAAGGTAAATAACAGGTTACATACAATAAACAAAGACTTTGTTTATGTGATATCTGTTGAGAATAAAAATATGATTCATAATAAAATGTTTGTAAAATCATTCTGAAAACTGTGATAGCCTGGCGTTTTCTTCAATTTCATTAATATTGCAAAACAAGTGCAATAACATACACATAACAATGTATACTAAGAGTTAAGGGATAAATAAATTGTAAGAGCTGCTTAAGGATTCAGCAGTTATAAAAAACAATTATAAAATGTACATACAGTATATTCAGAGTCTTTAGTGCTATATTGTTGCATTTATTTATTAAAACTTTAAATGAAAGTTTTCTGTTATAGAAATTACTTTTGTGAATGTGAAATCATGCTTAATAAACAATAAAGGAAGGTTTTGTTCTGAAATGCAGACATAAAAAAACCAAACAGCACATAATGAAAAATGAACAACAAATATACTGTACAATTTCTTTAAAAAACAACAGCAACAAGTACGTTTCCCTATCAAGTCCACAGAAAGACAAATTCATATCAACGTCATTTCCTATGCTTTGCAAGTACTGGTTTGCTGGATAGCATTGATAGAAGTTTGTAAAAGAAAACTTAAGGGTCAAGTATCTTGAAGTTAAGGTCCAAACTGTTTTCCATTGCACATTTGAGACAAACCTTCCTCAGTAATGGACACATATGGGAGGGTGACATTGTCTTGAGTGTCCTGATCCTTTTATTCTGTGTTGGTGGGCTGGATAAAGACATTCCCCTGATATGGTGTCATATAAGGTTAAGGAGAAAAACAAGTGGGTCAGTGTTAACTTTAAGCAATATCATCATCACACCTTTTGGGAAACAGCAAATTGTCTTTAGGCAACCAGGATATTATAAATAGACAAGAGAATAACTCATTTTATATATATTTATTTATTTCAGACCCACGGGATCCATGTCACAATTAAAGAAACAGAGGAAAACATAAGAATACAAAAATACAAAACCTTCCACAATGTTCATACAGACATGTTGGCCAATGGTTCCCCTCTGTGAGCTGCGTACAGGGTTAGCCAAAACAGCAATTAGCCTCCGTCATTGTCTGACGTAGATCCCTCCACATAAATCTATACGGTATCAGGTTACGTAAAACAGCAGAGCATTAGAAAGCCTTCTGAATGAAATCATTTACAAATATAATATTATTGTTAAACAAATGCGGGAAAAATACAGCTTTGATTTTTAATAGGCCTACTGTCGATAAGAAACAGGTTTGTATTTTTTAGGTATTGTAGTTGGAGCTAAGCAACAAAAAACAACACCACAAGGTTAGCGCTGTAACGCCGTTTGTGTCATATTTGATACACAACTTTCTTCCATGTCATCCACATACTTTCCATAAAAACCTGTTGTATGCAATCTGATACCATCTGATAGACATGTTGTCTGCCTCTAGTGAACTAACCATGCGGCAGGCAGTAGAGTCCATTAAATATCGAAATCAAAAGGAAATCAGAAATCTAGTGTGTAGCTACAGTAAAAATACTAAAAGTGTTCTGTTATTTAAAATTCTCTCAGACAAAGTTACTCAGTATCTATAGACATTTAGAAATAATATAGAAAAAATAGAATAGAAATCTTTTCTTTAATTAGCCCAATTTAAAGCTTTTTGACCCTTTTGACTCTCATTATTCCAAGTGCTGGTTAATACTAGCTGGTAAATAGCTAACTAGCTACGTTAACTAGCCATCTGTTAACTACTTTAGCTAGTTGTCGGAGCCATACGCAGTTAAATGTAAATAAACAGAAATACAATTGTGAATCACTTTCTCTGGACAATGTCTGTTAAAATATACAGTCATGCAACTGTTAATTCACAGATATTTTTAATGTATCAAATACTGCTGCAGGTATTTGGCGAACTCAGACGTTTTTATTCATTTTCATTTAAAACTAGAGCTAAGGTAGTGGTATCATATGATCTAGGCGATCTGAAAAATCCAGCGGTACCCTTCTCGTAAGACATCCATGGAGGTACCATGCCATGCCAGTTTACTGGGAAGGAAGCTAAATATTGCTCCATGGCTTGGCGAGGACATTTTCAAAGGGTCCTTTGACCTCTGACCTCAAGATATCTAAATAAAATTAGAATCTTTGGTTACCCATGAGCCATGTAGTATAGTACATGTAGTACAGATGTGTTTGCCTATTCCAAACATGTGTTTTGAATATTTCTGAATTCTGGGCTCCTAAATTATGGTTTCATTTTGGATGTTTGAATAGTCAGTATATGATGTACCTCTGTCGAGGTAATAAATCAAGTGAGAAGTGGGTCATTTCTCCATAGACTTCTATTGAAACCGACCTCCTTTTGCAACCCACGAGTGTCGCCCTCTGCAGGAATTCCAATAGAATGCAGCTTTAAGTTATTTCCGCAGTTGCAGCACTTTGCAGAACCGGATGCTCTGTCCATCAATAATATACAGTCTATGTGCCAGACTAAGGCGAGAGGCTAAAGCCACAATATGGCGTCTCACTGGAAGGCGTGGTAAAGCGTTGGCATAGAGTTTACAAAATAAATTTACACAAATGCACGAACTGAGGCTCTTCGATGTACATCATATACTGACTATTCAAAACATCCAAAATGAAACCACATAATGTGACCACACATTGCTGGGCGACACATACACACATAAATACAATCCGGCTCATTAAATCCACGAGTCTCAGCTTTCCGATCATGACCAGTTGATGCAACTCCAAGACTCCAAGTTTAGAGCCCAGAATTCAGAAATATTCAAAAACACATGTTTGGAATAGGCAAACACATCTGTACTACATGTACTATACTACATTGCTCATGGGTAACCAAATTCTAATTTTATTTAGATATCTTGATGTCAGAAGTCAAAGAACCCTTTGAAAATGTCTGCCAAGCCATGGAGCAATATTTAGCTTCCTTCCCAGTAAACTGGCATGGCATGGTACCTCCATGGATGTCTTACGAGAAGGGTACCGCTGGATTTTCAGATCGCCTAGATCATATGATACCACTACCTTAGCTCTAGTTTTAAATGAAAATGAATAGCGTCTGAGTTCAGCCAAATACCTGCAGCAGTATTTGATACATTAAAAATATCTGTGAATTAACAGTTGCATGACTGTATATTTTAACAGACATTGTCCAGAAAGTGATTCACAATTGTATTTCTGTTTATTTACATTTAACTGCGTATGGCTCCGACAACTAGCTAACGTGTTAACAGATGGCTAGTTAACGTAGCTAGTTAGCTATTTACCAGCTAGTATTAACCAGCACTTGGAATAATGAGAGTCAAGGTCAAAAAAGCTTTAAATTGGGCTAATTAAAGAAAGATTTCTATTCTATTTTTCTATATTATTTCTAAATGTCTATAGATACTGGTAACTTTGTCTGAGAGAATTTTAAATAACAGAACACTTTTGTAGCTACACACTAGATTTCTGATTTCCTTTGATTTCGATATTTAATGGACCTCTACTGCCTGCCGTGCATGGTTAGTTCACTAGGAGGCAGACAACATGTCTATCAGATGGTATCAATTGCATACAACAGGTTTTCTGGAAAGTATGTGGATGACATGGAAGAAAGTTGTGTATCAAATATGACACAAAGCGGCGTTACAGCGCTAACCTTGTGGTGTTGTTTTTGTTGCTTAGCTCCAACTACAATACCTAAAAATACAAACCTGTTTCTTATCGACAGTAGGCCTATTAAAATCAAAGCTGTATTTTTCCGCATTTGTTTAATAATATTATATTTGTAAAATGATTTCATTCAGAAGGCTTTCTAATGCTCTGCTGTTTCGTAACCTGATACCGTATAGATTTATGTGGAGGATCTACGTCAGACAATGACGAGCTAATTGCTGTTTTGGCTAACCCTCTTGCAGCTCACAGAGGGAACCATTGGCCAACATGTCTGTATGAACATTGTGGAAGGTTTTGTATTTTTGTATTCTTGTTTTCCTCTGTTTCTTTAATTGTGACATGGATCCCGTGGGTCTGAAATAAATAAATAAATATATATAAAATGAATTATTCTCTTGTCTATTTATAATATCCTGGTTGCTAAAGACAATTTGCTGTTTCCCAAAGGTGTGATGATGATATTGCTTAAAGTTAACACTGACCCACTTGTTTTTCCTCCTTATGACACCATATCAGGGAGAATGTCTTTTATCCAGCCCACCAACACAGAATAAAAGGATCAGGACACTCAAGACAATGTCACCCTCCCATATGTGTCCATTACTGAGAACAGTTTGTCTCAAATGTGCAATGGAAAACAGTTGGACCTTAACTTCAAGATACTTGACCCTTGATTTTCTTTACAAACTTCTTTGGTTTTTTATGTCTGCATTTCAGAACAAAAACCTTCCTTTTATTGTTTTATTAAGCATGATTTCACATTCACAAAAGTAATTTCTATAACAGAAAACCTTCATTTAAAGTTTTAATAAAAGAAATGCAACAATATAGCACTAAAGACTCTGAATATACTGTATGTACATTTTATAATTGATTTCATAACTGCTGAATCCTTAAGCAGCTCTTATAATTTATTTATCCCTTAACTCTTAGTATACATTGTTATGTGTATGTTATTGCACTTGTTTTGCAATATTAATGAAATTGAAGAAACACCAGGCTATCACAGTTTTAGAATGATTTTACAAACATTTTATTATGAATCATATTTTTATTCTCAACAGATATCACATAAACAACGTCTTTGTTTATTGTATGTAACCTGTTATTTACCTTCTTCCTCCAAGTTCCCATAAAAAAGCAGCACAATTATTTGGTAAAGACTTTTTGTATCAAACTTTTAAATTAAAGAGTGGAGTGCAATATGGAACTCATACAAGCTTCAACCAAACAGATACATAACTTTCTTTAGATGTTTTACCTTGTATGCTATTTTAGAGTAATGGTTGAATTGTTAACAGAAATAGGTCAGTAGGCTACTATAAAACAACATCTTACCCATCAGGCACCTGCAATTCAAACAGAGGAGGGCTCTGACATTCTAGTTTAGAATCTAAGTAGTTATTGCAGACATACTAAAGCATCAATTCATTAGTATGTTATTAACCACTAAAACAATTTGTATAACAGACAATATGAGGTCGCAGCCAGATGTGCTGACTGGTTTAGAATGGGCGTGATCTCAGGCTGATTGGATAACGAGACTCCATGGTTGCTATGTTTGGTCTCCAGGTGCATCATTCCTGTAAGATGAACATTCAAACAAAAACTAAATTTCAGATGGTCAAGAAAAGTTTTCTCTTAACCTTCACTGAAATTTCTTCTAATTACGCTTCCACTGAGAACTGCCTCCATCCCGACTACAACTAAAGACTCCCAGAGACTGACACAGCAAACTTCCATCATGGAAAATGTGAGATTTGACCTTATGAAAGCCTGCAGTGTTTTATGCATTTATTGTCAAGACAGAGTTCCTGACACTGCTAACAGGCTCTGAGCACACACTCCTGGAGTTGAGCAATATGAAAATATACAAATCATAATTTACCACATAGGTCTAATATTATAGAATGAAATATAAGCTAATATAACAATGGTTTGAAGATAAACTTATATGAATATTTACTTATAAGGAATTTTATTTTATATTTCTGTCCTCATCAGAAGAAGCTAATTGGCTTTAGTTCCTGGCTGCAGCATAAATCAAATATTATTCATTAAACTAATATTATATGTATAACATTAAAATACAGCTCATACTTTTGCTACAAAATCAAGAAAGCTTAGGTTTATTCTTAGAGTATATGGTTATAGCCTACAAAGAAGAGTTGAGAAATATAAAAATATTTGTCCTATGATGAATAATCATAATAATTAGATAAAGGTTGAAATTGATTGAAAAACTCATAAAAGATGAAAAAAGGAGATGCTTTTCACTCAGGCTGTGATATGAAATGAAGAAAAGTTTATTTTCTCAACAATTTCTTCCAAATTAACAAAATGTGAAATTTGAACACTAAAATTGAATTGGAAATCCAGATTAGATATTAATAATGTTGGACATGGCTGTTTTAACATAATAATTGACACTGGCAGTATTGGACTGCACCAAAATATGCATTGATAAATTAAATCTAAAATGATATATTATGTAATAAATTAATACATTTATATCAAATCATCCTTGTGATATGGATTTTTGCTGTACTGCTCATCTGTTTACAATAATGACACAGAATAATAGAGTGATTTTAAGTGTGGCCATAGGTACAGCATTAAAGCCCATGCACTTCATATATATTCACAGCAGATGCATGATTTCAAACAGATGTAATATAATATATGCAGCACTAAAGCTCAATATCCATTGACATGACAAGGTCCTGCTTTGTCACCTGACCTGATGCCCTGTCTTGAGGAGATTTTAACTATTCCCTCTTCAGTTTTGTAATTGCATGTTGCGTATGATTACATTCCTGATTTTTAATGGGGTTTCACAGCAAATCTGCAGCCAGGAGAAATAAAATCCACTTCATTTTATACCAGATGTTGCAACGCTTCCTTCTAACATGTGTGTGTATTGCTGCAGGTCAATGTGCTAAACCACCTGCAAGACCATAACTACTGCGAAAAAGAGAACTTCTGCACGGGCAGAGGTGTAAGGGCATGCAGCACAGTGTCCATGCTGCCGTGACGACCAGGTGAGACATCTGGCCAAACTGATCTAGTCCTTAATTAGATAACACAGAGCAGAGTGTATTGATAGGGACACAGTGTCACACTTGCACTGCTTATTGGCCTCGGTAACTTTTCTGAAGTTCCATCAAATATTCCAGCTGTGTATGCTATGTCCAGCTTTTGGATTTCAAGTCTTTTTGCATGCAGGTGTGTAGCCTAACAAGGTTTTATCTCTAAAATCTTTCTAAAAAGTGACAGAATCTGTGAAGGGCCTTTTAATCTGACATAGTCATCTGTACCAGTATGTTGTTTAAGTCTACTGGAGCCTGACATCCTCTCATGTGTTGCTGACTTTCCCAGGTGCCGACTGTAAGAGAAAGCGCCAGCACTCTGCTCCTGCTGCAGAACTTCCCCGGAAGAGGAAGCGGACCTCTGTGGCTCGTCCTTCCAAACCTTCTGCTGTGAATCCAGCTGCTGGAGAGCAGAGGTGTTGGACTGGGATGCCACTCCTCAGCCTTCCACCTCAGCTGCTGACATTCCAGAGTTACTGAATTTGGTGGCAAAGCCTCGGACCCCACCTGCTGACCTTCCAGCTCCTTCCACTGCTCCACTGCACCGACAGCCCTCTGCAAATACACAACCGCTCAGTAGAAGAGTACCAGCAGATCTACCATGAAGTTGTAGATGATATGCTGAAGTATGTCTTGTTCAAATCTATTACACAATATAACTTTTAAATCATGTTTTTCATGATGATGATTTATGATTTCATTTCTGTTTCTTCCGCTCCTCACAGGTACAAGAGTGGCAAGATGCGTCCGTACAGTTTGGCGCTCGGACGGCGCATCAAGCAGAAGCTGTGGGAAAGGCTGGATCGTCCCACATTCACAGAATCAGTGGCTGGAGACAGCCGGGCATGTGGGCGTCTCATACGGGGTCGGGGTCAATCCTCCACTTTATGATGTGGATATCTCGGGAGAACCTAGTCCCAAAGGCTCCCAAAGATTAGAGAGTAGAACTAAAATGAAATAATATCATTTTAGTTCAATGACATTACATCTGCAAATAATATTGTAGATGAAATTTAAGTGTTATAGATTTAAGTTTAAGTGTTATAGATTTAAGTTTAAGTGTTGTAGATTTAAGTTTAAGTGTTGTAGATTTAATTTTAAGTGTTATAGATTTAAGTTTAAGTATTGTAGATTTAAGTTTAAGTGTTATAGATTTAAGTTTAAGTGTTATAGATTTAAGTTTAAGTGTTATAGATTTAAGTTTAAGTGTTGTAGTTTTAAGTTTTAAGTGTTGTAGTTTTAAGTTTAAGTGTTATAGATTTAAGTTTAAGTGTTATAGATTTAAGTGTTATAGTTTTAAGTAAGTATTATAGTGTTAAGTTTAGGTATTGTAGATTTTAAGTTAAATATTGCAGATTTAAGGTAAGTATTGTAGTTTTAGTGTAAGTATTGTATTTCTAAGTATTGTATTTTTTAATTAAAGTTTTGTAGTTTGAAGTAATCCTAAGAAGTCACATCGCTGAAAAATCAGTCCATGCAGCCTCTGTTAACTCTCTTTAATCCAGCTCCAACCTCAACAGCTACCTACATCACTTGCCAAGACAGAAACAGCCTCTGCAAACTGGCTGAAGTACTTGCTCCACCTTCCATCTACAGCTACCATCCAGCCAAAAAAGCGACCCTCTCCTCCTCCGCCTCTGTGCACTACCAATTATATCCTCCGTCACTCTGTTGCAGATGTAAGCTATGCTTCAGCATACAGCAGCCATCTGCTGCCTCCACCCTCATCCAGCAGCGTTTATCCCTAACTGCTGCCATACTGTTTCTGCAGGTGGAGCATGCTCGGCTTGCCTTTCCACCTAGAGCTTCTGTCAGCAACCTGCAGCTGCAGCTTTTCTGCAAATTGCAACGCCAACTCCATGTGAGATTCTGCAGACAACTTCAGCTGCAGCTCAGCTCCAGCCTCTTCCAGCGACCTGCAGCTCCGCCTACTCCTATTTCCATGTAAAGGCTCAGAGAAAGAGCGGGGGCCAAAGATAGAATTGTAAATATAACCTTTCAGATAACCTGCAAAAACATAACTGTAATAATAACAAGCCTGGGCTGAAACATTAAGCTGCCTTTCTGTTGACATTATTTTACTTCTTACTTCTAACTTCTTCTTACAGGTATTTCTATGTATCCTCCAAGTTTTGTGAAAAAAGAGCACAGACCCATAAACATAAACCTGACTGTGATGGAACTTCATCGACCAGAAAGAGCTCTTCTTCCTCCCACTACTTCTAACTCTAGGTAGTGTGGATAAGGTCAATGTATAGCAGTAGGATACATTTTTGTGGTGTGTCATTGTCTAACCATGTCTTTTCAGATAATTTATGAATGCATGTTAGAAACCATCAAGTCTGTAGACATCATTAGGTGAAAACAGGTGTAAACTCTTTTCATGAAAGGAAAGAAGTTAAAAGAAAATTCAAATGTGAGATGTTCTGTTCTGAATGTCAACTATTGACTGACTGGAATGGAGGTTTGTTATGAATAATACAACAGATTATCTTCATTGTTGTCTCCAGGCCCTGTTGGATTCAAAGACTTTCAGACCTACCAGAAGATGATCAAGAGCCTTGAGAGCAATTTCTTTGACAAGAGCTGTGCACCAGGATGCTTTTCCTCCTCCACATCCTCTACGTTCCCCACCATCCTGATCCTCTCCCAAACTAAAACAACACATCATTAAAGGTCTGACGGATGCAGAGGCGCTCCACCTGAGACTGTAGTGCCTACATTTCCATCATGCTTCCTGACGCTCTGCAGTGCTCTGCTACGCCCTGCTACGTCCTGCTATGCTGCTACACCTAACGCCCTGCAGTGCCCTGCTACACCATGAACTACTAAAACTACTATTTCTAGTCAGAGTTCCATTATCTTTGTTCACTGATCACTGTTCATCACACCCCCAACTGGCTCCATCAGACACCGCCTACCAAGAAACTGGGTCTGTCCGAGGTTTCTTCCTAAAAGGAGTTTTCCTCGCCATTGTCGCACTAAATGCTTGCTCTTGTGAAATTACTGGAATTGTTGTGTCTTTGTAAATTACTCTGTAAATGTGATCTAGACCTACTCTCTGTAAAGTACCTTTAGATAATACTTGTTATGATTAGATCTTATAAATAAAATCAAATTGGATTCAATTGAATTGAAAGCGACAGCTTGCACTATTACTGTGAACTTATAAGCCGTTGCACTGTTGCTCAATAAAGTTCACTAATCAATGCAAGTCAAACCTTCTCATGATCATTCTTCAGAGCTGCCATGTCCTTTCTGGCCTCAGAGAACTCTCACACCTCCATGCCTTCATCTACACACCAGTCAACACAGGCACGCAAAGTGTACACATAGCGTATTTGTACTTTGTTACTTCCCATCTGTGCCCAGAGCTGGACAGAGGCCAGGACAAGCGGGTTATATGCATATACAGTATATTTGTTGTCTCAGAGCTGTTGTTAAGCTGTTATCAGGGTCCTTAAAAGTTGTTGCAGTGCTGCATCATCCCCATGAAATAGTTGTTTGCCAATCACCAAATGCCTCGTCTCATGCTTTTGCTCAGGAGCACCTTCGGTAGTCAATCCAGCATAATAACCTGATTCATAGAGTGCAGACTGTCCTAACCTGGTGCTGGACGTACTGTAAATATATCAGTGGCTTTGAGCGAAACCTTGGACCTTGCAAACCTTGGAGGATAAAGAGAGAGTAAAAATACAAAAGAACTGAATCTGAATGTTTATTATGCCTTACTGAATTTTTAGAAAGAACAATACAAACTTATTTGTTGCAGCAAAGGAGGAGATTGCTTAAATGATCGTGTGGTGGTCCATAGTTAAGATAAGAATGGTACAGACACTGAAAAGTATGAAAAGTCGCTTAAGCTTAACACAAAATGATCATAACTCAGCTCTATCAGTCGTTGTACATATTGAGTAATAGGCGTATGTTGAAGGACAATATAAGCATGCTTCTGACTGTATCAAGTGTAATTTAAGATCCTGTACCACTAAACTAAAATGAACACTGCAAAATCTTAATCCTACCTTATTCTGACGGGCAGATGGGTGTATTTAAGGGTGATTAAACAGTTTCCATACTAATAAATAAGGCTAAGTGCTTTTAGAGTTTTCAGAAGCAAGGCATGTTGAGGAGTTTTATATTAATATCTGCACATTAATAGCAGAAATACTACATAACAAGCTACTTCACTTACATCACTGTGACACTCACCATAGCTGCTCTGCTGGCTCTGTAGTGGATCTCCACATCATCCTGACTGCTGACATGAAGGATGATGTCTTCTGGACCTACAAAGAGGAGGCACTGAAAGGTGAAAACGCAACTGCAAGGTTTTATTAATAATTAGCCTCGCTTTGCCAGACCTTCCTCTACAGCGTTGCGTAGGAGGGTCGGCTAGTCCACACAGAATTCAGGGATGGGAGAAAAACGTGCTCTGGTTCATTTATTTTTTAAACCAATCAAAATCATCTTGGACAGCGCTAGACGGTGTCGCCGCAAAAATGGGTGGAAACACGTGTGCGTTCAGAAGTTGTTTTAGTCGTGCAACAGAAAACTCAGTTTGGACAGATAGTCTAGCTATCCCTGTTACGGTTAGTAAGACCCAGAACCACAGAGAAACAAGCGGCACGCAGACAGGATAAGGTTCAGGTAGTTTAATGAGTGCGGAGGAGTTCAAACACTGGTGTAGACAGGTGGCTGGTCGCGTGAGGAAGGAAGGCTGCTCGGAGGGACAACGGATGGATCTACGAGGAGGCAGAGTTAGTACTTAATACAACTGGAAACAACAACACGAGCGCAAATGACTAGGAGCCAAGTACCACAATAGTGCATGTGATCTGGCGCTGAAGGCGGTCAGCCCGGGAAATGTTGCAGTGGGTGATGAGTGGAACAAAAGTATTTCCGTACACAAGAAATTAACTGTGGGCCTCTATGGAAGCGATGTCCACAGGTATTCCATGGAGACGGAATACGTGTTGGACTAAGAGGTCAGCCTCTCACCGGCCGTGGATAATTTAGGCAATGCTATATAGTGACAGATTTGAGAATCTGTCCACCACGGTAAGTATAGTGTCATTACCTTTAGACTTGGGCAGGCCGGTGACGAAGCCAGTGCCACATGAGACCAAGGGCGACTGGGGACAGGAGCGGCAGGAGCAGGCCAGCCGGTGGACGATGGAGGCCTTAACGTACAGTTTGTTTTCTAACAGGCGTTGCAGGACCTGACGTGCGGGAGACATGGTCTGTTATGGAAGAGGAGAAAATGAGGATGTCGTTGAGATATAACAACAAAACGGTTCAAAAATCCCTCAAAGCGTCATTCACCATGTTCTAAAAAACAGCTGGGGCATTGGTTAGACTGAATGGCATGACTAGGTATTCAATGTCTAAAGGAGTGTTAAAGGCAGTCTTCCTCATCCCCCTGCCGGACACGAGACGAGGTGATAAGCGTTACGGAGATCTAGCTTGGTAAACACCGTGGCGCCCTGCAGGGGCTCGAACGTGGAGTTAATGAGGGCAGGGTATTTGTTCTTGGCGGTTATGTTATTTAGTCCTCGGAAGTATATGCAGAGGCGCAGCGACTTATCTTCTTTCTCCTGAAGAAACCCGCTCCTAAAGGAGATAGCCGACCAGGCGGATTATACCAGCAGCGGCGAGCCACCGATATATCTCTCCGCAACCTGTTGTCTATTTTAATGGTAAGAGACACAGAGCATTAAGGTTGACAGGGTCATCCCGAACAGCTAATTCGTCTTTTAAAACGTCCTCAAACCATTAAGGAATGCCCCGTACGCTTCCTCGTTCCACTAGAGTCCGCTGCCAGCGTCCAAAATCGACTGAGTAATTCGCCACTATCAGCCCCTGCTTGGCGCCAGCAGCTTCGTTTAGAAGCGCTCCCAACATGGTCGGATGGTCGAACACAGTCTTTAAATCCGTTGGCGTTTCAAAAGAGTTCGCCGGAGGGCTTGATAGGTGGTTCGCAGAAGTGAGGTGGCCGCCATGCCTGTGGGAGCAGTCGGTGAAACAGAGGGAGCAGAAAGGGAAGGTGAGGGAACAACAGACAGCCGTGCTACTTGAACCCTTAACTGGGTGACCTGTGAAACGAGTTGTTGATTGTTCTCCAGGAGCGTGTGGATTAGCTGATTGTGTTGTCCCAGTAATGTACCCTGTGCCTGGCTAGCACGCTGGACGCCGTCGTCCTCTGTATTCTGCAGTATCTCTGTGGGGTCCATGTGGCCAGATAAAGTTCAGGTAGTTTAATGAGTGCGGAGGTTCAAACACTGGTGTAGACAGGTGGCTGGTCGGCGGAAGGAAGGCTGCTCGGAGACAACGGATGGATCTACAGTAGAGGCAGAGTTAGTACTTAATACAACTGGAAACAACAACACGCGCAAATGACTAGGAGCCAAGTACCACAATAGTGCATGTAACGATCTAGCGCTGAAGAGGCGGTCAGCCCGGGTTTAAGTATTGCAGTGGGTGATGAGTGATGAGGAACAGCTGAGTGGATGACGGGCGTAGATGGAAAGCCACGCCTCAAGATCCCTGGAACGCCCTCACGGCAAGACAGACAGGACACACAGACAAAAGGAAAGACACATTCACAGGTTGGGGAATGCAGCAGACCACAACAATCCGCAGAGACCTGAGGAGCAGTTAGGCCTTACCATAGTCTCATAAATCCATCGGAGTTTAGAATTTCAACACAAAGAAACATTTGATGGACAGAAACAAATACATAACTTGTTGATTGCATTATGAGTCTATTCTTCATCATCATCAACCTTATCTTCATAACTGCTCCATGTAACTTGACTTGCCATCCATAATCATTCTAGTCGTCTTACACTATACTTTTTAACTATGTGAAAATACACAAAAACAAATTAGGAAAGCCATAGATCCTCTGAATGCCCTCGTCTCATTTCTCTATCTTACCCTACCCCTACCGCGTTCACGTGAGACCTAGTGCTGGCCCATTACTTTTTGGAACGAGGGGTAAGGGGGTGTGGCCTAGGAACCATAGACAGTGAATGAAAAAAATACTATGTGAGCATAGTTGAAATCGAGTAGCGATATACATGGTGCAACAGGCAACAATGGCTGCCGCATCGACCAGAGAGACCCATAAATGTAAGTATTTTCGGCTTGAATAATTGATTAAAAATTACGACAGTCTTGTTTTGTGGTCTATACAGTCCTGTACATATATACTTGCAACCATGTTCTTAACTAAAACTTTTTAAAAATCGCTAACGTTAACGTTGATTTGCACAACAGTCGCATTTCTCTGCCTTGAATGGACTGTATACATCGCATAGATGTATATATATTAATATTAACGGTCTATGATACACATCGCTACGTGCGTTACATATACCGTCCTGTATCACACAGGGGCGCAGGAGGACACAGCAGCTGATCCACTTTCGGCGTAAAACCAGCAGAAGTTTCTTAAATCATGTGTTCATGTTGTACCCATTCATTATTGCATTGGTACTGTATTATGGAATCATTTGTAATTACTTCCTGTTCATGCACTTGTATATTGTTGTTGGTTATGACAGGGACATTGATGATATAAGGGGGTTACTGGCCAACGGGCATCAGACTGGTCTGGAATATCAGAACAGCTGTAGTTAATTTGTTTGTTTGTGGTCTTGTGTCTTTTTTTTTACACATTTGAAGCCTTTTTATGTGTGTGACATGTAAGTTATGGTTCTAATAATTGATAATGGTTCTGTAATATAATATATTTAATGTAATGTTTTTGCCTGTTGTGTTTAATTTATTGGGCAATAAAGACAGAATTTTGTTAACAAAATGTTATTCTGAACATCAATGCGTTCAACGGTGATAACTGAAGCAGATATACATGTGTTTGTATACATATGTATTGCAAACAGACCTAAATACTACACAGATAAGAACATCTGCCTCAGTGAACATAAACTATAAAATATATAAATGCATATGACACTGTTGTCAAAGCCCACACAATCAACAGAGACGCAATCTTGGAAATGTGCGATCAATACTGTATGGTGATGCCACCAAGTGGTGTCCCATTTCATAGGGTACGTTTTCACCCCTACCCTTACCTTGGTTTCAAGGGCGGGAGTAGGGAGTAGGGTAGGGTAAGATAGATGGGATTCAGCCAAAGTTTCCTGAGGCTGTGATTATCCCAGGGGCCATAGCAGGTCACTTTATACAGTCAGATCAAGTTTTAGTGAATGGTCTTAATACAATAAAATGGCCACTAAAGCGTCACACTGTCTACATGTAACAGGCCCGGGCGTGAGGCCTGTGGTCAGATTAAAATGTTGTTCTGAAAAGAACAGGAAAATGATGAGACCGGCAACAGTCATTGTAGATCCTTCTCTTGCTTCTGCCAGACTAAAGAGGACATTCTAAAGCGCTGGCGTGAAAAAAGCAACGTGGTTTAATGTACCTAAACAACGATCAATCATCACCATATTTACCATGGCCATATATTTATGAACACTTAAACCTGTCGAAAAACTAAACTGAAATCCAACGATTTTAAAAGTTATCTCACGTTAATGTTTTCTTCTTCATTGTGTCTATAGCGAGAAAAGGCTTAACTTATTTAATGTACCTAAACAACGATCAATCATCACCTATTTCTCTACATATTGCTCCTCATATCCAGTGAAAACTGTCAAACTGTAACCCAAAGCTTTGTGACATGATGCATTATCCTGCTGGAAGTAGCCATCAACCAGATGATATTTTGACATGTTCAGTGACATATATATATATATATATATATATATATATATATATATATATATATATTGAAGAAAATGTCGACTGCATTTCTTCAGTTCAAAATGTAGATTTATAGAAAAAAACAATTTATATGTAGTGTAACCACATTAATTTTTAAAAATCATTTGGCATTTTAAATTTTTTGTCACTGAACATGTATATATACCATACTACCAGGAGTGACTATCACCAGCGTCATTATAGATAGCACTTTCTACGACCCGGGAGAATTCAAAGCTACATTCAGTTAAGTGTTTCCTTACAATATCCCTTAATAAAGCAGATCACAGCAATGTCAGCTACAATCCATAATAATTGGACTTTGGGTTACATTTTTTGACAGTTTTCACTGGATATGAGGAACAATATGTGAAGAAAATATAGTGATGATTGATCGTTGTTTAGTACATTAACCACGTTAAGCTTTTTTTGTTAGCATTTGAAATATGGCGTCTCACTGGAAGGCGCAGCCCTTGTGGTGAACTTTGGCATAGAGTTTACCAAATAAATTTACAAATGCACAAACTGAGGCTCTTGTAAAACGATATACATCAGTAGCGTACCGTGGGCTTTCAGTCAGGGCCTTCTGTAACGACCTCAACCCCCAAAAAAAAACAACAACTGTGCATTTTAACATATTTAAGCACATCAATACAGCATCACCATATACCCAAACAATAGCAATACAAATGTATAAAATACATAATAACTTTATCTCTCATTCAGTAAAAGTAACACTCGCCCATTGGAAATGAAATCCATCCTCCTATCCTTTCTTTTCTTCTTTTACGCTTATACCTGTAACCCATTAAGTCCGATGCCATTACAACAGCTCCGTCATAACACTGTGCCACTAACTGTTTTGCAATCGTAGCTGCCCAACACTTCAGGTACTGAAGCTGCTAGATCCTGAGCTCGTTTTCTTTCCATGACATCCTCAAACTTTAAAAATCTCTCTTTTACTCGAGTGTCAGTAACATAGAAGTACAAATGACAGCTGTGCGGTGTTGCTGAACTCTGTGGTCTCGTCCACCTAACTGCGACAAACTTGAGTGTTGTTGATCTCTTTTTGATATCATTTAGCACCCCAGCAACAGCACTTATAGAGATCATTTTGAATATTCCCAGATGTTCCCAAAAGCGGTGGCGTGGCAGGTGGTGTCGCAAGTCAGCATCATATTCTGATAACAGGGATAATAGCTCCAAATAATTACATCGATTCAGGGACTCTTTCCTGTCATGTCCCCTGAAAGACAATTCTTTCCCAAAAAGATGACCCAATCAATGGGGCTTCCAGTATGTCCCGGTTTTCTCACTCCGTCATTGTGCAGGCTTGTCTCTCGTCGCTGCTCATCCAGTTGCAAATCCACCTGGACTCACCAAAGGTCTTCGTGTACCGCCATTGTGAGGTGTCGCTCGGATGCCTGATGTTTGCTAGCTGCCTTGGTGAAGCTATTGAGGCTGTTAAAACCTGTGGTGTTCCATGTTCCCTGACTGGTATTAAAAAGCAAACATGGCCAGCAAAATAGCTTGTTCCGCCGGTGCTGGCTGTTAGCCAGTCATAGCGGTCGTGAATTACCCTCAGTGAACTGCCGCACAAAACCTTTGCCAGCTTTGGTCAGCCCATCCAGCTTAGGTGTAGGTCTTCCTCTTGAAATAATTTCTTTCTTCTCTCCAAGCATTCGCCAGAAAAAGGCACATGAAAGGAGATCGGAAGCGGGATCGTTAGGAGGTGTGAAGGCAGCGGCCAAAGCTAGTTCACTCCTGGTTCACTCACAACCGCTAAAGTTCAAGCTTTGATGACATCAGCGTGGGCTAGCGCCATGCTGCTTGCTGGGCCCCTAGAGCGTTCTGTCACTACACATCAAAATTTGATTGGCTGATACACCCGTCACTCAAAATATACTCAAATGGGAATTGGCAGCTTTAATGAAGGGCTAGCAATGCTGTGCTGGTTACTGAGCTGTGATGCGTTTAGATGACATGGAAAATCTAGCTACCATATTCTTTCTGGAAATATGATCGTAACGTGTAAAAAAATAATTGCTTTTGTACACATTAATTTAAATATGAAAAAATATATTTTTTTCCTCCTTTACTTTCTCCCATTCTTTATATTTCTTCCGTATTTCACCCACTTTAGCCGGGCATTTATTCCTAAAAACTCTCCAACAGTCAGTCACCATCAGTGCTCTGGCTTTTTCCTAACCAGAAAGAAACAGACTGCCCTGCTCTGCCTCTGATTGGCTCGTTGCCATCTGAGTCAGAAAACCAATTAAGCAGGAATGGGCAGAATCTTGCTGTGTCCAGTGTGTATGGGGAAGGCGGGACCAAGGGAACAGGCAAGACAAACTCTCGTTTAAATAACATAGAAAATACCTGCTTGACAACTTAATGGAGCTGGGAACAAGCCCAAATAAGCAACTACACTTTAGTAACAAGCCCAAGAAAACCGCGACCGCGACTACCAATATTTGTAAGCGACTTTGAAAAACAAGTAAACTTTAAGCATGATAACGGACTTGGCAACACTGGTCCCATGTCATCCGTCCGTCTCATGCGGTCGTCTCATGCGGATTGTGTCCAACATTCAGAGGTCAAAATACGAAATAATTTTCAAGATGGAGTCATGGGAAATTAAGTGACCAGTTTGTGCAATCAATTGAAACGTTAAAAACTGTTAAAGTAACAATTTGCCATAAACATAGTTTGATCATTTCTGATGTTATGGTTGTGTTGACAAGATAAATGCAGACTATCGTCTGGAATAAAATAAACCTACGTCAACTATCAAGTTAATTAATAAAATACTTTTAATATTTGCTGTTTTTTAACTAAACATAACGGCTATCGTACAAATTAATAAAATACTTAAAAATGTGTCTACAAGATAAATGAAGACTATCATACTGATGAATAAAACACTTAAAATATATGTCCATCTATAAAATAAATGCAGATTATAGACAAAGTAAATCCTTCTGCCATCCCGGCTTCGTTTCAAAATAAAAGCTCGCATCTGGAATAAAATATTTGGACTTTTTTTATATTTAAAAATATGTCCGTCTCTAAAATAAATGCAGATTATAGGCAAACTAAGAAATTCCTTCTATGGCTGCAACTTTGATCCAAGTTGCACAGCCATAAAAATTCCTCAGCTGGTCGCATTTGGTTTTGTTTTTAATTTTTTTCCCCTTTCATACAAAACAACACAAAATACAACAGAACCGCTTAGCGAAGTGGAAGAAAATACAATCGCATTGTGTCCCAAGGCCGTGGCAGCAGAGATACGCAGTCGAATGCAGGGCGGGTCCCAGAGACCCGAGGCCGAGGCAGCGGTAGTAGAAAAATACAACCGCATTCTGCCCGGGTCCCAGAGACCGAGGCCGAGCCGCGGTAGTAGAAAAATACAACCGCATTCTGCCCCGATCCCACAGACCCGACCACATTCAGCCCGGGTCCCAGAGACCAACCACATTCTGCCCGGGTCCCAGAGCCGAGGCGAGCATTCTTCCTGGGTCCCAGAGACCCGACCGCGTTCTGCCCGGGTCCCAGAGACCCGACCACATTCTGGCCGGGTCCCAGGGGACTAACCACATTCTGCCCGGGGTCCCAGAGACCAACCACATTCGTCCCGGGTCCCGAGACCCGGCGACAGCCGAGGCATTCTTCCCCAGTTCCAGGGCCAAGCCGCATTCTGCCCGGGTCTCAGAGACCCGACCTTGGCGAGCAGCGCCAGTAGAGCTACAGTGAATGCTCTCGCCATGCTGATAGTTGTATTTTCTAAGTGTCCCAGTGAAGTGTAGAAAACAATATAGAATATAAAATTAAAAAAGATCTTGGAAAGAGTGTAACATGTTTATTTCTGTATTCTGGTTCTTGTTATGTGCAGGTCCTTGTTCCTGGTTAGTTAGCAGAAATGGCTGCGTCGCTGATGCAGGTTTCATCAAATGTAGACTACGTTAATATGGAACAACACAACCATAACATGAAATGAGCAAACTATGTAGGCCTATGGCAAAATTGTTTGCTTTAACAGTTTTAACGTTTTCAATTGATTGCAACAAATGTGGTTACAAATTTCCCATGACTCCATCATTATTTGTGATTTCGTATTTTGACCCTCTGAATTTAACGTTGGACACAACTCCATGAGGCGAGACCGCATGAGGCGGGACGGATGACATGGGGCGCTCCAGGCTGCAGCCATACCCGTCTCTTCGCTTCTGCCAGACTAAAGACGAGAGGCTAAAGCCACAATATGCGTCTCACTGGAAGGCGTGGTGAACTTTGGCATAGAGTTTACAAAATAAATTTACACCAAATGCGAACTGAGGCTCTTGTAAAGCGATGTACATCATATACTGACTATTCAAAACATCCAAATGAAACCACATAATGTGACCACACATTGCTGGGCGTCACATACACACATAAATACAATCCGGCTCATTAAATCCACGAGTCTCAGCTTTCGATCATGACCAGTTGATGCAACTCCAAGACTCAATTTAGGGAGCCCAGAATTCAGAAATATTCAAAAACACATGTTTGGAATAGGCAAACACATCTGTACTACATGTACTATACTACATGGCTCATGGGTAACCAAAGATTCTAATTTTATTTAGATACCTTGAGGTCAGAGGTCAAAGGACCCCTTTGAAAATGTCCTCGCCAAGCCATGGAGCAATATTTAGCTTCCTTCCCAGTAAACTGGCATGGCATAGTACCTCCATGGATGTCTTACGAGAAGGGTTCACTGGATTTTCAGATCGCCTAGATCATATGATACCACTACCTTAGCTCTAGTTTTAAATGAAAATGAATAAAAACGTCTGAGTTCGCCAAATACCTGCAGCAGTATTTGATACATTAAAAATATCTGTGAATTAACAGTTGCATGACTGTATATTTTAACAGACATTGTCAGAAAGTGATTCACAATTGTATTTCTGTTTATTTACATTTAACTCGTATGGCTCCGACAACTAGCTAACGTAGTTAACAGATGGCTAGTTAACGTAGCTAGTTGCTATTTACCAGCTAGTATTAACCAGCACTTGGAATAACGAGTCAAAGGGTCAAAAGCTTTAAATTGGGCTAATTAAAAGAATTCTATTCTATTTTTCTATATTATTTCTAAATGTCTATAGATACTGAGTAACTTTGTCTGAGAAATTTTAAATAACAGAACACTTTTAGTATTTTTACTGTAGCTACACATAGATTTCTGATTTCCTTTTTGATTTCGATATTTAATGGACCTCTACTGCCTGCCGTGCATGGTTAGTTCACTAGAGGCAGACAACATGTCTATCAGATGGTATCAGATTGCATACAACAGGTTTTATGGAAAGTATGTGGATGACATGGAAGAAAGTTGTGTATCAAATATGACACAAACGGCGTTACAGCGCTAACCTTGTGGTGTTGTTTTGTTGCTTAGCTCAACTACAAAACCTAAAAATACAAACCTGTTTCTTATCGACAGTAGGCCTATTCAAAATCAAAGCTGTATTTTACGCATTTGTTTAACAATCTCGTCAGACAATGACGGAGGCTAATGCTGTTTTGGCTAACCCTATACGCAGCTCACAGAGAGGGGAACCATTGGCCAACATGTCTGTATGAACATTGTGGAAGGTTTGTATTTTTTTGTATTATATGTTTTCCTCTGTTTCTTTAATTGTGACATGGATCCCCGTGGGTCTGAAATAAATAAATAAATATATATAAAATGAGTTATTCTCTTGTCTATTTATAATATCCTGGTTGCCTAAAGACAATTTGCTGTTTCCCAAAGGTGTGATGATGATATTGCTTATTAACACTGACCCACTTGTTTTCTCCTTAACCTTATATGACACCATATCAGGGAGAATGTCTTTATCCAGCCCACCAACACAGAATAAAAGGATCAGGACACTCAAGACAATGTCACCCTCCATATGTGTCCATTACTGAGGAAGGTTTGTCTCAAATGTGCAATGGAAAACAGTTTGGACCTTAACTTCAAGATTCTTGACCCTTAAGTTTTCTTTTACAAACTTCTATCAATGCTATCCAGCAAACCAGTATTGCAAAGCATAGGAAATGACGTTGATATGAATTTGTCTTTCTGTGGACTTGATAGGAAACGTACTTGTTGCTGTTGTTTTTAAAGAAATTGTACAGTATATTTGTTGTTCATTTTCATTATGTGCTGTTTGGTTTTTATGTCTGCATTTCAGAACAAAACCTTAATTAAACCTTAAAATTGAGCATGATTTCACATTCACAAAAGTAATTTCTATAACAGAAAACCTTCATTTAAAGTTTTAATAAATAAAATGCAATATAGCACTAAAGACTCTGAATATACTGTATGTACATTTTATAATTGTTTTTATATGCTGAATCCTTAAGCAGCTCTTACAATTTATTTATCCCTTAACTCTTAGTATACATTGTTATGTGTATGTTATTGCACTTGTTTTGCAATATTAATGAAATTGAAGAAAAACGCCAGGCTATCACAGAATGATTTTACAAACATTTTATTATGAATCATATTTTTATTCTCAACAGATATCACATGAACAAAGTCTTTGTTTATTGTATGTAACCTGTTATTTACCTTCTTCCTCCAAGTTCCCATAAAAGCAGCACAATTATTTGGTAAAGACTTTGTATCAAACTTTTTGTATAATTAAAGAGTGAGTGCAATATGGAACTCATACAAGCTTCAACCAAACACATTCATAACTTTCTTTAGATGTTTTACCTTGTATGCTGTTTTAGAGTAATGGTTGAATTGTTAACAGAAATAGGTCAGTAGGCTACTATAAAACAACATCTTACCCATCAGGCACCTGCAATTCAAACAGAGGAGGGCTCTGACATTCTAGTTTAGAATCTAAGTAGTTATTGCAGACATACTAAAGCATCAATTCATTAGTATGTTATTAACCACTAAAACAATTTGTATAACAGACAATGAGGTCGCAGCCAGATGTGCTGACTGGTTTAGAATGGGCGTGATCTCAGGCTGATTGGATAACGAGGACTCCATGGTTGCTATGTTTGGTCTCCAGGTGCATCATTCCTGTAAGATGAACATTCAAACAAAAACTAAATTTCAGATGGTCAAGAAAAGTTTTTCTCTTAACCTTCACTGGAAATTTCTTCCTAATTACCGCTTCCACTGAGAACTGCCTCCATCCCGACTACAACTAAAGACTCCCAGAGACTGACACAGCAAACTTCCATCATGGAAAATGTGAGATTTGAACCTTATGAAAGCCTGCAGTGTTTTTATGCATTTTATTGTCAAGACAGAGTTCCCTGACACTGCTAACAGGCTCTGAGCACACACTCCTGGAGTTGAGCAATATGAAAATATACAAATCATAATTTACCACATAGGTCTAATATTATAGAATGAAATATAAGCTAATATAACAATGGTTTGAAGATAAACTTATATGAATATTTACTTATAAGGAATTTTATTTTATATTTCTGTCCTCATCAGAAGAAGCTAATTGGCTTTAGTTCCTGGCTGCAGCATAAATCCAAATATTATTCATTAAACTAGTATTATATGTATAACATTAAAATACAGCTCATACTTTTGCTACAAATTCAAGAAAAGCTTAGGTTTATTCTTAAGAGTATATGGTTATAGCCTACAAAGAAGAGTTGAGAAATATAAAGAAAATATTTGTCCTATGATGAATAATCATAATAATTAGATAAAGGTTGAAATTGATTGAAAAACACATAAAAAGATGCAAAAAGGAGATGCTTTTCACTCAGGCTGTGATATGAAATGAAGAAAAGTTTTTTTCTTAACAATTTCTTCCAAATTAACAAAATGTGAGATTTGAACACTAAAAATTGAAGTTAAATCCAGATTAGATATTAATAATGTTGGACATGGCTGTTTTAACATAATAATTGACACTGGCAGTATTGGACTGCACCAAAAATATGCATTGATAAATTAAATCTAAAATTATATTATGTAAAAATTAATACATTTATATCAAATCATCCTTGTGATATGGATTTTTGCTGTACTGCTCATCTGTTTACAATAATGACACAGAATAATAGAGTGATTTTAAGTGTAGCCATAGGTACAGCATTAAAGCCCATGCACTTCATATATATTCACAGCAGATGCATGATTTCAAACAGATGCAATATAATATATGCAGCACTAAAGCTCAATATCCATTGACATGACAAGGTCCTGCTTTGTCACCTGACCTGATGCCCTGTCTTGAGGAGATTTTAACTATTCCCTCTTCAGTTTTGTAATTGCATGTTGTGTATGACTACATTCCTGATTTTTAATGGGGTTTCACAGCAAATCTGGAGCCAGGAGAAATAAAATCCACTTCATTTTATACCAGATGTTGCATTCCTTTAACATGTGTGTGTGCTGCAGGTCAATGTGCTAAACCACCTGCAAGACCATAACTACTGCAGAAAAGGAGAACTTCTGCACGCCAGGCAGAGAGTGTAAGGCGCATGCAGCACAGTGTCCATGCTGCCGTGACGACCAGGTGAGACATCTGGCCAAACTGATCTAGTCCTTAAGAATTAGATAACACAGAGCAGAGTGTATTGATAGGGACACAGTGTCACACTTGCACTGCTTATTGGACTCATTAACTTTTCTGAAGTTCCATCAAATATTCCAGCTGTGTATGCTATGTCCAGCTTTTGGATTTCAAGTCTTTTTGCATGCAGGTGTGTAGCCTAACAAAGGTTTTATCTCTAAAATCTTTCTAAAAGTGACAGAATCTGTGAAGGGCCTTTTAATCTGACATAGTCATCTGTACCAGTATGTTGTTTAAGTCTACTGGAGCCTGACATCCTCTCATGTGTTGCTGACTTTCCCAGGTGCCGACTGTAAGAGAGCGCCAGCACTCTGCTCCTGCTGCAGAACTTCCCCGGAAGAGAGCGGACCTCTGTGGCTCGTCCTTCCAAACCTTCTGCTGTGAATCCAGCTGCTGGAGAGCAAGAGGTGTTGGACTGGGATGCCACTCCTCAGCCTTCCACCTCAGCTGCTGACATTCCAGAGTTACTGAATTTGGTCGCAAAGCCTCGGACCCCACCTGCTGACCTTCCAGCTCCTTCCTGCTCCACTGCACCCGACAGCCCTCTGCAAATACACAACCGCTCAGTAGAAGAGTACCAGCAGATCTACCATGAAGTTGTAGATGATATGCTGAAGTATGTCTTTTTCAAATCTATTACACAATATAACTTTTAAATCATTTTTCATGATGATGATTTATGATTTCATTTTTGTTTCTTCCGCTCCTCACAGGTACAAGAGTGGCAAGATGCGTCCGTACAGTTTGGCGCTCGGACGGCGCATCAAGCAGAAGCTGTGGGAAAGGCTGGATCGTCCCACATTCACAGAATCAGTGGCTGGAGACAGCCGGGTGCATGTGGGCGTCTCATACGGGGTCGGGTCAATCCTCCACTTTATGATGTGGATATCTCAGGAGAACCTAGTCCCAAAGGCTCCCAAAGATTAGAAGTAGAACTAAAATGAAATAATATCATTTTAGTTCAATGACATTACATCTGCAAATAATATTGTAGATGAAATTTAAGTGTTATAGATTTAAGTTTAAGTGTTATAGATTTAAGTTTAGTGTTATAGAGTTAAGTTTAAAATTATAGAGTTAAGTTTAAGTGTTGTAGTTTTAAGTTTAAGTGTTGTAGTTTTAAGTTTAAGTGTTGTAGTTTTAAGTTTAAGTGTTGTAGTTTTAAGTTTAAGTGTTGTAGTTTAAGTTTAAGTGTTAGTTTTAAGTTTAAGTTTTATAGATTTAAGTGTTATAGATTTAAGTTTAAGTGTTGTAGTTTTAAGTTTAAGTGTTATAGATTTAAGTTTAAGTGTTATAGATTTAAGTTTAAGTGTTATAGATTTAAGTTTAAGTATTGTAGTTTTAAGTTTAAGTGTTATAGATTTAAGTTTAAGTGTTATAGATTTAAGTTTAAGTGTTATAGATTTAAGTTTAAGTGTTATAGATTTAAGTTTAAGTGTTATAGTTTTAAGTTTAAGTGTTGTAGTTTTAAGTTTAAGTGTTATAGATTTAAGTTTAAGTGTTATAGATTTAAGTTTAAGTGTTGTAGTTTTAAGTTCAAGTGTTATAGATTTAAGTTTAAGTGTTATAGATTTAAGTGTTATAGTTTTAAGGTAAGTATTATAGTTTTAAGGTAAGTATTATAGTGTTAAGTTTAGGTATTGTAGTTTTAAGTTAAATATTGCAGATTTAAGGTAAGTATTGTAGTTTTAGTGTAAGTATTGTATTTCTAAGTATTGTATTTTTTAATTAAAGTTTTGTAGTTTGAAGTAATCCTAAGTCACATCGCTGAAAACAATCTTGTTTTTAAATCAGTCCATGCAGCCTCTGTTAACTCTCTTTAATCCAGCTCCAACCTCAACAGCTACCTACATTACTTGCCAAGACAGAAACAGCCTCTGCAAACTGGCTGAAGCACTTCCACCTTCCATCTACAGCTTCTTCCATCCAGCCAAAAAAACAGCCCCTCTCCACCTCCGCCTCTGTGCACTACCAATTATATCCTCCGTCACTCTGTTGCAGATGTAAGCTATGCTTCCAGCATACAGCAGCCATCTGCTGCCTCCACCCTCATCCAGCAGCGTTTATTCCCTAACTGCTGCCATACTGTTCTGCAGGTGGACCATGCTCGGCAGCCCTTACCTCCACCTAGAGCTTCTGTCAGCAACCTGCAGCTGCCACCTCCACCTGCACTTGCACATTCTGGCAGACAGATGCAGCCTAACCTCCACCCAAGCCTCTGCCAGCAAGCCTGCTGCAGCTTTTCTGCAGCTCCGCCTACTCTCTATTTCCATGTAAAGACTCAGAGAAGAGGGGGGCCAAAGATAGAATCGTAAATATAACCTTTCAGATAACCTGCAAAAACATAACTGTAATAATAACAGAAAGCCTGGGCTGAAACATTAAGCTTTCTGACATTATTTTTACTTCTACTTCTAACTTCTTCTTACAGGTATTTCTATGTATCCTCCAAGTTTTGTGAAAAAAGAGCACAGACCCATAAACATAAACCTGACTGTGATGCTGAACTTCATCGACCAGAAGAGCTCTTCTTCCTCCCACTACTTCTAACTCTAGGTAGTGTGGATAAGGTCAATGTATAGCAGTAGGATACACTTTTGTGGTGTGTCATTGTCTAACCATGTCTTTTCAGATAATTTATGAATGCATGTTAGAAACCATCAAGTCTGTAGACTTCATTAGGTGAAAACAGGTGTAAACTCTTTTCATGAAAGAAGAAGTTAAAGAAAGTTCAAATGTGAGACGTTCTGTTCTGAATGTCAACTATTGACTGACTGGATTGGGGATTTAATGGAGGTTTGTTATGAATAATACAACAGATTATCTTCATTGTTGTCTCCAGGCCCTGTTGGATTCCAAAGACTTTCAGACCTACCAGAAGATGATCAAGAGCCTTGAGAGCAATTTCTTTGACAAGAGCTGTGCACCAGAGATGCTTTTTCCTCCTCCACATCCTCTCGTTCCCCACCTCCTGATCCTCTCCCAAACTAAAACAACACCTCATCATTAAGGTCTGACGGATGCAGAGGCGCTCCACCTGAGACTGTAGTGCCTACATTTCCATCATGCTTCCTGAAAGCGCTCTGCAGTGCTCTGCTACGCCCTGCTACGTCCTGCTATGCAGCTACACCTGTAACGCCCTGCAGTGCCCTGCTACACCATGAACTACTAAAACTACTATTTGTAGTCAGAGTTCCATTATCTTCGTTCACTGATCACTGTTCATCACCCCCAACTGGCTCCATCAGACACCGCCTACCAAGAAACTGGGTCTGTCCGAGTTTCTTCCTAAAAGGAGTTTTCCTCGCCATTGTCACACTAAATGCTTGCTCTTGTGGAAATTACTGGAATTGTTGTGTCTTTGTAAATTACTCTAAATGTGATCTAGACCTACTCTCTGTAAAGTACCTTTAGATAATACTTGTTATGATTAGATCTTATAAATAAAATCAAATTGGATTCAAATGAATTGAAAACGACAGCCACTTAGCTTGCACCTTTACTGTGAACTTATAAGCCTTTGCACTGTTGCTCAATAAAGTTCACTAATCAATACAAGTCAAACCTTCTCATGATCATTCTTCAGAGCTGCCATGTCCTTTCTGGCCTCAGAGAACTCTCACACCTCCATGCCTTCTCACACCAGTCAACACAGGCACGCAAAGTGTACACATAGGGTTATATGCATATACAGTATATTTGATCTAAATGATCGTGTGGTGGTCCATAGTTAAGATAAGATTGGTACAGACACTGATAAGTATGAAAAGTCGCTTAAGCTTAACACAAAATGATTCATAACTCAGCTCTATCAGTCGTTGTACATATTGAGTAATAGGCGTATGTTGAAGGACAATATAAGCATGCTTCTGACTGTATCAAGTGTAATTTAAGATCCTGTACCACTAAACTAAAATGAACACTGCAAAATCTTAATCCTACTTTATTCTGACGGGCAGATGGGTGTATTTAAGGGGTTGATTAAACAGTTTTCATACTAATAATAATAAAGTTTTCAGAAGCAAGGCATGTTGAGGAGTTTTTATATTAATATCTGCACATTAATAGAAGAAATACTACATAACAAGCTACTTCACTTACATCACTGTGACACTCACCATAGCTGCTCTGCTGGCTCTGTAGTGGATCTCACATCATCCTGACTGCTGACATGAAGGATGATGTCTTCTGACCTACAAAAAGACAGGAGGCACAGAAGGTGAAAACGCAACTGCAAGGTTTTATTAATAATTAGTCTCGCTTTGCCAGACCTTCCTCTACAGCGTTGCATAGGAGGGTCCGGCTAGTCCACACAGAATTCAGGGATGGAAAAAAGTGCTCTGGTTTATTGTTATTTTTTAAACCAATCAAAATCATCTTGGACAGCGCTAGACGCGGTGTCAGTATAAAATATAGTGGGGGAGGAACATGTCGTTCAGAAGTTGTTTTAGTCGTGCAACAGAAAACTCAGTTTGGACAGATAGTCTAGCTATCCTGTTACGGTTAGTAAGACCCAGAACCACAGAGAAACAAACGGCTGCAGACAGGATAAGGTTCAGGTAGTTTAATGAGTGCGGAGGGTTCAAACACTGGTGTAGACAGGTGGCTGGTCGGCGTGAGGAAGGAAGGCTGCTCGGAGGGACAACGGATGGATCTACGAGGAGAGGCAGAGTTAGTACTTAATACAACTGGAAACAACACAGCGCAAATGACTAGGAGCCAAGTACCACAATAGTGCATGTAACGATCTGGCGCTGAAGAGGCAGTCAGCCGGGTTTAAGTATTGCAGTGGGTGATGAGTGATGAGGAACAGCTGAGTGGATGACGGGCGTGCAGGGTTGGACAATGAAACTAAACGCCTCTCATTTTAGTGTGGGAGGTTTCATGGCTAAATTGGACCAGCCTGGTGGCCAATCTTCATTAATTGCACATTGAACCAATAAGAGCAGACTGAAGGTCAATTAGCAGGGTAAGCACAGTTTTGCTCAAAATATTGCAATGCACACACATTATGGGTGACATACCAGAGTTCAAAGAGGACAAATTGTTGGTGCCGTCTTGCTGGCGCATCTGTGACCAAGACAGCAAGTCTTTGTGATGTATCAAGAGCCACGGTATCCAGGGTAATGTCAGCATACCACCAAGAAGGGCGAACCACATCCAACAGGATTAACTGTGGACGCAAGAGAAGCTGTCTGAAAGGGATGTTCGGGTGCTAACCGGATTGTATCAAACATAAATATGCCATATCATGGCATTCCGCTTCCCATACTTGTGCTAGATGGGCGCGTCACTGCCAGGACTACGAACCATTCTGGAGGACCATGTGCATCCAATGGTTCAAACATTGTATCCTGAAGGAGGTGCCGTGTATCAGGATGACAATGTACCAATACACACAGCAAGACTGGTGAAAGATTGGTTTGATGAACATGAAGTGAAGTTGAACATCTCCATGGCCTGCACAGTCACCAGATCTAAATATTATTGAGCCACTTTGGTGTTTTGGAGGAGCGAGTCAGGAAACATTTTCCTCCACCAGCATCACGTTGTGACCTGGCCACTATCCTGCAGAAGAATGGCTTAAAATCCCTCTGACCACTGTGCAGGACTTGTATATGTCATTCCCAAGACAAATTGACTGTATTGGCCGCAAAAGAGGCCCTACACCATACTAATAAATTATTGTGGTCTAAAACCAGGTGTTTCAGTTTCATTGTCCAACCCCTGTAGATGGAAAGCCACGCCTCAAGATCCCTGTGGAGCGCCCTCACGTCAAGACAGACAAGACACACAGACAAAAGGAAAGACACGACACAGGTTGGGGAATGCAGCAGACCACAACAGTACCCCCTTCAGCAGGCGCCCCACCAGGCTTGACAGGATGGGCCCTGGAAGTCAGGATGAACCTCCGGGAACCCCGCGGCCGTTCCTCTGGCCCATACCCTCCCAGTCCACAAAGTATTGCAGACCCTCCCGCGCCGCCGGCGTCCATGAGCCGGCGGACCATGTAAGCAGGCTGGTTGTCAATAAGGCGAACAGGCGGGGGTTCCTCCGAGAAGACAGAGGGGACTGGAGGACACGGCCCAGTCGTGAAGCGTGAAACGTGTGTTGGACCCGCATGGCGGCAGGCATCTTAAGCCGGACGGCCAGGGTTGACAACGGCCTCAATTTCAAATGGACCCAGGTACCGAGGGAGAGCTTCCGAGCCTCGGTGCGAGGATGTTCTTGGGCGAGAGCCATACCCGTTGGCCCGGCTGGAAAGGAGGAGGGTCCTGCGCCTGTCCGCCACCCTCTATTACGGTCAGGCGTCCGAGTAGGGCGTCCGGGCCTCAGTCCAAACCCGGTGACAGAGGCAAGGTTTTCCTGCACGAATGGCACAGACAGTTCTCTCTCTTGGGCCGGAAACAACGGGTTGGTAACCCTGGGCCACATCAAGGGCGAGCCCGGTGGCGGAGTGACCAGGGAATTGTGTGCGTATTCAATCCAGGGTAAGTGGTCGGCCCAGGTGGTGGGGTTCTGAGCCGCCACACAGCAGAGGAGGTTTCCAAGTCTGATTCGCCCTCTCCGTTTGACCGTTCGTCTGAGGATGGAACCCTGAGGACAGACTAGCAGAAGCACCCAAAGCGGAACAAAGGCTTTCCGTACACTAGAAATTAACTGTGGGCCTCTATCGAAGCGATGTCACAGGTATTCCATGGGCAGAATCGTGTTGGACTAAGAGGTCAGCCGTCTCACCGGCCGTGGGTAATTTAGGCAATGCAGATTTAGAGAATCTGTCCACCACGATAAAGTATAGTGTCATTGTTTTACTGTATAGTATCTGTTTTGCTGTTGTATAGTATTTGTTTTGTTGTATAGTATTTGTTTAGCTGTTGTATAGTATTTGTTTTGTTGTATAGTATTTGTTTAGCTGTTGTATAGTATTTGTTTTGTTTTGTTGTATAGTATCTGTTTTGCTGTAATTTATGAATTCCTGTGCGGCGTCCTGAGTGCCAAGAAATGCATCTTTAAATAAAATTATTATAATTATTCCCTTTAGACTTGGGCAGGCGGTGGCGAAGTCCAGTGCCACATGAGACCAAGGGCGACTGGGGACAGGAAGCGGCAGGAGCAGGCCAGCCGGTGGACGATGAGAGGCCTTAACGTACAGTTTGTTTTCTAACAGGCGTTGCAGGACCTGACATACGTGGGAGACATGGTCTGTTATGGAAGAGGAGAAAATGAGGATGTTGTAAAGATATACAACAACAAAATGGTTCAAAAAATCCCTCAAAACGTCATTCACCATGTTCTGAAAAACAGCTGGGGCATTGGTTGGGCCGAATGGCATGACTAGGTATTCAAAATGTCCTAAAGGAGTGTTAAAGGCAGTCTTCCACTCATCCCCCTGCCGGACACGGACGAGGTGATAAGCGTTACGGAGATCTAGCTTGGTAAACACCGTGGCGCCCTGCAGGGTCGAACATGTAGTTAATGAGGGCAGGGGGTATTTGTTCTTGACGGTTATGTTATTTAGTCCTCGGAAGTCTATGCAAGGCGCAGCGACTTATCTTCTTTCTCCACGAAGAAGAAACCCGCTCCTTAAGGAGATGACGACCAGGCGGATTATACCAGCAGCAATAGTCACCGATATATCTCCCCGCAGCCTGTTGTCTATTTTAATGGTAAGAGACACAAGAGCATTAAGGTTGACAGGGTCATCCCGAACAGCTAATTCGTCTTTAATAACGTCACTCAAACCATTAAGGAATGCCCCGTAAGGCTTCCTCGTTCCACTGAGAGTCCGCTGCCAGCGTCCAAAATCGACTGAGTAATTCGCCACACTATCAGCCCCCTGTGGCGCCAGCAGCCGTTTAGAAGCGCTCCCAACATGGTCGGATGGTGAACACAGTCTTTAAATCCGTAGCGTTTCAAAGTTATGCCGGAGGGCTTGATAGGTGGTTCGCAGAGAAGTGAGGTGGCCGCCATGCCTGTGGGAGCAGTCGGTGAAATAGAGGAGCAGAAAGGGAAGGTGAGGAACAACAGACAGCCGTGCTACTTGAACCCTTAACTGGGTGACCTGTGAAACGAGTTGTTGATTGTTCTCCAGGAGTGTGGATTAGCTGATTGTGTTGTCCCAGTAATGTACCCTGTGCCTGGCTAGCACGCTGGGCGCTGTCGTCCTCCGTATTCTCATTATCTCTGTGGGGTCCATGTGGCCAGATAAAGTTCAGGTAGTTTAATGAGTGCGGAGGGGTTCAAACACTGGTGTAGACAGGTGGCTGGTCGGCATGAGGAAGGAAGGCTGCTCGGAGGGACAACGGATGGATCTACGAGGAGAGGCAGAGTTAGTACTTAATACAACTGGAAACAACAACACGCGCAAATGACTAGGAGCCAAGTACCACAATAGTGCATGTAACGATCTGGCGCTGAAGAGGCGGTCAGCCCGGGTTTAAGTATTGCAGTGGGTGATGAGTGATGAGGAACAGCTGAGTGGATGACGGAACGTAGATGGAAAGCCACGCCTCAAGATCCCCTGGAACGCCCTCACGGCAAGACAGACAGGACACACAGACAAAAAGGAAAGACACGACACAGGTTAGGGAATGCAGCAGACCACAACAATCCCGCAGAGACCTGAGGAGCAGTTGGCCTGCCATAGTCCTCATAAATCCACGGAGTTTAGAATTTCAACACAAAGAAACATTTGATGGACAGAAACAAATACATAACTTGTTGATTGCATTATGAGTCTATTCTTCATCATCATCATCAACCTTATCTTCATTAACTGCTCCATGTAACTTGACTTGCCATCCATAATCATTCTAAGTGCGTCTTACACTATACTTTTAACTATATGAAAATACACAAAAACAAATTAGGAAAGCCATAGATCCTCTGAATGCCCTCGTCTCATTTCTCTATCTTACCCCTACCCCTACCTAGCGCGTTCACGTGAGACCTAGTGCTGTCCATTTACTTTTTGGAGCGAGGGTAAGGGTGTATGGCCCTAGGAACCATAGACAGTGAATGAAAAAAATCAAGGGAGCGAGCATACTTGAGAATCGAGGGTAGCGATATACATGGTGCAACAGGCAACAATGGCTGCCGCATCGACCAGAGAGACCATAAATGTAAGTATTTCGGCTTGAATAATTGATTTAAAAATCGACAGTCTTGTTTTGTGGTCTATACAGTCCTGTACATATATACTTGCAACCATGTCTTAACTAAAACTTTTTAAAAATCGCTAACGTTAACGTTTTGCACAACAGTCCGCATTTCTCTGCCTTGAATGGACTGTATACATCGCATAGATTGTATATATATTAATATTAACGGTCTATGATACATCATCGTCGTTACATATACCGTCCTGTATCACACAGGGACGCAGGAGGACACGGAGCTGATCCACTTTCGAGCATAAAACCAGCAGAAGTTTCTTAAATCATGTGTTCATGATGTACCCATTCATTTTTGCATTGGTACTGTATTATTGTAATCATTTGTAATTAATTCCTGTTCATGCACTTGTATATTGTTGTTGGTTATGACAGGGACACTGATGATATGCCAACAGGCATCAGACTGGTCTGGAATATCAGAACAGCTGTAGTTAATTTGTTTGTTTGTGTCTTTTTTTAGTTTTACACATTTGAAGCCTTTTTAAGTGTGTGACATGTAAGTTATGGTTCTAATAGTTGATAATGGTTCTGTAATATAATATATTTAATGTAATGTTTTTGCCTGTTAATTTATTGGGCAATAAAGACAGAATTTTGTTAACAAAATGTTATTTTGAACATCAATGACGTTCAAAACGGTGATAACTGAAGCAGATATACATGTGTTTGTATACACATATGTATTGCAAACAGACCTAAATACTACACAGATAAGAACATCTGCCTCAGTGAACATAAACTATAAAATATATAAATGCATATGACACTGTTGTCAAAACCCACACAATCAACACATCTTGGAAGTTTGTGATCAATACTGTATGGTGATGTCACCAAGTGGTGACCCATTTCATAGGGGTACTTTTTCACCCCTACCCCTTACCCCTTGGTTTCAAGGGCCAAGGGGTAGGGGTAAGATGGAGAAATGGGATTCAGCCAAAGTTTCCTGAGCCTGTGATTATCCCAGGGGCCATAGCAGGTCACTTTATATAGTGAGATCAAGTTTTAATGAATGGTCTTAATACAATAAAATGGCCACTAAGCGTCACACTATCTACATGTAACAGGCCCCGGGCGTGAGGCCTGTGGTCAGATTAAAATGTTGTTCTGAAGAGAACAGGAAAATGATGAGACCGGCAACAGGTATTGTATTTCCTTCTCTCGCTTCTGCCAGACATTATTTTACACATAACCATGTCTTCTCAATGTATTCTCAATTTAACACTTCTTCTCAACAGAACGTCATTAAGTTACTATAATCACCACATAACTCAAAATTCAGTTTTCTCAATAAACATCATTTTCAGAATGTTCCCCTGTGTTTTGTTTAACATCCAAATGAAAGTAAATTACATTTTTGTCCAGACTTCTTTTGTCTGCTGCTTACAGCTTTGATAACTGTACTAAGCTAAATAACTGCAACGTTACTGGTAGCCAATATGATTCGATACGCAGGCTGGGCGCAAAATGCTGTTAATTCTATTAACAAAATGGTACAGCTGGCGTGAGACATTACACAGATAACAGTTAACTCAAGACATCTTAACAGTCTTTCAAATACACACTCGTTCAACAGCATTTAACATGACTTAAAATAACATAGGAGCCTCAAAGACAGGACAATATTCCCAATGTGACACGTTCGAGTGCAGCTAGCTTACTCGGCTTTAGCTTTAGCATTCCGACCACGTTATTCTGTGTTTCTCTAAATAACTCCTAATTACACTCTTCATCCAGTATCAAACACGGAAAACACGTGTTGACATTATTTGACCACGTATGTGTGTTTTATCAGCGACTAACCTGAAAGAACAGGAAAATGATGAGACCGGCAACAGTCATTGTAGATCCTTCTCTGCTTCTGCCAGACTAAAGAGGGACATTCTAAAACGCTGAGCGTGAAAAGCAACGTGGTTTAATGTACCTAAACAACGATCAATCATCACCATATTTACCATGGCCATATATTGTCATGAACACTTAAACCTGTCAAAAAATAAACTGAAATCCAACGATTTTAAAAGTTATCTCACGTTAATGTTTTCTTCTTCATTGGTGTCTATGGCGAGAAAAGGCTTAACTTATTTAATACCTAAACAACGATCAATCATCACCATATTTCTCTCACATATTGCTCCTCATATCCAGTGAAAACTGTCAAACTGTAACCCAAAGCTTTGTGACATGATGCATTATCCTGCTGGAAGTAGCCATCAACCAGATGATATTTTGACATGTTCAGTAAAAATGATTTTTAAAAAATTAATGTGGTTACACTACATATAAATTGTTTTTTCTATAAATCTACATTTTGAACTGAAGAAAATGCAGTAGGACGGCTAATTTAGACGTCATGTTATATATATATATATATATATATATATATATATATATATATATATATATATATATATTTCTTCAGTTCAAAATGTAGAAAAAATAAAATTAATGCAGATTATAGGCAAACTAAGAAATTCCTTCTATGGCTGCAACTTTGATCCAAGTTGCAGCCATGAAATTTCCCTCCCGGCAGAGGTCAAGCATTTGGTTTTGTTTTTAATTTTTCCACTTTCATACAAAACAACACAAAATACAACAGAACCATGGCGCGGAAGTAGAAGAAAAATACAATCGCATTGTGTCCCAAGGCCGTGGCAGCAGAGATACGCAGTCGAATGCAGGGCGGGTCCCAGAGACCCGAGGTCGAGGCAGCGAGTAGAAAAATACAACCGCATTCTGCCCGGGTCCCAGAGACCCGACCACATTCAGCCCGGGTCCCAGAGACCCAACCACATTCTGCCCCGGGTCTCAGAGACCCGACAGCCGAGCAGCGCCAGTAGAGCTACAGTCGAATGCTCGCCATGCTGATAACAGTTGTATTTGCTGCAATGTCCCAGTGAAGTGTGAAAACAATATAGAATATAAAATTAAAAAGAGTCTTGGAAAGAGTGTAACATGTTTATTTCTGTATTCTGGTTCTTGTTGTGTGCAGGTCCTTGTTCCTGCCGTTAGTTGGCAGAAATGGCTGCGTCGCTGATGCAGGTTTCATCAAATGTAGACTACGTTAATATGGAACAACACAACCATAACATTCAGAAATGAGCAAACTATATGTAGGCCTATGGCAAAATTGTTACTTTAACAGTTTTATCGTTTTTCAATTGATTGCAACAAATGTGGTTACAAATTTCCCCATGACTCCTTCTGGAAAATTATTTGTGATTTCGTATTTTGACCCTCTGAATTTAACGTTGGACACAACTCCATGAGACGAGACCGCATGAGGCGGGACGGATGACATGGGACGCTCCAGGCTGCAGCCATACCCGTCTCCTCGCTTCTGCCAGACTAAAGACGAGAGGCTAAAGCCACAATATGGCGTCTCACTGGAAGCGTGGTGAACTTTGGCATAGAGTTTACAAAATAAATTTACACCAAATGCACGAACTGAGGCTCTTGTAAAACGATGTACATCATATACTGACTATTCAAAACATCCAAAATGAAACCACATAATGTGACCACACATTGCTGGGCGTCACATACACACATAAATACAATCCGGCTCATTAAATCCACGAGTCTCAGCTTTCCGATCATGACCAGTTGATGCAACTCCAAGACTCCAAGTTTAGGGAGCCCAGAATTCAGAAATATTCAAAAAAACATGTTTGGAATAGGCAAACACATCTGTACTACATGTACTATACTACATGGCTCATGGGTAACCAAAGATTCTAATTTTATTTAGATACCTTGAGGTCAGAGGTCAAAGGACCCCTTTGAAAATGTCCTCGCCAAGCCATGGAGCAATATTTAGCTTCCTTCCCAGTAAACTGGCATGGCATGGTACCTCCATGGATGTCTTACGAGAAGGGTACCGCTGGATTTTTCAGATCGCCTAGATCATATGATACCACTACCTTAGCTCTAGTTTTAAACGAAAATGAATAAAAACGTCTGAGTTGCCAAATACCTGCAGCAGTATTTGATACATTAAAAATATCTGTGAATTAACAGTTGCATGACTGTATATTTTAACAGACATTGTCCAGAAAGTGATTCACAATTGTATTTCTGTTTATTTACATTTAACTGCGTATGGCTCCGACAACTAGCTAACGTAGTTAACAGATGGCTAGTTAACGTAGCTAGTTAGCTATTTACCAGCTAGTATTAACCAGCACTTGGAATAACGAGTCAAAAGGTCAAAAAAGCTTTAAATTGGGCTAATTAAAGAAAAGATTTCTATTCTATTTTTTCTATATTATTTCGAAATGTCTATAGATACTGAGTAACTTTGTCTGAGAGAATTTTAAATAACAGAACACTTTTAGTATTTTTACTGTAGCTACACACTAGATTTCTGATTTCCTTTTTGATTTCGATATTTAATGGACCTCTACTGCCTGCCGTGCATGGTTAGTTCACTAGGAGGCAGACAACATGTCTATCAGATGGTATCAGATTGCATACAACAGGTTTTTATGGACAGTATGTGGATGACATGGAAGAAAGTTGTGTATCAAATATGACACAAACGACGTTACAGCGCTAACCTTGTGGTGTTGTTTTTTGTCGCTTAGCTCCAACTACAATACCTAAAAAATACAAACCTGTTTCTTATCGACAGTAGGCCTATTCAAAATCAAAGCTGTATTTTTACCGCATTTGTTTAACAATAATATTATATTTGTAAAATCATTTCATTCAGAAGGCTTTCTAATGCTCTGCTGTTTTACGTAACCTGATACCGTATAGATTTATGTGGAGGATCTACGTCAGACAATGACGGAGGCTAATTGCTGTTTGGCTAACCCTGTACGCAGCTCACAGAGGGGAACCATTGGCCAACATGTCTGTATGAACATTGTGGAAGGTTTTGTATTTTTGTATTCTTATGTTTTCCTCTGTTTCTTTAATTGTGACATGGATCCCGTGGGTCTGAAATAAATAAATAAATATATATAAAATGAGTTATTCTCTTGTCTATTTATAATATCCTGGTTGCCTAAAGACAATTTGCTGTTTCCCAAAGGTGTGATGATGATATTGCTTAAAGTTAACACTGACCCACTTGTTTTTCTCCTTAACCTTATATGACACCATATCAGGGAGAATGTCTTTTATCCAGCCCACCAACACAGAATAAAAGGATCAGGACACTCAAGACAATGTCACCCTCCCATATGTGTCCATTACTGAGGAAGGTTTGTCTCAATGTGCAATGGAAAACAGTTTGGACCTTAACTTCAAGATACTTGACCCTTAAGTTTTCTTTTACAAACTTCTATCAATGCTATCCAGCAAACCAGTACTTGCAAAGCATAGGAAATGACGTTGATATGATTTTGTCTTTCTGTGGACTTGATAGGGAAACGTACTTGTTGCTGTTGTTTTTAAAGAAATTGTACAGTATATTTGTTGTTCATTTTCATTATGTGCTGTTTGGTTTTTATGTCTGCATTTCAGAACAAAAACCTTAATTAAACCTCATAAAATTGAGCATGATTTCACATTCACAAAAGTAATTTCTATAACAGAAAACCTTCATTTAAAGTTTTAATAAATAAAATGCAATATAGCACTAAAGACTCTGAATATACTGTATGTACATTTTATAATTGTTTTCATAACTGCTGAATCCTTAAGCAGCTCTTACAATTTATTTATCCCTTAACTCTTAGTATACATTGTTATGTGTATGTTATTGCACTTGTTTTGCAATATTAATGAAATTGAAGAAAAACAAGGCTATCACAGAATGATTTTACAAACATTTTATTATGAATCATATTTTTATTCTCAACAGATATCACACATGAACAAAGTCTTTGTTTATTGTATGTAACCTGTTATTTACCTTCTTCCTCCAAGTTCCCATAAAAAAGCAGCACAATTATTTGGTAAAGACTTTGTATCAAACTTTTTGTATAATTAAAGAGTGGAGTGCAATATGGAACTTATACAAGCTTCAACCAAACACATACATAACTTTCTTTAGATGTTTTACCTTGTATGCTATTTTAGAGTAATGGTTGAATTGTTAACAGAAATAGGTCAGTAGGCTACTATAAAACATCTTACCCATCAGGCACCTGCAATTCAAACAGAGGAGGGCTCTGACATTCTAGTTTAGAATCTAAGTAGTTATTGCAGACATACTAAAGCATCAATTCATTAGTATGTTATTAACCACTAAAACAATTTGTATAACAGACAATATGAGGTCGCAGCCAGATGTGCTGACTGGTTTAGAATGGACGTGATCTCAGGCTGATTGGATAACGAGGACTCCATGGTTGCTATGTTTGGTCTCCAGGTGCATCATTCCTGTAAGATGAACATTCAAACAAAACTAAATTTCAGATGGTCAAGAAAAGTTTTCTCTTAACCTTCACTGGAAATTTCTTCTAATTACCGCTTCCACTGAGAACTGCCTCCATCCCGACTACAACTAAAGACTCCCAGAGACTGACACAGCAAACTTCCATCATGGAAAATGTGAGATTTGAACCTTATGAAAGCCTGCAGTGTTTTTATGCATTTTATTGTCAAGACAGAGTTCCTGACACTGCTAACAGGCTCTGAGCAAACACTCCTGAGTTGAGCAATATGAAAATATACAAATCATAATTTACCACAGAGGTCTAATATTATAGAATGAAATATAAGCTAATATAACAATGTTTTGAAGATAAATTATATGAATATTTACTTATAAGGAATTTTATTTTATATTTCTGTCCTCATCAGAAGAAGCTAATTGGCTTTAGTTCCTGGCTGCAGCATAAATCCAAATATTATTCATTAAACTATGATTATATGTATAACATTAAAATACAGCTCATACTTTTGCTACAAATTCAAGAAAAGCTTAGGTTTATTCTTTAGAGTATATGGTTATAGCCTACAAAAGAAGAGTTGAGAAATATAAAGAAAATATTTGTCCTATGATGAATAATCATAATAATTAGATAAAGGTTGAAATTGATTGAAAAACACATAAAAGATGCAAAAAGGAGATGCTTTTCACTCAGGCTGTGATATGAAATGAAGAAGTTTTTTTCTTAACAATTTCTTCCAAATTAACAAAATGTGAGATTTGAACACTAAAAATTGAAGTAAATCCAGATTAGATATTAATAATGTTGGACATGGCTGTTTTAACATAATAATTGACACTGGCAGTATTGGACTACCAAAAATATGCATTGATTAATTAAATCTAAAATTATATATTATTATGTAATAAATTAATACATTTATATCAAATCATCCTTGTGATATGGATTTTGCTGTACTGCTCATCTGTTTACAATAATGACACAGAATAATAGAGTGATTTTAAGTGTAGCCATAGGTACAGCATTAAAGCCCATGCACTTCATATATATTCACAGCAGATGCATGATTTCAAACAGATGTAATATAATATATGCAGCACTAAAGCTCAATATCCATTGACATGACAAGGTCCTGCTTTGTCACCTGACCTGATGCCCTGTCTTGAGGAGATTTTAACTATTCCCTCCTCAGTTTTGTAATTGCATGTTGCGTATGACTACATTCATGATTTTTAATGAGGTTTCACAGCAAATCTGCAGCCAGGAGAAATAAAATCCACTTCATTTTATACCAGATGTTGCAGCGCTTCCTTCTAACATGTGTGTGTATTGCTGCAGTCAATGTGCTAAACCACCTGCAAGACCATAACTACTGCAGAAAAAGGAGAACTTCTGCACGCCAGGCAGAGAGTGTAGACGCATGCAGCACAGTGTCCATGCTGCCGTGACGACCAGGTGAGACATCTGGCCAAACTGATCTAGTCCTTAAGAATTAGATAACACAGAGCAGAGTGTATTGATAGGGACACAGTGTCACACTTGCCCTGCTTATTGGACTGGTAACTTTTCTGAAGTTCCATCAAATATTCCAGCTGTGTATGCTATGTCCAGCTTTTGGATTTCAAGTCTTTTTGCATGCAGTGTGTAGTAACAAAGGTTTTATCTCTAAAATCTTTCTAAAAGTGACAGGATCTGTGAAGGACCTTTTAATCTGACATAGTAGTCATCTGTACCAGTATGTTGTTTAAGTCTACTGGAGCCTGACATCCTCTCATGTGTTGCTGACTTTCCCAGGTGCCGACTGTAAGAAAAGCGCCAGCACTCTGCTCCTGCTGCAGAACTTCCCGGAAGAGGAAGCGGACCTCTGTGGCTGTCCTTCCAAACCTTCTGCTGTGAATCCAGCTGCTGGAGAGCAAGAGGTGTTGGACTGGGATGCCACTCCTCAGCCTTCCACCTCAGCTGCTGACATTCCAGAGTTACTGAATTTGGTGCAAAGCCTCGGACCCCACCTGCTGACCTTCCAGCTCCTTCCACTGCTCCACTGCACCACGACAGCCCTCTGCAAATACACAACCGCTCAGTAGAAGAGTACCAGCAGATCTACCATGAAGTTGTAGATGATATGCTGAAGTATGTCTTTCAAATCTATTACACAATATAACTTTTAAATCATGTTTTCATGATGATGATTTATGATTTCATTTCTGTTTCTTCCGCTCCTCACAGGTACAAGAGTGGCAAGATGCGTCCGTACAGTTTGGCGCTCGGACGGCGCATCAAAGCAGAAGCTGTGGGAAAGGCTGGATCGTCCCACATTCACAGAATCAGTGGCTGGAGACAGCCGGGTGCATGTGGGCGTCTCATGAGAATTCGGGGTCAATCCTCCACTTTATGATGTGGATATCTCGGGAACCTAGTCCCAAAGGCTCCCAAAGATTAGAGTAGAACTAAAATGAAATAATATCATTTTAGTTCAATGACATTACATCTGCAAATAATATTGTAGATGAAATTTAAATGTTATAGATTTAAGTTTAAGTGTTTGTTATAGATTTAAGTTTAAGTGTTGTAGTTTTAAGTTTAAGTGTTGTAGTTTTAAGTTTAAGTGTTATAGATTTAAGTTTAAGTGTTATAGAGTTAAGTTTAAGTGTTGTAGTTTTAAGTTTAAGTGTTATAGATTTAAGTTTAAGTGTTATAGAGTTAAGTTTAAGTGTTATAGATTTAAGTTTAAGTGTTGTAGTTTTAAGTTTAAGTGTTGTAGTTTTAAGTTTAAGTGTTGTAGTTTTAAGTTTAAGTGTTGTAGTTTTAAGTTTAAGTGCTGTAGTTTTAAGTTTAAGTGTTATAGATTTAAGTTTAAGTGTTATAGATTTAAGTTTAAGTATTGTAGTTTTAAGTTTAAGTGTTATAGATTTAAGTTTAAGTGTTATAGATTTAAGTTTAAGTGTTATAGATTTAAGTTTAAGTGTTACAGATTTAAGTTTAAGTGTTGTAGTTTTAAGTTTAAGTGTTATAGATTTAAGTTTAAGTGTTATAGATTTAAGTTTAAGTGTTGTAGTTTTAAGTTCAAGTGTTATAGATTTAAGTTTAAGTGTTATAGATTTAAGTGTTATAGTTTTTAAGGTAAAGTATTATAGTTTTAAGGTAAGTATTATAGTGTTAAGTTTAGGTATTGTAGTTTTAAGTTAAATATTGCAGATTTAAGGTATGTATTGTAGTTTTGGTGTAAGTATTGTATTTCTAAGTATTGTATTTTTAATTAAAGTTTTGTAGTTTGAAGTAATCCTAAGAAGTCACACCGCTGAAAAAGCGATCTTGTTTTAAATCAGTCCATGCAGCCTCTGTTAACTCTCTTTAATCCAGCTCCAACCTCAACAGCTACCTACATCACTTGCCAAGACAGAAACAGCCTCTGCAAACTGGCTGAAACTTGCTCCACCTTCCATCTACAAGCTTCTTCCATCCAGCCAAAAAAACAACCCCTCTCCACCTCCGCCTCTGTGCATTACCAATTATATCCTCCGTCACTTTGTTGCAGATGTAAGCTATGCTTCAGCATACAGCAGCCATCTGCTGCCTCCACCCTCATCCAGCAGCGTTTATTCCTAACTGCTGCCATACTGTTTCTGCAGGTGGACCATGCTCCGCTTGCGGCCTTACCTCCACCTAGAGCTTCTGTCAGCAACCTGCAGCTGCCACCTCCACCTGCACATTCTGGCAGACAGA